>JASVER010000052.1:2015781-2167326 GCA_030449065.1 Oceanodroma leucorhoa
GGGGGAAGACCTCTTTTTCCTTAAGAAAAGGCATCTTGTCCTATTCCCTAACCACAGACATGTTTCAGACAGTACTTTGGGAGAAGATAATATTGCTCTCATGCTTTCCCTCTGAGGGTGAAGGCAATTGTGCCTGGAGCTGGCCAGCCTGTGGCTGTCCACCATCTGTGTAAGGAATTCACAATCCCAGACAAAAGAAATTGGCAAAGTCTTCTTTCTGTCTGTTTTCCAGAGCTCGAGATAGCCATAAAACACCTGGACAAAATCAGCAGGTGATGGCAAGGGAAAGAGAATGATCAGTCACAGGCATTGTTGAATCCTTTGAACATTACTTATAGCTTGGACACTGCTGTCACCAGACACAGTTTGATCTTTGGTGAGCTTTCTGGAAGTGCTTTTTTCCCTGGCTGTATGACAGCGGGGGAACCAGATAATGCTGTGGAGGCAAAGCAGAGTTTTCCCATCTTGTAATTTTTATCTTACCTTGTAACTCCAGTTTTTGTTACCTGTATTTGCACTTAAATAATCATGCAGGAAAAAAGACATCTTTTTATATGCAGAAAAACATGTAATCTCTTTTTACCTTTGTAAAGGTGGTTACCTTTACCTAACCAGCAATGCTTAACTGTTATCTGTGTCCCAAAATTAACAAATTACTTAAAAATTGAGATTCATCACTGTCTTTCTTTTCCCTTTCATGTTGCTTTACACAAAACTCGAAACGACGAGTTTTAGAAGTGAGGAATGCAGTTTTCTTCCAAGTACGTTCTTGTGTTAGCACATTCATAACAGAACTGATTTTCTTGCTTATTTATGATTTCTTAGAACTCACTATTGATCATCAGTTATGACCTTTATGTAATTGACTAGAAACACAGTATGACTCTGAAACTCTGAGAAAATCCTAGCCTTTAATTCACTTCATGTTTTCTTATATTCTTTCCATACCACGTATATGGGTTTTGGCCTGTACAGACTTAAGCATAATAAAATTCAGCTTGAATTTAAAAAGAGAACAAAGAAGTGCAGTGACAGATTAATATATCTAGAAGAGCGTCTGTACATGAAACAGAAATACAGCCACAAGAACATACCACCTTTGGCAGGAGAGGAAAAAGTTTCCTACCTGTCAACCTGTTGGCAGTTGGAGTCTGAATTTCAGTGCATGGGTGCTTAGCATTGAGGCTGACAGTCTTGCCAGTGTCAAGGGGTTAAGTTTGTAGCTGTTGTTTTGTTGCATTCCCAAATCAAAGTCTAAACCATATCAAAAAGCTGCTGGATCACTTCACACTTCAGCTGTCCCCTGAATCCTCCTCCCTCCTGTTGGTGTTTTCTCTCTTTTTCTCCTCCCCTCCCTATGCTCCTGCAAATACAACCCTTCTTCACAGCGCTGGTGTCAAGCTTCAGCAAATACAACTCTGTCTTGCTACGTGTATTAATGCTGCACTCTACTTCAGACATGAACCTCCTTGTTCATCATAAAGCCTCTGTGTGGGTTTGTGTGTGCATGTGTGCATGCATGAGTTGAGGTTGTTCGTTAACCCGCTGTTTCAAGGAAGACAATGCTGCAATTGTTTGACTGTTTCTGTAGCCCATATTTACAGCTTCTAATCAGTTTGTATGAACCTTCGGGAAATTAGGATGACTATTCAAGATTAAAAAAATTAATTAAAGAGGATTATGTTACTACACTGCAAGATTATTTGTGGATAACTAAAGCTAAGAAAACTTGTTTTCATTCTGCTTTCTCAATGTGGAAAGTATATATAGCATCCCTAGAATGCATTACCAAAAGTGTTAATATCTTATAACAGCAGTCATAATAATCCTTTTACTCTAGCTAATCATGTGCTAATCTGCTGGTAAGTCAAAAGTATTAGACCATTTTAAATTCATTGTGTCAGCTCAGCTGAAGTAACTGGCGTGGTGCTATAAACGTTTGGGAGAAAAGTTCTTCGAACTAAAATAACGATGTCATAAAGTAAAGAATTTTGGTAGTTCTACACAGCAGCTCTAAGGATGTCATTAGTTTTAGATCCTGGACAAAAACGTTTGAGTTTGTACAGAAAGAGAATACTAGTGCTGTTTTCTTGATGTGTACTATTTCTGAACTGGATTTCAGTGTTTACTACTTCTTACTAAGCAACTAGGGACAGTTCACTGTCTGAAAGATTTTTCTACTTGTAACCTTTTCTTCCTGTAAATGTGTGACTGATGTTTCCACAAAGATACTTTTTCCTGAGGTTTTTTTATGTTTGTAGCCACTGAGGGAATTTAACGTATTTTGTTTATTTTCTTTTAAATTTTGTCTTTGGTTGTGTAGCCTAAAGTAACTACCTAGGCTTTAGGCTTTAGCCTAAAGTGACTACCTATCCATCCTGTCACTGAAGCTTACCTCCCTACAGTTTTTTTATTTTGGAATTTTTCTTTGACCCTTCTGCCACTCTTCCTTTGACAGCATGCTTCACATTATTCCCTGAAAGGCTAAATCAGATACTAACACTCTTCATAATTAGACTATTCAGATCAGACTCAATACAAATAGTGATAAAACTTGATATGAAGAATAATTTGTGCTCCCTCTTAGTCTTACGTGAAAAATGGGCATATATTCTGTTTGACATGGTTCTGTCTTTGGTAAAAGATTTCAGTGATCTCATACGTAACAGTGAAAATTCCCTTTTCTCTAGCTATCAGGCTCATTTGCTCCTGTTGGAAATATTTTGAGTTAGAAGGCACATTGTCAGAAGAGAGATTGTAGTTCATATTGAAAATGTGACTACATTATCAAAATACTGTAAATCTCAACAAGCCTGTTACTGTGAAGTTGTTTCTATGATAACAACTTGAAAAATTGCTTTTACATTATGAAATTGAAAATTCAATTTTTATTTTAGATTGCAAATTTCAAAATGTCGTTTTCATTTCTTTTTACATGCACCTAAATTTCTTATGTCTCCATGGAAATTTTTCATACCTTATGTACAAATGAAGTTTGTGTATGACTGTGAAGATGTAGTCACGTTAAATTTAGAACTGCGGATGTAATTTAAGAAGCTCTTCAGAAAATGCAGACCTGAAGATTAATCATTATTTTTGTGATTTGACCTGAGATAGGGAAGTGTTTTTCATTTTTTTAACCTATTTTAACTTGTTTTGCATTTCTCAGGAATTGTATTTAAAACCAAACATAGTCTTCATTAATAATAGCCTTTTGCAGTCATTTATGAGATTTTGTTTTCTCTGTTTCTTATATGGAGTATTTGATTTTTTTCCCCAGTATTTAAGTACCAAATCTACCAGTCTGAATTACTGTTTATGTTTCCTTTAGCAATCCACTTCAGCTACAGAGCTGAGTTTTATTAGTGAAAGACTTGTTCTAGAACAGAAAATACCGTGGTTACACTTGTATTGTGGTGTTTGAGGGTCAACTGAAAAATGATTGCAATGCAGAGGCAGAAGAACAGAGGACATGGAAAAAGTATTTTCACATATGAAAAGTAGAACTCCTTTGCCTTTCTGTGTTAAAATCTAAAAGTGCATATATAAAGTGTATATCAGTGCACTTTTCCCCCAGATGCCTTCACAGTCTGCTTCTTTCACTTGGGTGCTGTGTGTGTACTCTTTAGTGTTGGCCTGCAAACTGTTTCCTGACATTTATGGTTTGTGACCTTTTAATTTCTATCTTACGAAATTTTTGTCCTGAATGAATGAAGCAACATGGTCTGTGATCTGCCTGAAAGGGCCACAGGTTAAATCTGACCTCAAGCAAAGACTGGGGAATCCTCTCATCGTTGCTACTTAATCTTGCAGACCTGTGTTCTCTGGTTATACTGAATCAGATAATAGTATGTATTTTACCTACTGCATGGATTGGTTTTGAATCCTGAGAGCAAATAGAATACCCAGCTTGTACACTGTGCGTTACATCTGTCAGTTTAGAAGCACTATAAAAATGAGGTCAGTTTTATTATTCTCATTTCCAGATGGGAAATTGAGGCAAAGGAGAAGGAAAGTGACTTGCCCAATGTAGTAATGGTGGACCGTGTCAGGCATTACCCTTTCTGAAGCCTACAGTAAAATAAATTGGCTGACAGCTTTCAGATTTCTCTCTGGATGCTGTTCAGCATTAGTGTTTAGATCTGGAACTTGTTGGTACAAGGACAAATACAGAAGATGATCTGAATCCATCTTGCTAAAAGTGGCTTAGTTAAACCATGATAAGGGTGTGTGTGAATGTTCTTATTCAGAAAGAGAGTGGCCTGAAGTAATTTGCTGGTTCCTTTCATGTGTAGAGTTGCATTCTCCCATCTCTCAGCATTGTCCATTCACATGACTAAAAGACACTGCTGATGGACCCAGATCTCTTCCCCCCCCCCGCCCCGCCCCCCCAGCATGCATACCTCGGCTCTCTCAGCTGTGTGAGCGCTTGACAGACAGAGGTCCCCTTTCGGCTTAAGCATGTTACGTTGCTCAAATCATCCATGAATTTTTAAAAGTAGTATTTATTTAAGGGGTATGGAATTCTGCATTTATCTAAGAATGTGAGTTTAAACCAGTGTTTTATCTGAGAGACAGAGCATCCCCTGGGTGAGGTACTTAGGTGACTTGTGCAAAGGTGGCCTTGATCTTCAACTGTTGTGGATGTGAAATAATGTAAAATTATTAGTGACAGAAGTTACCCGGCACAGTGTTATATGAGGAGGTGAATGTTTGTAGTATCAGGGCTTCAGCTTGTAAAACATTAAATAAATGTACTGTGCTATATAAATACTTTTCAGTAGTTGTTATTCCCAATTGACTCATGCTGCTCTTCAAGTTTCCTGTAAACATCTCTGAATGGAGCGACGGTCGGTAAACGATGAGCTTGAGGCATCTTGCCGTAGAGGTTAAGATGCTTCTCCTACAGACAGACAGTTGTCCGGCGTGATGGCTTTCCCCCAGACCCACTGCCACTAGAGCTGAGTGGCAGAGAGAAATTAATGTCATTGCTCAGCGACTCCTGTTCACGTCCTGGCAAAAGCTGGGGCACATTTCTCCTTCCTCAGTTCATTACTTGGACAGCAAGTGCTGAGAAAGTGAAGGTGTCACAGCACGCGGTGGTGGTTGTAAGTGCCACAGCCTTTTTCCCAGTGAATGTGAGACGGAGCTCTGTAACCCGGTATTTCCCTTTACAGAATGGAAAAGTATGTTATGTGAGTACGTGTACAGCTTAAGCAGAGCTGTACCGTAAGGAGATCTAGAGGAAAAATTTTGGAGAATAGAGGACCAGCTGAAAAAATTTTTCAAGGAGATTTCTTTTCCTGGCAGTGGGCAGCACATATAAAACAAGCTGAGTGGAAAGAGCAGTTTCTAGTATGAGCTTTTGGTCAGAAATGGTGAACAGGATTTTTAAGTATAGGTAAGTAGCTGATATCCAGCAGACACTTAAGTTTCCCAACTGGTTACTGAAATTAATCATATTGTGCAATTGTTTTAAATCAGGCCTCTGCACAGTAGAGGTTTTTTCCACCCTGTTTCGCATGCTCAAAGAAGAATATATTACAGCCTGTCATAACTTCAAAAAATTTCATTTGTAATTCAGAGATGCAATCACAAAATAATACAACCCCATGATGAAGTGTGGTCCATACAGTGACTTCCGGTGATTCAGGTGGAATAGTTCTTTAGTTGTCCCTCCTTTATCTTATTATGCAAATATATTATACTTCTAAAGTGGGGAACATTTTTGTTTCAGCTCTAGTTGCTAGAATAAATTAAACACGAATAGATAATCTTAAAAATACTTTTATATTTGGAGAAAGAATAGCAGTACCATTTATGTGGGCACTGCATCATGGAACAGCTACTTAATTTCAGGAAGCAGTCTAATGAATATGAACACTTTGAAAATTAGTTGCCCATTTAATTAATTGTTTATTTGCAAATGAAAAGAGCTAGTCAAGCAAAGATACTGTTTGGTTTGTGGAAATTGCTCCACCAAACTATCTCCAGATGTTGGGGGAGGTGGGGAAGGCAGAAACTTCATCCACATTTTAATACGTGAAACTTTTGTAGCATGCTCACAATTCATGATCTGTGTTTGGATGCCATTTTTCCTTTCTCTCCTGTGTACTAGGTCTTCTCTTTTCCCAGTTTTTATCCAACAAAACAAAGAGTCTACAGCAGTATCTTCTGCTGAAGTATGAAGTGTCCAACTTGTGATACAAATGACTGCATTCTTTACAAACAGTAGATTTCTTTCTGAATCTGCATAGGATATCAAACAAATCTGTGTTTTGTTTTCAGTATTTTCTCTCTTTTTTCTTTTCCTTTTTAAAGCTGAAGTTTTCTGGACTGTGTGCTTATATTTTTGCCATTATTTGTTTGCTCTTTTAGCTGAGCACTCCTTATACCCTTTTACTCTTCCCAAAAGAAGGAATAAAGCCCCTAACCATTTTTGCTAAGAAATATTAGGGAAACTCATTTCTGAGTGATAATCAGCCAAAAACAACACTCGATTTGTGTTCAGAGTTGAATTGTACATGTCTGTTAAAAAAGGCAACTGTGCTGCAGTTCACTTTACAGTTATTTTCCAGATTATTCAAAATACTTGAGCATTAGAATAATCTGTCTAGTCCCACAGGAAAAACTGTCCAATAAGCCTCTCCCTTCATCTAAGGGTCATAGAGGAAACCCTGGCTAGACATTTTGGTGACTAATTTAAAATATCTGGCAAGACAATTGATAGCACCCTTCCTTTGTGTTGTGACAAATATATTTCGACTGCAGTTTATTAACATAATCCAACACAACCACAGACATATTGTATGTATTATAGCATAGAATTAGAAACATTTTTTGCACATCACAGTCTTTACTCTCTCTCTTTTTTGACAAGGATCTGGATAATTGCCTCAACAAATGAACTGGTGTGTTCAGTCTGTTTCTATAATTTCATAAATTGTTTTCCATGCTAAAACTAAGCAAGCTTTTACTGAGTAAGTATAAAGAACCACAGTGTAATTACAGGAGCAGTATTATTAAAAAGTGTGACAGAAATGGCAGTTTAACTGACAGCTACTTTTTCTTTGCTTTATTACAACAAATTAAGTATCTCATGGAGTGCCAGTTAGTGAGCAACAGTGTCTTCTGCCTCTCTCTCTCAGTCTCTCTCACTCTCATGAACACAGGCATGCATGCACACACGTATCTCAGAGCTGAGACTTATCATAGAAGATTACCACATAAGCTGGATCATAAATTACCAACTGAGGTTCCTATTGCTCCAGGAACTTTATTTCAAATTAAAAATAAGGGGGTTTGTCTCACACGTAGAGAAGTTGAATATTTAGCTCTTGTGTATCTCCCTTTGTCTGAATATATTGGATCCCTTTATTGATAAAGGGAATTAGAATTATTCCCATTAAATGGATGGAAGAAGTGAGACACAAGAAGTGATTAACTTTCCAAAGACTCATAACCCAGTGAATGACCAGGCTAAGAATGAAACCTAAATTTGCTGTCTTAATCATTGAACCACACTGCCTGCAATCAATATGGCCTTGATCCAGAGCCCACTGAAATCAATGAAAAGAAAGTTTTTGACCAGGTCCTGTATGTAATGTGAAGTCCTTTCTTTAGTTTTTTATTTTCCTCCTAATGATGTGGTTCTTTAAGTGCAGCTTTTCCATACAGTACTTTTGTAGAGAGTAACTGAAATCAATCAGTGACACTGATATGATTTGAATGAGGAGTAGGGGCTAACTTCCCCAGTTTTAAGGCTCCTGTCCTTTTCACTTGTTTTTAGTTGGACACCTTTTTATATAACAAATGTTCATACATTGCAAATCCATTAATTGTCTTTAAAAACGTGAAAATTTTAAGTATCTGGACTGCTTTTCTTTATGTTTTCCAGGGCTCTGTATTCAAACCTTTGCCTTTACTAATCCTAAAATCAGCAGAACTGCAAAGACATATTCTCCAAATGTTCCACAAATATCAGATTTGAATCAGGTTTAACACTAAGTAGGTGATGATTACTTTTAAGTTATATACTCAATTACTGTCTAGTCAGTCAGGTGTAAATGTTAAACTCCTGGCTAGTATGAACAACAGTAAGTGAAAGGCTAGCGTATATCGTATATCATTGGGTTTGTAAAGTGTGTGCAGGCTGGAGCTGTGTGGGTTGTGAAGTTAACTTTACTAAAGGAGGAGGCAAAAATCTAAAGGGTTTTGCGAAAATACTTAGCTATAAACATGATTTAAAATTCCTTTTACTGATCTCAAATTTTGGACATAGTTTAAATCGTGAAGACTATGGCAAATGTCATGATTTCATTATTTTTAACATCCTTTTTTACTGTCTGTGGTGTGACATGTCCATAGGTTTTTATTAGACTAATAAAAAGAGTGGGATTGTCATGAAATGTAAAAGGCCATTCCATTTACGTTTTGTAGTTGTTAAAAGCATCTGAGAGCCAGGAAGAATGAGAAAGAGTAACTGCAGTACTTAATGAASTGAACCATGGTGATTGTATTTAGTTAATCACTTCACAAAAACTGACTGTATGAAAATTTACCTTGATTCATGCCCTGGTCAGTTGTGATCTTTAGAGATCTATTTGCCTAACAGCTCAGGATCTACCTACAGATCTGTGAAAACCTAAACTGTATGTGATATTGATTGGCTCAGTACCGTTGGTGAGTTCTGGCTGCAAAACCAAGGGAAGAGCTTAACCAAGGAGCTACCAAGGAGCCTCCTGGTGAAATATTTCTTAAACAAACCTTTTGGAAAATAATGTTTAAAACTTATATAAACATCTCTTATAAAAGTCTGTAAATCTCTCTGGTTTATAGCATGCCATTTCGAATCTGATTTTAGCATGTCTGATCTTTCAGTTATATTTACCTTTTTTGCACGCTACTCAGAAATATACCTGAGTACTCTCAGATCTTGTTGATGTCTGGCAAAGAACCTGTACAATGTCATGTACTCAAGTAATTTATTTTACCATTCTTCTTAGATGAAGTTTGGGGGATTCTGAGTTCTTAGATGTCCAGTAAATTTTAGTCCAGGCTTAGCATGAATAGAGATATTTTTTTTTCCAGAATCCTTGTAAGATTGAAAATATAGATTTGAAATACCTGTATCAGGCAGACAGTTGAGAAAGCAGCAGCATTAGTGAAGCCAGATCTCCTACAGCTTTATTCTCAGTGTTGAAAATTATTACAGATCTCTAATCTTCCCCCAAGCTTCCCCTCCAACCCACCTTCTGCAGCACTCTTGTAATCCAGAACTACCTTTGCTTGGCTTAATAAGAGGTGTGGTATGACTAGGCAGGAGCTGCTGATTGACCAGCTGGCTGCTACCTCTTCACTATTAAGTAAGTGTAATGGAATGCCCTGGCTGTAAGTACCTGGCAGGCCAAAACAAAAGGTTTTTGGGACTGCATGCAGCTTCTGGGTCATGCTTTCTGCAACCATATTATAAGAATTAAGTATCTTTGCAAAGTCTACCTTTCTGCCAAAGTTGGTGGAAGTAGATTCATGGATTCAGAAGTTGGGGAAGGGTAAAAAGACAGACACATAGAGTTTGGAATTGCATAAGTATTGTTTGCTTTGGAGGCATAATCAGATAGGTTGGCAACGCTTATTTTTTTAAATCATATTCATTAGTCTGATTCGTTACTTGATTTAGTAGGACAAATACTTTCCACTTTTCAYCATACTCTGGACACAAGTGGGAGTGAGAGTATGGCTCTGTCTGATTTTCTTCCATCTGGACATTAGAGCTAGGGGGTCTTCTGACTTAATCTAGTGGGTCATGGAGTATACTTCCCCTATCTGTTCCCCATGCTGACAGGTTTCATGCATGCGGAGTTTTGAGGAGTGTTGCTTATGCCAGTTCTTTACTTGTTGAAAACTTACTGTTCTGTGAGAAGTGATTCCTCAGAGAGTTGCTCTCATGTTGCTCAATTTTTTACATCCATACTTTGTGTTCCTGCAAAAATCAGGAGACTTTTAGTAGTTAAAAGGAGTACTGTTTGATGAAGTCAGGACGAAGAATGAAAGCAACACACTTCTGGTTATATTTTTTCTTAAATTATAGGTATATTTTTGCCCTTGCAGGTTACATGTCTTTTTTTGAAAGTTGTCCATCAGTTATAAGGATAAATTCTGAGTAGTTAAACTCTTCTAGTTCAGAACGGCACAGGTGAACCTCAAGAACATTGCAGGTGCTTTACAAATTAGTCTGAAGTAAGTGGAGCTCCTGATGTTTTACTATATCTGCTAGCCATCCAGGTAACACATGTACATTGAGGACACTGGTAAAAGCCATTGAAAAGTATGTGTGTGATGGGGGTATTTACTCTACAAATCGTTAAAGTAAATTTCATACTTCCTCTTTCAGTGATGAATATCTGTCTGCATTTCAACAGGATGGATGCACAAGGCGCAATGGCGTGTTTTCACATGTGAGCTTTGCAGAGCTGTAGCAAACTAATCARTTTGCTGTTATGCCCACTACTCTCAAATAGGTAGTACTTACCCCTTGACATATCGGATTTTAAATTCTTCTAAATTTGAAAGACCAGTAGTTCTGTCCTTTTCCTCTAACATATTTTTCAATTTTTCTTGCTGGCATCTTTATCCCTAGTTCTTTTATTTTATTTCTCTCTCTCTCTCTCTCCCTTTCCCTCCACCTCCCTGCCTTTGTACCCTCCCTCCCCTATCTTCTTTCTCTACATCTGATGCAGTGCTTTCCTTCATCCTTTCCTTCTTTCGCTACTACCTGTCAGGTATTCTGCTTCTTTCCGCACATTTTTACTCTCTTGAAGTTTTACAAGGGACTGGGATAACTTTGCGACTTCTCCTTGTACTGACTAAATACTTGAAAAGTCATCACTTTCTCATAAGCAATGATTTCCCAAAGCATATCAAGTATTTTAAGATTTAGGAAAAAGGAACAACTTGGCATAGGCACAAAGTCTCATTTGACTTCAAAAACTGTGCCTGACCAAAACCCCCAGAAAGCATCAGAAAAATCACAGAGGTGACAATTTTATTTTGGGAGAATTATGTAGAAGGTCTGTTCTTCTCATCTGCTGGGATTCCCTTCAACAGTATTGAATTTGGATGCTGACATTAATGGAGAATTTACAGAGCTACTGGAGTTATATGTTTCTTTTAGTAGCATTTAATAGTATTACTATCTAACTAGTAGATACTGTCCTACTTGGTAATTAGGTGAGTGAGATGCCTTCTGAGTTATCAGTTTTGCCAGTCTTTTAGGAAGCATCTACTTTTCATCTTTGTAGTCCTTATGGAATGGGGCCATTGTTTCAGAAAAGGGAAGACGTTTTAAAATGAGGTGATGAATATTACCATATATGCTTACAACTGAAAGGTGTATTTTAAACTGCTATACCAACAGGCTTGAATGATAATTTGGAAAAGTAGTACATCCACCTGAATGGTATGGATACCTGCCAATAATAGCCTCCAAAGGCTTCAAAGCAGTGGTTCTGCAGATGAGACCTCCTTTCTGCTGTTTAATCAGAAATGGTTCTGAACTTGCTTGTTTACCCCACCTCTGTCATGCATACCCTCCGATGCTGCAACGTTTCTCCAGATCCTCAGCCCTGGTCCTCAGTTGCCCTTCTTTCCAAGTCTAGCAGTTGTTACTAGTGCCTGCCACCACACCTCAATTTTTTTTTAGCCAGCCCAAATCCCAGCACGGTCATTTCTTCTAAATAGGAGGAAACAGCTTTCAAGCAAGGCCTCTGCTGTCCCTCCCTGTCTAATGAGCTCCTCCTTCCCTCCAAAGCCTGCCTCCTGGGAACCATCCGCTCTCTCTGCTCCCTCATCTTGTCCTTCTACTCCCTGCTCAAAGGTGTCCCCACCTCACACCCTGCTTCGTGTCACCAGCCCTAGGGCTACCTGGTCGTGACCAGCCTGCCCTGCTTCCCTGGGAAGGGTGGGAACAGCTCTGGGCAGGCTGCCAGGAGGTGTGTGGTTCGCTGTCTGGGGACAGAGGCATTTGAGGAAGAGCAGACACCCTTTGTGTAGCCAGAGAGGATGCCTTTGCCTGCACTGTAGCCCATGGTCCCCCTCATCTCATGTTCCCCTGTCTGCTGGCACAAGGTAAATCTCAGGCTTTCTCAAGACATCAGAAAAGAGCAGAACTTGTTTGGGGCGGGGGAAATAGGAAAAGAGTGGAAAAAGAGCACAGACAACAACAGTCTAGATGTAGCTTTTTGGACTTCTCTCCGCCATGTACATGGCTGCTCTCCTGCCCTCTCCTGATTTGAGAATTCTGCTTTATAGAGTTAATTCTCAGGCTCTCTTCCTGAGCTTTTAATTGTGGTTGAAAGGTAGAGGAACTAAGGAGAAGATACATTAAGTCACTCAGGAAGTCAGTGGAACGGGACTAGAAACAACATTTTCATACAGTCATGTGAGGACCTGTTCCCCATCTTCAGGTTTGGCTTCAGAAATGCCTTTGTTTTTCTAGCCGCTGCAATCAGTAGATGAAATTTTAAACGAGAATAAACGGAGGCTCCCAGTTTCTGTTTTGAGGACAGAATCTTGTCTCCCCTGCTAGACTGAATATTTTGTGCCGTGTGTCACTGGGGCATCTCACAGTATGAGACAACCCCTTGGTCCTGTGCTGCTGGGATATACCTGGCCTGGTTTTATACAAACTTAATCAAGTGCTAGAAGGAATGTGGCCAAAAGTGCGTGGAGCACTGGTTGGGTTCGTTTGTTTTGCGAAGCTGTGCAGAAGAGTTTTAGGAATTTCTGCATGGCATTCATTCCACTGTGCAATGTGGACATCACTGGCCCCTTTCCTGCCGCAGGCTGAGCCAGGCAATGAATCAGTGTTTTTATTTCTGAGAAGTATACTAACACCATGCTGAAGGCCACTGCCATCTTCTTGTGTAGTTTAGTCTTTGCTTAGAAAAACTGGGATTATTCTCTGTACTTGGCTTTCTCACACATTTAAAAACGGTGCTGATATTTATATATATTTTTTAAAAAATAGGTGGGAAAAGAGGGGGGAAGATATTAAATATCATTAATTTATAACTTCTTGATAACTGAACAAATCAAGTTCTTTGTTACAAAGATGGGAAAAAGTAGGTCTAACTTAAGCTGATAGGTCCTTTGTGACGTTGTACTTCACTAATCACTGCTTATTTACAGTCTAGCATTGAAAAAAGGCTAAAACTCAGAAGTGCCGTTTCCTTCTGTTTTATGTGTGGTTTTTTTTCAATTTGAAAGAGATTTACATTTATTTAAAGACATTTTTCTAAATTTTGCTTCAAATACAAATCATGCCATACAGCTTTGCCAAAATAAACTTGGCAGCTTACATTTTCTTTCCTTTTTTTTGAGTGTTGGCATGTAATGAATATTAATGGAGCATCACTTCCTGGTTTTTGGCATGATTCTTTCTTCATGTAAATAGTGCTTTTTGAAATACCAAAAGCCAGTGTGCAGTTCAAAGTCTTCAATTCAATTTAGATGAATTGATAAAGAATGTCCATTTGCTATTTTGTGAGAGTTTGAATGTGTTTGTTTCCTCATGAAAATTTTTATTATTTTTTTTAGAAAGGTAAGAAAAGGTAATTCCATGAGTTTGACTCCCTTCTTAGCTACTTAGTACATCTTGTTCCTCTGTGTCTGCATTTAAACTCCTGAAGTTAAACTCCTCTTATTTTTGAGGATTTCACAGCAGCAAGCACGTCATCAGCAATCAAATAATAATAGGGAGAAGTGAATCAGTCTGGATAAAGTGGAACTGACCTGAATTTGATCCTTAAACTCAAACTAACCACAACTATTCTGGGGTTTTAAATTTTTTTGGTGTTAGAAATTACTATCACACACCTCTGCACCATCTGGCTTTTCCTAGGAGTGGAAACAGACTTATCAACATACTGTAACAGAGTCTGTTTTTGTGGTGTGTCTGGCAGAGTTGTTACCCAAAAACTCTGGAAGGGTGGCTTTTATGCAATTTCCAGATCAGTTTTCACACCAAAGAGGATTAGGTGGTAAGCAGAGTGGAGAAAGAGTCTGTGCTTGTGGTTGCATCTTGGTTTTACCAATCACTAATTTGTGCTAGGCTAAATGATGCTTTTAATTATGACCTGGTGGAACTCTCACAAAAATGAGAGAAAAGTCTCCCATTTGTCTCATTGTGACTTGAACTTTTCATCATGGAAATCTGCTGGCTGTAATGAGGTGACACATGAGATTTTTGGAGCTGTATGTGCATGCTGTATGGATGGAGCTGTATGTGCATGCTTATTTTATGCTAGTGTCATCCATCATGTAGACCCTGAGGTCTAGATGGAGGAACCTATTCCATCTGGCCTGTACCTTTGTCCCACAGGAGAAAAAAGTTGCAATTAAGGGCTGAGTGTGCTGATTTAACTCTTCCTGCACACAGACAGGCATTTACTGTACAGCTGCTGATGACATGCACCTATGTGGAGGTGGATGAAAGTGGGGGCCTCAAGGAATGGCATTTGCGACAGTGAGGGTGGCAGAAAGAGCCTGTCCGGGAGCTCTCATCAGAGCTGCTGCTGAAATTGTCTATAGAGGAAGGACATTGAGGAGCAGCTATAGCAATGTCTGTGAATAAGGAGTACCATTCATACCTGCTGTGGTTACCACAGGTTGAAGTCTCCCTGTGCAGTCTTACTGCCATATGAGCATCAAAATGTAAACTGAGAGCAGAATTTGAAACCATCTGTTAGATAGTTAGGCCAATAGCTTTGCACTTCACTCTCTTGGGTGTCTCTCTGATACATTTGAAGTATGCTAGAAAGCAGATATAGTTTAGAAACTGCATCCTGATATAATAATCCTCTCAATTTTATAACTTGGGGGAAGGGAGATGATTGTTACTGACAGACTTTCAGGTTGCTATGTTAGGTGCTTTTTCATAAAGCTGTTAAAAAAAATATGACAAGCTCATTCTGCCTTCAGTGAAACAGGACAACGCTCCTATTGATTGCAATGGGAAGAGGCTCTGGGCCAGCGTTTTGCACACACCGAGACATTTCACTTTCTACCAGCCTGTTCTGCTTTTTCCACAAATGTGCACAGTATATGTATTTGCTGCAAAGCATTTACATATTGAATGGTGACCAAGTAAGTTTTGTCCTGTAATAAACTGCTGGGTGCTATGACAGGAATAAATACATGGCTTAGCACTTAGCATGATCTAACACCAGTTTGGCAGAAAGCAAAATGAAAGAAATTTTAAACATACACTGAATATTGTATTCCTGTAGATAAAGTTGAGAGAGACCTTATAAAAGAAGCTGGGAATGCACTAAATGCATTCAGTTGACTTCTTTGTCTATGAGGATGTGTGTTGCTTAATTTTTAAAGGTGTTGAACACTGGCAAATCAAAATGGACAGTCAAGATCTGATAAAGACAAGGTACAAATAAGCACTGTGTTTATTCCTGGTATTGAAATGATCTAGAAGATAAATGGATTCAAATACAATGCGTGCTGCCAAGTGGCAAAAGTTGCGGTTATTTTAATGCAGCATATAGAATACATTCTTCTGGATGGGGTGGCCTGATTGTTCCTAGGACATCTGTATAGTTGTTGTCCTCTGCTGAATACATGTGTCTAAATGGATGAATTTTATTTAGTAAAATAACATGTTTTCTTTTAAAAAAAAAAAATTAGAAATCATTCCCTATTAGCTGGTGTGCTTTTCCTACACTTTCTGCAGAATTATGAAAGTTTGAGTATGCTGGGAGTGTGACTTTCCTTATTCCAGCTCTGAGATACAAGAACAGGTTGTTGCAGCAAAGCTGTAACTACCATTGCCTAATCTGTCTTAGATCTGTAGATAAGCAAGACTTCAGGGTCCAGAGGTAATATTTTAGCATGCATTTCAAGGTATATATTCACCTAGTAATGTGAGGGAAGTGGATAGCATCAAAGTCAGATTGGTGACCGCTCCTGTCACTGAATAAAACTAAAAGCAATGGAAAATCTAAACAAAACAAAATTGTGTTATTAGACTGMTGGTTTTCCCTTGGGTGCAGTCCTGCATCTGAGTTCTTGACTGATTTTAAATAAATACATGTAGATGAAGATAATGAAGATAAGATGAAGCTATTATAAGATAAGAGATTAGGAGAAAAACTGATTCTGTATTTAAATGTGAGAGTTCCTGTTTGTCTATACGAACATGCTTTCCCAATGAATCACCTGTTGTCTTTCCCCCCACCCACACCCAAATGCAAAACCAGAAGAGGGCATATTGATCTTTCAAAAATAATTTGGTGGTCATTTGGCCCAATTCAGCTACAATTACTGGGAACTGTCCAAGACAACAGTTCTAAATTCATCAGGTCAGAAGCAAGAAATACAGCATCTCTTGACTACCTGCTTTATATTTGTTGCTCAGGGGCAAGTTACTGTGACAGAAATTGTGGTAATGGGCTGGCTACTGTCCACCACAAATGTATAAACAGCTAATAATTTAATTACATGGAGGTCTTAATTTCAGGACATTGTACAAATGAATGCACATCGTGTAAACCTCTAGAAATGATAGCTGCACTGAACATTTCTTACCTAATATAGCAATAAATGTGCAGGTATAGCACAGGAGGCAATGATATTTACAGGACTGGTGACACGTAAAAAGCAACGCTACTGCGCAGTAAGCTTCCTACACTTTGTTGGTCTTCTCCCCAGTATTGTACTTAAAAATTATTTTCTCCTTGCTTACTGCTTCTTATATTTTAAACAGATACAGAATTTTCAGACAACCATCAGTTAAACAAATGAACAGCAAAGAAAGAAACTGTTTCTGTTCTCCCTGCGACACTGCCCTCCCTTTGCCTTCCTCCTCCGCTGATGCGACTCACTGAAGAGCAGGTGCTCAGCGTCATTCTGGTGCAGCGTCTGTGATAGACACGATTGCTCATGTCTAAATTCTTGGGCAGACATGAAGGAGTGACAGTGGGAACATCGCTGTCATCTTAGCAAGCACAGTACTCAGCTGGACTCTACAGGTTTTGAAGTACTTCTACATCCCTCAGTTTAGGGTTATCCATTGTCCCTTGAAGCAGAGATTATTTTTAAAAGTCAGCATCTCAAACAGGGTTTGAGACATACATTGCAAGCCACTGGATTCCTTTACTTTTAGGTTTTGTATTAACGCCAATTGTTTATAAAAGTAACACAGTCATCATGGAGGTGTACAGCCAACATAAAATCTATTCTAGCTTCACTGTCAGCAATTTACATTATGTTGTCTCGGGTCACACTGAGGACTATCTCCTTAAACCGCAGCCACCTGGGTTCTGATCAGTTTTCTTTATTTTCTGCCCATGTGTGATCAAATGTTACACATAACATTATAAAAATAAGGAGTAATAAGGAAGAAGAAAGTTGCTTGACATCAAGATCTACAGAACCTGTGCATGTATTGAAGGTCCTGTATGCTTTCCAAAATTGAGTTCCAAATTGAAATGAGCACTAAAAATTGGAAAGTGTCAAGAAATAAATTATGAGGGTCACTGTCAATGATCTGGAATGCTTTTGTTAGATAAAGCCTTTATACCCAATTTTCTCACATACAGTCTTTTTACACCCATTTAGTACAACTGATTTTAGTATCATAAGTTTTTTAATTAAAAATTGTTAAAAATAGTCATCGTTCACTTTTGCATGTGACAATACATAAAAGGGAGCACTTTCTTTTTCAAGTTGATTGGGGTTTCTTTTTCTGTGAATCCTTAGGAATTAAATCAATGTGGTAACTCAGGAAGAGGAAAGCAGCCCTGTTGCTGCATATTCATTGCAAAGATGTTGTTTCTCCCATCTAGAAATGTGACTAGATATGGTGCCTTCTACCCAAAAAGAGTCTTAGCCTGCGATATTTTTTCTCTTGTTTGTCCCCACACTGGTTCTGAAATTTAGAAATTCAGTGAAGTTTTAGCACAGCAGATGCATTGGGAAATCCAGATTGAGCTTCTGCATATCTCCTCTGCCCACTCTGAAACAGAAACCACTGTGACAAGCTTGTTACATTAATTATGATGCACAGTGGTGAAGGTAATTTCAGAGGATGAGTTTGTGTTACCTCCCATATGCTTTCAACAGAGACTTGCTGACTAAGCACATCCTAAGTATTGCATCAGCTAGAGCCATAAGTGATGCAGCATTTATCTTCTATTCTGTGAAAATGAATTTTGTTACTGTGGAGAATATTTACACCTGTAGACCTGGTGGCACATATATTTCTCATTCTCTTTCCTTCTAGCATTTTGTAGATTTCACTTTCTCATAGGAATGAGAAAGTTACTTACCATACATACACGCGTTAAGTGCAGTGCATTTTGTTGGTAGCACACTTCCTCAGTCTGATGCTCACATTGTACCAAACCCCCTAATTCTGAATGAGAAGGAGTCTCTTAACATTTAGTCAAGACCAGGTTTCTTTTATTAAAAAAAAATGTGAATCAGTGATTCCACAGTCATTAACAACTCACTTTTTAATGAAAAAATAACTTCATTGCTAAAAGCAACCATCTCTGGAGAAGAAGGTTACATCTGTGAAAGAGCTAGTGCCCAGCAATGAGGGGAATGAAAAGTTTAAATTCATGTAAAATTTTAAGGGTTCTAATAATGCCTCCATGGAAAGCACATTTCAAGGTCTTACAAGAGAGACCTTCCCCATCACTGTTTTTACAGTTTTCGTTCGACCATTGATTCCCCACTGGTGATTGTGAGTAATCATTGACACTGACTTACACTGTTTCCTCGTAATATCAACTTTTTCTGCTTGGAGGATGAACCCTGGGGGTCTAGTGACTTCACCTGTGACTGTTTTGAGCTGTGAACATGCTATTCCATAGGAAGAGAAACTTGTAAATGTTTCATGTTACTGTCCAACCAACATAACATACAAGAGCTGCTTAAGAGAGACAGGTAGATTTTGTTTCTACCAAGCTGGGTGTTGCAAACTGATGAATATGCAGCATTTGACTCAAAGAGATGGTAGGTTAGTATAACTGTATTGACAAATCAGTTTTAAAATTGATTGCTAAATATATGGCTTGCTCTTCTGGCAATTTTGAAGAAGTACCTGTTTACAGGAACTTCAGAAACTGGAATTCTGATATGATTTCTGTGCATTGTACTTAGAGGACGCAATGATTTAACTGTTTGTTGAATTGTGTGAGAATATTTTTTTCTATCTTTATAGAGAAGAGTATGAATATGAGTATATGTAAACAGTGAAGGTGCAAGTATTTGCAGAATCAAGTGGTATGGTTGATAGGCATTAGAAAAAAACAGTGTAGACCGTGAAAGATGTGGAATTATGTATATTTTTTGCAGGCCCTTACTTGTCTTGTACTTTGTTCCTTTTTTGGTTAACATATAGCTCTGTCTTGTCGTTATTATATTAAAGATAAATATTGTCCCTATGTATGACAGTGGCAGTAGATCTTACTTTGATTTGGATTAAATTAAACCTGTCTTTGTGTACACTTCAAACATGTTCTGCCAGACACAGTGTGTCCTATCTTAGCTGAGTTGGACATTGTATGTTGTAAATCTATGCAGTTGAAATAGTGCTTTTAAATATGTGTTATAATGATTTAATGAGACATAAATTTGAAGATCAAAACTATTTAAATTTGAAGGTTGTGCAGAGGAAGAGGCCTGGGAGAACAAAACCCTTTTTCTGAGATCATACATGATATTGCAGCTTTCTACCAGCAGGGGTAGATTTATTCTGTACATTGGGAAAAAAACAAACCACTTGAATAAAAAGAACAAGCTGTTAAAGCTTGTGCTTCGGTTTATAAAAGCAAATAAATATATGTATATTATATTGTATTATGTATATTTGTGTTCTTGAGTATAGCTAAAGGACAACTTCCCATGAAATAATGCATTCCTTTAGAATTGCTGTGGATTTTCATGATTTTTTTAAACATTCCTATTGTAACCTACATCAAAAGGGCAGCCATGGTTCTTGTGTCTGACTATACATATGCATTATAAAAAAGTGAGTCTACTGTAATTACCAGTTTGCAGAGCGAATTCCTGCAGGGTTTGTACTCTCCCCATTAGTAAAAGAGATAAGTTGAAATGTATTAAAATTTCACTGTACAACTGGGAGTTTTTGTTCACAGTAAATGTGGTAATGTTTCTTCATTGCTTGACTGTTTGTGTTTAAATTTAGGCAGTGTGCCCAACAGGGACAAAATTATAGGATAAAGCTATGTATAAAAGAAAATCCTTCTGAGAAAACCAATAACATTTTTTTTCTTTTTTTTCCCCCCTTTTCTTCCTCTCTCACTCTCTCTCTCTCTCTCTCAATAAGTGGTTATATATATAATCATGCTCCATTCTGGTCAAGGAAAAACATTTTATCTATTTCACACTTACTGGAATTCTTCTCTCTCATACATAAGCTGAAGGAAGAGAGTATACATTAGCAAACCTTTGTGTAAAAATTCCATGGCTTTCTCTTCAGGAAGTGTTGAAGAAGCAAAATTGAAAAGATACACGAATAAAATAAATACATGTTTAGTGAACAACATTATCTAATGAAGAGAAAAATTTTCACCTGTTAATCCAGCATTTTGGGGGAAAGGAAAAAAAAAAGATTGTGTGGTCTGCTTGTTCTTACTTGCTTACAGTATCAGTTTTGTGGCTGACAGAGAGTTAGTCACTGAAGGAACAGTGCAGGATTGAGTCTCTAATTTAAGTAAGAAGTTATCGCTTTAGGTTATAACTTAAAAACATGGTACAAGGTACAGAGTGTTGATCTTGATGAGATATAGAAAAGATTATTTTCTTTTTAGAAAACGCTCAAACTTTTCTAATAAATTTTAATTCATTGCACCTATTTTCAGAACAATAAAATCTTTCATTATAACTTTTTCATGTAACTTCTACAGAACTCACATTTAGCGTCACTGGCTAAAATGCAATACAGTGCAGTCTAAATCCATGTATTTTTTCGGCCAAATTGAAAGCCCACCATTTAGAATCCAGAAAGCAGTAACAGCTGGGGAGGTAAAGAAAAGCCTGAAAAGTGAAGTCTTCCTGAAGAGCAGATTAGACAAGAAACAATGTGTTTGTGATATTTTTAACTGAGAATTCCTGAATAAATGGACAGAAGGGAAGAGCTATTCCAGGAACCATGCTGCATTTTACTTTGTTTAAATCAGATTTTGCTGCTTATTTTGACTTACAGAAGAAAAAGGTGGAAAATAAAAAATCTAACTACTGATTTTGCCAACATAATTGTGTGTGGACATTTACGTTTTTCTTATAAGGTTCCTTATTTATCTGTTAAAGGTGATATTTTTGCATATTTACATGTTTTCACTTGTATTTTTTACTGGACAGACTAACTGTTTGAGACCAAACAAAACTAGTCTTGACAACATGAGTTATTTATCTCATGACAATTAAGACTCTAAACGTTCTCATAATCTTCTGATTAATTTGTGTAGAAACAATACGTGAAGAGTAGATATTTGTCTTAATAGATTTAAATAACTCTCTTGAACCATTTATAATCTATTGATAAAATATTCTTTCATGGATTACTGACCCAATAGTCCATGTAATGTGACAAAAATATGTTATTTCCTTCCACATGCATGCTACATCCACCAGCTCAATGTCTTTTTTAAGATATCGCAGGAAAAATTTCCTTTTGGGGCATGCTTTATTTAGTTTTAATTTTTACATCAAATGTTTAAAATGTTACTGGTTTGCATACTTCCTTATAAAACATTTGCTGTAAGGAAATGGAAGTCTGTTGTGAATATCAAGGCTGATACCACAGTGTGGGAATCTCAGTATACTATCTTATATAGTTGCCAGCAGAGATATTTTTTTCCCCCTGCAGAGGTGTCAGTCAGGTTTATATAAAGAAAAATGGTTATACTTTTACTAGCAGTGGCTAAATAAAGTTTTTCAGTTTGGGGAATGTTTTTCTTTTTTCATATAAAAGCAATAATGTTGTGTGCAAGGATGGTGTAGAAATAGTAAACCATTCAGTTGTTCAGTTCAGAAACAGAGAATGATTGGTCCACGGTGGGCAAGGCAGTAAAACCAGCGGAAGCAGCTTTCCTCCTGTGCTTTCTGAAGGAGACCGTAGTTGTGCTTACTTGAGGTGAGGAGCTGGGTGGAGCTAGGAATGTTAATCTCTAGAAGAGTCATGGGTAGAGGAGGGTATGTGAGGCTTTTTGCAGGTGTGTCCTTCCGCGTTGCTGGGGACCTATCCAGCACTGGCATTGCCTTGACAACGTGCATGGCTGAACTCCAATGGCTGACAGAGTTGTTTTCATAACATGAATCTGGTTTTCATCTGTAAGAACAATGTCTGCATTTGCTAACATGCTGTCAGGCACAGGGAATCTCATTCTTAAATCAACCATGTGTTTTTCTTCAAATTTTAAGCAAAGAAGCACTTGTCAGTCTTAATTTTTTCAGTGCAAATAACTTTGCCTTTGATGCCTAGGAACCTCAGGCTAGTTTTACATGCTATAGAAACATAAGGTGATACTGTACCTGCAGTCTTTGTAGAATATCCTGTTGGCAGCACTGTGAGTTGAGTGTAGAATCAGGATGAACATAGCCTACAGAAAGTTCCTGGAAAATAACAAAGCTATTCTGCATTGTATTTGTTTTCTCTAGAAAAGTCTGGGTAGCATTCATTGACACAGGTTTCCACTTTTGCAAGTATCTAAAGTAGAATTGAAGAGTGACTCCTAACTTAAATGCAACATTACAAATGACATTTTATTCTTTTTCTTCCTTTTCTTATTCCCCATTCATTTACCAGCTCTTTCTCAAGAAGAGTTGAAAATGGTTTTCTAAAATGCTTAATGGCTAGGTTGTCCTTATTCCAGGAAAAGCTGTTTTATCCTATTAACAGCTTGCTTTCTTGTTAGCATCCTTCCCTTCATATTGTATTAGTAACTGTCTTCTTGAATGCCACAGAGAAATATAACAATATTAGTACCTTTCAAATTGTATTACTGAAAATAAATACAAATAAGAAACAATACTAATATATTGTGTTGTGAAATTGCTAAAAAAATACTGCAATGCAGTGAACAACTCAGAAAATATTTGGGTATCTCTGAATGGGAGAGAGATCAGAAACCTCATTGCATTGCATGGAAGTTTAAGACCGTTCAAATGCAAAGTATATTCCCCCTTACTGTTTTTTGTTTTGGGCAATGCATTATTAGGCTATAGGTATTGAAATTAAAAATGGTCATTTATCAATTGATTTTTCCTATTTCACCTATTTTCTCTAGGTGATTCCTGTGTTTAAAATTATTCCTTTACCAATAGCAAATGAAACTAAAGTTCTATAATTAAAAAAATTCTGTTAAAATTTTTGTGCCAACAGAAGAAATAGTAATGCTTCATGCTTCTGCCTTACCTTCTGTCCTCATACTTCACTGTGTTGTGTGAGCAGTTCATTAGTCTCATCTCTGAAAATGGTATGTAATATCATTATCCAGTTTTTACAGATGGGACAGTTAGAAATTGAGTGGTTAAGTAAGTGACTTAACCAGTGCTACTCAGTGCATCTGTGGGAGTGGCAGACCCAGAATCAGAATTGAGGCATTTCCCCTCTTTCTGTCCAGTGTTTTGGCTGCAGAATTACCCATATAAAAATTAGGTGAGTTTAAAAATTGTCATTTTTGTACCAGAATTACATGGTGGAGACGTTAGGTCTCTCTGCAGAGACAGAAATACTTCTGCATGTATACTGTTCATTCTGTAGAAAGTACAGCAAGCACTTCCACCCCAATTTTCCTTCTTTCTTAGAAGTGAAAATATACTTTGGAAATTAACTTAGGAAAGGTGTAGTGATTTCTATCTATTTTTTTCTCCCCTTTTTTTTAAGAGTTTCCTTGGGAAGGAATGTTTTCTCTTGAAATGAACTTTACAATCTCATGCACTGTGATTTTTCTATAATCCAAACGAGTACAGGTTCAGCAATTAAACATTCTGAAGCACAGAGAGAAGCTATAGACAACTGCAAAGGGAAGGGGAGGGCAGGGGGTGGACTGGACCATTCCTGTTCTTGAAAAACAAAATTTTCTTTTTTTTTATGCTCACAGACTTAAATGATTAGTGAAATGTACCCAAGCTCTTTTAGTGATTGCCTCATAACATTGTAAGTGCAATTATCTGCCAATAATGAATTATGGATGTATTTGGTGGCCCAGAATATCTGTAGTTGTTTTTCTAAGTGTTGTCAAATGTGTGAGCAATTCAATAAGGACGCAAGTTTGTGGTCTCAAATATAAAAGGTTGTCCTAAAGTCTAGCTCAAAGTTGAATGACTGCAAATTTTTTATTGCCCACATCCAAGCTTTGTTGATCTTCTCACTTAGGTAGTATGGCTGTCCTTAAATTACAAAAAATTTCTGTGCTGGTTTGGGCTGGGATAGAGTTAGTTTTCTTCATAGTGGCTGGTATGGGGCTATGCTTTGGATTTGTGCTGAAAACAGTGTTGATAACACACTGATGTTTTAGTTACTGCTGAGCAGTGCTTGCACAGTGTCAAGGCCTTCTCTGTTTCTCACACTGCCCCACCAGCAACTAGGCTGGGGGTGCACAGAGGTTGGGAGGGGACACAGCCAGGACAGCTGACCCCAGCCGACCAAAGGGATATTCCATACCATATGACGTAAAACTCAGCAGTAAAACTTGGGAGAAAAAGAAGGAAGGGAGGGACGTTCAGAGTTATGGCATTTGTCTTCCCAAGTAACCGTTACGCGTGATGGAGCCCTCCTTTCCTGGAGATGGCTGAATACCTGCCTGCCGATGGGAAGTAGTGAATGAATTCCTTGTTTTGCTTTGCTTGCATGCGCAGCTTTTGCTTTCCCTATTAAACTGTCTTTATCTCAACCCACGAGTTTTCTCACTTTTACCCTTCCGATTCTCTCCCCCATCCCACTGCAGATGAGTGAGCGAGCGGCTGCATGGGGCTTAGTTGCCAGCTCGGGTTAAACCATGACAGTTCCCTGTAATACCAAGTTTACTATAGGCAGGTCATATTGTGCATTTCCAAAATGTCAGTATGCAAATGATCCTCCTTTTGGTGTTAATTTAAAACAAACTCTGTTGCACTCCTGATTTGCCAGCTATTAAAAATAGTGTAATTTTGTTGGGATCTTTTTGCCATTTACACAGCAGAATTTATGCTGTGGTCTTTTAAAGAAATATTTAATTGACAAGAGAGAAAAAAATTTATTGGGATTCCTGAAGTAGTAAAGAAGAGAAGTGGCAGATTTTCTAAGAGCTGTTTACAGAGCATATAATATGTGCTCTGAAAAAGAAAGAAAAAAAACACCCAACCTAAAACTGTAATATGGTACAATCCTGTGCTGAGCAATAGTGTTGATTTATATAGACAGATTTTATCTTCTTCACTTTATAACCAAGAAAAAGTAAGAAAAACTTAATGGCAGAGAAGACTTTCCGTTAAAAAAGTGCTGGAACCCTTGCAGGACTTACCTGTTGTCTGCTGCTTCATATCTTTTCTTGTCATGAGTCAACACACAGCAACAGAAGAGTGGATCTCTGTGTTTCTCATCAAGCTCTTGCGTGTTAACTTTGAATGATTATTTTGGTGTATGGCTATATGGCTTTTAATTATTCTCCCGATGACAATATTACTTACTTTCAATAAAATATTAGTTCAAAATTAGGTATTGAGTGTTTACAATACAGAATTAAAACTGTTTGATAGCGGAAAGAAAAGATTGTGTTTGACATTTTGGGTTTGGGTTTTTCTTAAAGTTGAGAGTTAAGCTGCAAAAAGTGCTTTTTGCTTTTACTTTTCCAATACTTCCCATCATTTCACCCAAATATTTCATTTATTGACATACACCACCAGAACTTTTCATTGTTTTTAAAATCATAAACAAGATCATTTATTCTGTCAATTGAATATGGAAAGTTCTTGCCCTTATTACTAAAATGCATAGAACTTGTGAATTACCACATTATGCAAAATCTAAATTTTAAGTATACATGTGTGTATATGTGTGTGTTTAAAAACCCTGGCATCCTTACTAACTAATACATTTGTGCAGAGTGCATACTCACACAGTCTTACTGATTTTAATGCAGCTGTAAGGAACTGCACTTATGCACCAGTTTGCTGGTTTGAAGTCTCACTAAGAAGATTTCACAAACACTGGACCAAATCATCTTCAAGCCTCGTGCTCCTGTGATTGGTAACAGTGGATTTAGATTGTGTGAGCTCTGTAGGATGAATGTATGGTAGATGCTTTAGACAGGGAGGTGGAACTTCCATGCAAAGAGGGTGAGTATAGTTGACGCCGTTATGTATTCAGGTGCACAGTGATACTTTATATCATAGATGACTTCATAGGAGACATTTCTTAAATACCTTTTTGTACATGAGAAAGATGAGGCAAGGACATTGAGAGCAAGGCTCTATTAAACACTGCCCACTGTATAGAAGGATGTAGCTGAGACTTCAGTAAGACGCTATTTAACCACCCAGGACTCTTGGAGCCTCGTCACAAGTTACATTAAGAATTTTTGTTAGATTTACCATTAAAATTCAGGATAAAGGAAGTTGCAAAACTTATCTGTCTCTCCAGAATGTTGCCTCCGTCTTTTGTGGTCACTTGTAAGAACTCCAGAGGAGGAATCCTATATCTTCTTCACGTGTTCTCCTCCTTCTCCCACACTCTGATCCCTTTTATGATAGGTTATTGCTTCTTATCTCTTGGAAGCTCTGCAAAACAGCCAGGCATTGGTTTCCATTACTGCTATAGGCTGTTCCTATTAATATGTGAATAAATTTACTTGTTAGATATAATTAAATCACCCAAACTATGTTAAATGAATATCCTTGGTCTGGGGGAAACCCACAGAAGTCAGGTCTAACATCTTTTAATGTTAGCCATACAAACTTATGCATAGGTGTACTAGACCACATGTTTTAATACTAGGCAAAGTTCTCTTCTTTCTGCATTACACTCTACAGGAATAAGATCTCAAAGAGAGCAGCAAGGTATTTCTGAATGTTTCAATGTCAATTATAAACCCATTAATTTATTCTTGCATATGTGTATTTTGTTCTTAAACCTTAATAGCATTGCTTTAGGATTTAAGGAATAAGTTGTGTGAACTATTTAAAATGATTCTACTGAAATCCAGTCCATTTCCTCCACAGGTCCTCAAGGGCCACTGTAATTTGGTAGAAGTGCAAGGAGCGTTATGTTAGGAACTCAGTGGAAGGGATGTATAAAAATGTCTGAGAACTCCTGTTATCTGCAGACCATTGACATGGTAGGACATAATGGCACTTTTCAGGAAGCTGTAGAAAACCATGTTTTGTTGCTTACTTAAGAGCCTTAACCTGCAAATTGTTATCTAAATACACAGTTGCCTATCAGCTGGTACAGGGGGAGCCTGTATCTACTGATTTTACTATTCCTCTGAGTATGCAAGGTCATTGGTTTCTTTTCTTTTCCTTCTGTTTTCTTTCTGTCTTTCTTGGAGGATTTTCTGAGGAAAACCTTAGTCAGGAAAAAATTCTGTTTCTTTCCCTACAAAATAGTGTAGAACACAGAGTCCCATTACGTAAACTTTTTAGCAGTATGTTGCGAAGGCAGAATTACAGTGGATGACTTCTGGAATGCCTAGCAGTACTCTTTCAGAAACATTTTCTGGCAAAAGTTTAGCATTGCTACACCCTTGGATTTTTATACCTACTTTTTAACAGGTTTGAACAATGGCTACAATATTTAGCTGCTGCAAACTCACCCAGGATCTTTCTGTTATCCCTACTCCCCACCCCACCTCTTTCAAATTAAGCAGTAACAGATGTCCAACCACAGTTACACCAATCCACACTGCTACCTACAAGCACACCTGCTCCTGTACTTTTATCCCCTCTGTACCTTAAAATCCTGCCACTGGGGAATGGAGGGGTTGCATTAAAGCTTTGGATTCTTAGGTGAATCTATGCCACATTCATCTCCTGCTGCCGTTCTGGGTCATTCCTGAGCCTGTTGCACAAACTGTCAGTGACTTGTATGCCTAAGTTAAATGCTATTGAAAACCAGTAGAAAGATACTGTTAATAATTCAGATGCATATCCTTGTAAGGCTCAGTACATATGTTGGTTGCATTGTGAAGGTCTTTAAAGGCAATGCTTTCTTTTGTGTTAATGGATGTTAATGTTCCATCTGTGTGTGCAGGAACACACACTATTCCTGGCATCTTGAATCTTCTCTCTGCCAAGTGATGCTGGTTTCATGTTGGATATTGTAGTGATCTGAGGTAGTTACAATGTTTATGGATTAACTGAGTAAAGTGAAAAATGAGTCTTTGAAATAAAGATTAGATTCTGCTTGCGATTTTTCAATAGCCTCCATTACTATTGAGTGCCTCACAATTTATGTTGCATTTAGGCTGACAACACCGCTTTACTATCATCATGTCTGGTTATTGTTTAGGGAATGTAGGCATCATGCTAACAAAGTAATTTGCCCAAGGTCATGCCAGAATTTGAACTAGAATATGAATTTTTCCAGTCCCAAAAGAGCATCTTGCAGCTTGAGGGGTTATCCTCATCACTCTGAAGTATGCATGGGATTCTCGGTGATAGGATGGGAAATTACTGAAACCAGATTACAACCTGGCAACACACCCTTTGCAGAAAAAGCAGCCAAGTAAGGCTGGGCTGAATGTTTTGGCCATGCTACTTATCTTTGGAGTTTCTCATGCCAATCCATATTACTTTATAAAATTTCATAGCTCTTTTTGAAGACTTTTCAGATTTAGTTATTTGAGGAACAAGTTGACATTTTCACGTTTCTAAAAAGTTTGCGTGAATTTTTTTGGGGGGGCATGTATAAAAGATAAAAATCTTACTAATTAGTTAATCTCAACACTTTACACCATCAAGACTCTCTTTAACTCAGGGAAGAGAAAAAAACCCATGAAACCTCTAAATTTTTTTTCCCATTTATAATTTATAACGGCTAAATGGATCATTTTTGAATGTATGTACTAAAACTCACTCTTAAGCTGAAACATTGTATTTCAGCTTCAAGATGAATCCAATTTTTACAGGCAACCTGTTAACCTCTAGGCCAAAAATAGGTAGGGTTGTAATGGAAATGCTGATGAGCCTTAATAAAACAACTCTACCAAATGACACAGCTTCATCTAGTATGTGTACGTACACTATATTACTCCTACTATACATACTGTGACACATGAACAAGACAAAATAACATCAAATACAACAAATGTGTGTCATATTGGTGATGACAAGGAGAGAGATTTAACAAAGGTGGTGAATGTGAGAAAACCTTTTATGGTAAAATAAGAATACCATTTTGTAAGCCCTTCTTCTTGCAGTACAATTAATTACTGAGTTCATTAATTAATGAACATATTAGAGAAAGAACACCATTACTGACCGGTGGAGACCTGATATATTACTGAGTCAATAAACTATCGAACATGAAACAGGACCTTTCAGGAGAATTTTTTTCTCATAATCCACAAACACATATATTATTCTTGCACGGTCAGCACTTCCTTGGTACCCTTATATTTCATATTACTAATTCTTTTAATCACGCATACATACAGCAGAGTTTTATAACCTAGCTAATGAGTAATTGGACAGGTGACATTGGGACTGAGGCCTTGAAGTGTCAATTATAATAGTGCAGGATATTTCTTTTCCCCACTAGGTTTTTGAGAGTAAAAGATAGTAAAAGAGCAGATAGGATAGGAGGGAGAAAGGACTCTTGTACCAGAAATTTGTCAGAGGAATACAGATTTTAAGTGGATCCATGAACTATAAATGGCTTTAAATTGCTGTCCGATGCAGATAAATAAGTAAAGGGATAAAACATTTAAAATAACTCTGAACCTTTTTCATTGTCAGCAACCAAGGAGTTTAGCTTGGCCAAGTTGAAGTTGACTGTAATTTTCTTTAAGTCAGTATAGTTAAGGTAATTCTTTTTTGGTATGGAAAGAGTGTGTGTGTGGGTGTTAATTGTTTGGAACAGGCAAGAGTCCTCATAATGCTTCAGCATCTCAGTGGCCATAAGTACCAAGCACCCTTCCCCCACCTTAGCCCCAAACTAATCATTGATTGCATCTAAATCTATAGAGATATCTTTTCCTGGCAGCTCTGGTAGTTACAGTAGATTGTTAATCTGTGAATGATCAGAATAAGCCTCTCTGTCTCAGAAATCTCCATGCAAATTACATCTAAATGCATGCCATAAATTTATTAGTAGCAGTTTGAAGTGCACAGGTCATCTTCTACACTATTTAAAAACATATGTCTGTAACACATTAAAAAGAGTCTCATTCAATTTATATTCACTTTTCTGTGGACATACTAGCCCCTGTCAAAGTAAACCTTTGTAATTTTTGAAATAATTTTAAAACGGGAGATGAGATATTAGTAAGGTGTATTATTTAAGCAGATTTTAGATCTCTGCATGGGACTGGTTTTAGCATTGCTGCTTTGACATAGTTTCATCTTTTGTATCTTTTGCAGAGAAATATATGTTTGACAATTAGGGAATGATAAGAGGTAAAAGGTTATGCCTAGATGTTGGAGAAAGTGATRGATGGAAAGAAAAGTTACAGGATGTTTTATGAACCAGTCCGATTCTTGTACCTTGATCATTTTATCCTATTTTGGGAACACATCAAATCCATGACTCCTTTCTGTAGCGGAGTTATATCTTATGTGAACCCCAAAAACGAAACTTGAGAATAACCTTTGGATACCATGGGGGAAGGGGAAAGAGTTCTGTAGTTTTCCTTTTTGTATGTTTTTGTTTCCTCATTTTACTCTTGGTTTATGCAAGCTGATATGCTGCTATGGTAAGACATCGCTAGTAATATTTTCCTTCAGGCAGTTGATGCAAAACCAGGAAATTTGTGGAACACCTACAGAATCCTCATTCTACCACTTTTTTTTCCTAAAGGAAATAGAGCAATTCTTTTAAAGACTTTAGGAATGCATTCATCTCCATGGGACAACAGACTATGTTATTATTGAATAAGCATTTTGGTTGTCATTGTTCAGGGATACTGATGTATGTTTTTGAAAGAAAATTAATCTCTACTTAAAAGAATGAGCAATGCTTTGAATGTTAGAAGGCTGGTTTTTGCTGTACAGTTAATACCCTTCTAGCCCTCACAACAGATTTGTACTAGAAGAAAGAAAGACATTAATAAATATGTGTTTTCTGTTTCTTTTTCCAGGCCATCCGCTGTACACTGGTAAATTGCACATGTGAATGTTTTCAGCCAGGGAAGATTAACCTGAGAACCTGTGATCAGTGTAAACATGGCTGGGTGGCACATGGTAAGAAATGTCTGTTCTGGGCTTGTCTTCTCTATTCTGTCCACCTTTCACAGTGTCTTTAAATACTAAGAGATGGAGTGGTGATGCCTATTTGTCTGTACATGCATATGCGTGCACTCTGCATTTGTGCATGTGTATGCATGCACATACTTTTTTTACAACGATTTCTAGGATGGAAAAGTGAGGGTCTGTTATTCTTGCGATAGCTTCAAGTGCCAGTGGAGATCAACAGCTTGTGTACAGCTCAAAAGAATATTTTAGCCTGCAGGAAATAATATGGTTCTAGCAGGGCTTAGCAGAAAGGCAAAAAGTTTATAGTATGGGTGCACAGCAGAGTTTTTATTGCAAAGAAGCATCAGCCAATAAGTCACTGAGCCTAATGGAAATTCAAACATACCAATGTCAAACTTTCAGAGCTTGGATGTCAGAATGAATTGAGTGTATCCTATATAACTCAACAAAAGTGTACATATGATCTGCGAGTTGAACCTCTCTTCCCGTGTTTAAGTAGCAAAAGAAAGAAAGGAGGGATTAGAATGCCCAGATCCTATATAAAGGCATCAAAATACACTTACAGATTTTCCATTTTATTTATCCTTTACTGTTTTGTGTGTTTGGTGGTTTGCTTTTTCTTGACAATCTTGATTAGCCTATGCATGAGAGAGAGAGCTGTATACACAATTAGAAGTCAAATAAGGATACCTAAAATGGTTTAATGAAAAAAAAAAAAAAAAGAAAAAAAGGGAAAAAAAAGAAAGATTACTATGTTTGCAGAAGAAATTAGTGTTGGAGATTTCTTCTCATGGTCTAGGCTATTGGCACCTAAGCAAGCACTGTCTTCATTGTCTTCATTTTCCACTTCTGCCAGACATTTTGCAGGTTATATTCTATAAATTTTATTTTATTTTGATGAGTCCTGGGGTGGAAGCTCAGTTCTTCCCTCCTAAGATGCACTTGATCTCTATTTATTTAGTTCATGTCTGTGTGTATTTGTGCCTGAGCATGCTGACATATGGTGACTGTGAATGCTCAATAAATTTAACAGCACAGACTGCCAGAGAAGTTTTTGAAACATTCACCTACATGGAAAGGAAAGCAAGAATGCACATACCATGCAGTCCTGTGTCACTGCATAGTAATATATACAGCCTGCCTAGAAATACCCTAACCACCGATCTGGTAGCTGGTTGCAGATTTATTATATACTAGATTCTCTAGGGACACACCTTATTTTCACTCCTCTTAATTCCCAGAAAGATATCTTCAGTCACAGTATAACCAGACTCTCATTTCATGGAAGGATCGCTAAACCTCGCAAAATTTCTATAGTTCAGGCATGCTTCAGGCTTTGTGTAGAATCAGCATCGAGGTTTTACTGATCCACAGATAGGAAAAACTTGTCTAGCTATTTTCCAGGGTGTCCTCCTGTGGAGTAATAGAAATTAGGAGTCTAGCACTTAGATTCTGGCATATGGGCATCCTGCATTTTTTTTTTAACCAGTACATCTTAGAAGAGTGTGATCAGATTTTCCTGATAAATTCTTCCCTGTGAGGTGGTTGAATTCAAAATCAGGATATAGGACAGTAATCTGAGATTACGACAGTGTGTATAATAGAAATGTCCCTGTTCTACAAATCCAGAAAGTTTAAAGGTCAATGTGATGATCAGGGATACACCACCTGCTCCCATACCTGAGTGCTTAACATTCCAAATAGAAAACTTAATAGAGCTATATATTATTAAAAACTGTTTGTTTTACTACTGCACCAAGTGAAGAATGATCTGATTTATTTTTTTTTAGTACACTTTTTGTACATTCGTCTGAAGTATTTACATTTTATGGCAGAGCAAGACAAGTCAGATGTATGTTTCATATATGTACTAAAAGCACAGGCTTGTAAATTACTTCCTGGAGACTATGATGCATCTGCTTCAACTCTTGATCTTATCTGTTTTCCAGGATTTTGAGGGCAGCATTCAGGATACTGATCAATTCATTGCACTGTAGCGCCTGGATTTCAAAATGACTGAATCAGGTTGCTGTTCAGAAGTGATTTTCTTTAAACCGTTAACATGGTACTTTCAGAAGTTGTTCTCTGAATGCAAATAGTATTTCCTCCTGCTTTAATTAAAGGGTTTCCTTCTGATTTTTATTAATGAATTTCAGCTCAGCTCCTTGACACATGATGTAGTGCTTTACTGAATGTAATTATCAAAGAATAGGTGTTTCCAACAGGAAGTACTGTGCTCATTCAGTTCTGATAACCTAGAATCATAATTAACTGAATAGATCAAAAATAGCTTAGAACTGCAGTCTTCTTATGCTGTACTTGACTAATCTGTGCAGAGTTAATTCATGTTAATAACTGCCGTTTAAAATGTTGGAATTCTTGAAGTGAGGAGGAAAGGGCAAACAGCCACAACACTATTATTGCACTTACCAACTGCTGGCCTGTTTTCTTTTTTCCTGCTTCCATTGTGTTTCTCATGTTTTTCCTCACTCACCAAAAATGAGCTGCACACATCTTGAAAGGAAAGGTTTCCTATAAGTTCAATTTCTTCTGTCCGGGGTTGCCAAAAGTAGGACTGTCCATATATGAACAGATTCATCATGGAGTTCTTTTGTGGCAAGATAAATGTTTCTGTTGGCAAAAGTTCAGCTTATCGAGTTTTGACCCTGCACCCCTGTGCTACAATGGTAATCCTACCGTCAGTGTTTTTAAGGCTGAAGCCAAAAGCTGTGTAAAGCATAGCAGCATTCTCTAGTACTGCTGTGCATAATGGAGAATGGGTTATTGCTGGTGTGAATCTCTGGATATTTTAAGGGATTTGGATAATTAGACTGTTTTAATTTGTTTTCAGCTGAAGCCTGGCTTTCATATTGTGAGCTTGGGTGGGGATTTATTTTCTAAAACAAAAAATAAATGGTTTAAATTGGATAAGACCTTTCCTAGGCCTCACGCAGGCAAACAGATAACAGTTAGATATTTTTCCTTCTATTTTTTTTTAATGGTTAAGATACGTTCTATAGTCCATACGGTGAAAAAGAAAATCTTATTAAAATCTTAATAGTCTATTTTTTTAAGGAGAATTTATTTTAACAGAGGTGATTACTATTTTGTGGCTTTTAAATAATGTAGGAATAAGATGACTACAAAAAATTAAGACTTTCTTGAGTGCTTGAATTGTTTCTTCTCCTGATATTTTTGTTATATTAAAAGTAACATACTATTCTATGACATTTTATTAGCTTTAGCACAAAAGTCACTTACTCAAACTTTATTGGAAATAATGAAAAAAACCCACTTTATTTGCCACCCACTTCCCCTAGCAGAAGTATCTTAGCCTACAAGGAAAGAAGTTAAGCAAGTCTGCAGTAAAAAGATGTTGATTTCATTGACTTTGCATTTTGCCTTGTATGCTTGTCATTGATGTCAGAATAACAACTACCGTACTGCTAGCAGAAATACTCTTATTATACCTAGTCCAACAGATCAAAAGACCCAATGCAATATCAACGGCAAATACAGCCTACCCACTCTCCTAACTGTTTTGCTCAAAAAAGGTGTGCCAAGGTGACATATGTCATAGTGGGCTAAAGCTATTATTTATGACAATCATTCTATTTATTTTAATTTCAATATCTCAGACTTCACAGTGATTAGAAAAACCGCAGTATAGTATTATTAAGTTTGTCTGAAATAATTGTCACCTTGTTTCAAAGAGAGTCAGAAAATTAGAAATACTAGTTCTCTGTCTTGCCCTCAAACTGATCACTGGTAAAACTCAATCAGACAGCAGCAGCATGTTTTTCAGATGTTTTGGTATACTATGCATTCTTGGACTAGCTGAATTTCTCACTGTTCAATCTACTCTAGGAAATACAGTATTCTGTGAATATTTTTGCTGTCTTCCTTCTTTTTTTTTCTCTCAGAGAAAGCTGATCCTTAGTTCTCTAGTGAGCTTTGATGCCTTTTCATTTGCATCATGCCAATAGGCACAGCTCGGGGCTGGGCTATTTATTAAAGTAGGCTTTAGTACCTCTCTGAGGTATGATGAGGCCACATACAGCCCCATCTCCAGTCCAAGACTTGGCCAGGCCTTTTCTCTAGTAACTTTGAGATTAAGTTCCTTTCGGTTTTAATGAAAACAACATTAACTAGTAGCTTTTGGCACAAAGGGCAAACCTATTACTCTTTTTCAGTTTAAAAGCTTCCATCCAGTGAATATTCATGCTCAGAGACTTGCCATGTGGGTTACACTTTCACCTTGTGTAGGAAGTTTTCTGCTCCCAGTATTTATATAATGCATGTACTAGCTTGCTGTAAATGAGATTAACAATGAAAACAACAACGTCCACTAGAAAATGGAGAATGCTCTGTTGTAAAGTCAGATGCATGACATGACTGTGACTTCTTCATTCAGAATGGTTGAGTTTTCTGAATTTCTACATGGTAGTTCATGGAATTGTCAGGTAAAAGAAACGTGAAATGAGAACAAAAGAAAGGAGGGACAGGGGTAAATAAATAAAGAAAAGAAAAAGAAGAATGCTGTGGAAATTTTAGAAATTGCATCTCTCCCTTACCCTGAAGTCGCTGAAAGGACCTGGTTCAGGAAGAAGGTTTAGATTTTAAATGTGAGCTGCATGGGAGTGAGGCGGGAAGGAAGAGGAGTGCTATGCTGAAATAAAAATCAGCAGGGTTCCTATATTTGTCTCAATCCAAAGCTGTTAAGTGAAAGAAATCCAGGTATGCAAAGTCAAAGATCATCTCTAACAAAACAAAAAACAAAAAACCAAACCAAACCAAACCAAAMCAAAACAAAACCACATCACAGATCTCAGAGTTTCTCTAAAAGCTGGCAGAACTGCTATGTTGTTCCTTACTTAAAAATGGAGATAGTAGAGAATAAATACTAAAAGAGGAAAGGAGCAAGGTAATCCTATTATTATCATTTACTGGTAAAATAATTGGGTTATTTTTGTATTGTTCCATAGGATATTAAAAACAATCATAATTTTACCATACCGAACATACTTGTTTCCTTCTATTCAGTTTATTTAATTATTTAAAATGCTTTAAAATTACTTTAGAATATCATAGATTTCTTTTGTTTTTTAGTTACATAGAGATTTTAGCAAAGTAATTATCTACAATTCATTGATAACAAAGGCTAGCTTGTCATGACTTTTAAAGTAAAACTATTTTAAATCTAGTCTGCCTTTTCCTGTCTTTTACTGACAAAATCATTTTAATCCATCTGTTATAACTAACTTCCTTTTGACCCTGAGGGCTGAGGCATATTTTTCATTACTCAGTTGCTTCCAGGAACCTTACCTGATTAACATTCATTACTGGTAAACACTTTTTTAAGTCCCCCCTTCTGCCTATGCCATCCCTTTTTGCTTCCCTTCAGCAGCAATTCCCAAAGCGGCCAATGCAGCACAGAGAAGATGCACTCTGTTATCTTGTGGGTACTCTGACCCAGTATCTGGTTTTAAAGCCTGACACATTGGTAGGAATGATGTGATGTAGTGTTTGCTTTGGGTTACTCTGAGATCACTCTTAATGCAAGTCAAGCTGAGGTAAAAACAAATGAGAATATCCAACTATTAGAGCATCCAAGACAAATAATATTGTTTCAAAGGGTTATAAGACACAAGTGACAGAAGGGAAATAATGCTTAGTTGTCCCAAGATCAAATAAAAAGTCTTCCTTTTCCATGCTTGTATTCAGCTGATACTTACATAACCATATGGTCAAGGGTTTAGTCCTCGTGCAAATTTGACATCCTCAGGTGTCAAGTAAGGTTTTCCCTGGGGGTAAACCACAGGCTCTAACTTACATACGGTCACATTCATACGTCCTTGGATTTCCCTGGGGGTCCATTCAGACTAAAATCTTTTTTCTCTTCTTCCCTGCCACCCCCAGGACATCTTAATGCAATCAGGAAGAGGTTAGACCTTTCTCTCTCTCCTCAACTTTATTGGYTCACAACCCTGGGTTTGAATATGCCAGCGTCCCTTGGACGTCCTCAGGTGAGATTATCCCTGACCAGAAATTAAGCAGTCAGCTAAGGACTGCTCCAGTGCCTGGTAAGCCCTAAACAGACCATGACCCATTCTGAAGCATACTGCCCTTTCTGCTGGGTTGGGCTATATTCACATCTCAGAGTGAAGCCCTTTCTCATTGTGAATGTTTTATTGTCTGAAAAACTTTTAATTTACTAATCACACTTCGTACTCTCACAGAACTGGCATTAATACCGCCAGATACTCACTGGCAACTCTGAAATAGATTTAATGCCACTTTTATAGGTATGATCTCCCTTGACTAGCTATAAAATGCCCAGAGATGTTTAGACTAAAGGTATTTCAAAAGTGCAAGATATTGTTATTTGGTGCCCGTCATTATTGAATATACATTTTACAGAGAAGGCTTCATTCCATTTAGTACACCCAATACCACAAGATAAAATGCTAGGAGATGTCTTGGACAATGATGTCTTACCCTTTCTTCTTAAGAAGAGAAACCGCTAAGGAAAAAAATAGACTTGCTATGTGCAAGATGGAGCAAAGGCAATAAAAAAAATGATATTTTAATTAGCACTTGGCATTCCTCTTTCCAGACATAGTAGAGGCTGCTTTTTGGAAAGGTAGTCAGTGAAACCCTTGATCTTGCCCCCTTAAGTGTGGTGACCGGAAGTTCGTTACATGGCATGGCTTCAGATTGGAGCCAAAGGGTGTCTGATGCTCGCTGCTTGATTCCCAGATGAGCAGGATAAATTCTGTGGGACCTGAGAGTGCAAATCACCAACAGATTTGTGGAGCAGCAGTGGTGGACTTCTGCAACGTGCATCCACAATTCTCCAGGATGTTTAGGTGACAGTACCTGCTTACTTGTCTCTTTTAACACCTATGCTGCTGCACATGAATTGCTGTGATGTGCTAACACTTTATCATTTTATTACACTTTATTACATCATAAATTTTTATATCTTCTTAACGATCCTACAAGAAGCTTAATTGTTTATAGGAACATCTTAATTAACTAGAGTTCACTAGGTTAAGCAGAACACAAATTGAAAGAGCTCTAAATGAAACAAACCCTACCACTCCATTCCATATAGCTTCATAAGCTTAAAATGGGATTTGACTGCAAGAATAAAAAATTCATACTGCTTTCAGATGTTACACAGAAACGATAATACTGTGGGTAACTTCACCTCAGCTTTCTGTTTTGCAAATGTGAAATTCAATGGAAAAAACATATTATTTTTTTTTACCTACTAGSAAGAATTTCAGTTTGAGCTGTAGCATTATAAGGAAACTTGCCCCAGATTAATTTAGCAGACAATAGTGTTACTTTATTATCCCATTTCCATCTGGATTTTAGAAATAGAAAAGATAATACAAGAAATGTATAACATGAATCTCAAATACTTCTCTAATTATATTCTAATTGATTACAGTAAATTTTTCTGAAGTATATTTAACAGGAGCTTTGTGAAATAGTCACAGTACATGAATTGGGGTGGGAAAGATTGATGTTTATGAACTAGCTGTATGAACCAGTCTTGCCAGGGTCTGAACATCTTCAGCTGTCAGCAGCTGTAGGACAGCAGGTTTTCCTGGGAAAACTGAGGTGGTTTAGCACACGTGGGAGAGCATTTCATAGGCTTGAACCAGAGTTACACCCTAGACTGAAACAGCACCTTGGTCTTGGCTTGCCTTTGTGAAATGCCTCTACAACACACTACTTCATCCAAACAGAATGACGTTAACAGGTGGGCAGTGCCTGTTGCATTTCCATTACAGTTTTCAAGGCTGCATAGAAGATAGAGGAATAGGTTGCCTGGAGAAGTGGTGGAATTTCCCCCACTGTAAATATCAAAGATTCAGCTTGACGGGACCGGAGATAACCTAATCTGAGGCTCTGCTTTCAACAGGAGGCTGCACCAGACAATCTGCAGAAATCCCTCCCAACCTAGACTTTCTGTGAATCTGTGAATCACAATTAATGGAATTTGAGGTGCACTTGGATTAAGATGGAAGTCCTCCAAATCCAGACCACGATCCAGGACTCCTAAATGTGCTTCCATCTCACTGTATATAGTGTGTCAACCAAATGGTATTAAGACATTAAGATACATATTAACTCCAATCTCACTATTATTAAGGGAGAGAATATTTTTAAGAAGTTGTTAATGGCTGATAGAAAGGAGGCATTTGAGTTTGGAGACAAGAGGTAGGAAAGATCAAAGATGAATGACTAGTCAAGATAATAGAAAGAGATATATTAATTTAATGGCTTCCATTAGAAATTGTAGGTTTCAACAATGACACTGTCAATCCATGTGTCAAGGAGCAGCAAAAGTGGAGCTGCCCAACAAAGAGATCTGAGCCAGGAGTAAAGGGCAGCTCCAGCACTGGCCATGCCTGCACCATGGGCACAGTTCCCTGAGGTCTGATCACGGTAGACAGAACCAGGTGCTGATAACTGGGTCCACTGACAATCTCAGGCATGGCAAGGAAATGAGCCAGGTCAAGGGGTCCATCCAGGGGCTCCAATCAGGAACAAAAGAAGGTGAGGCCAGAGACAGGGCTGAAGACCAGGCTGTAACATGGGTCTGAGGGTCATCTAGAAGACAGGACTACAGACAGGCACACCTACGATGTACTTTAGGTAGGGAATGAGGGTCCAGGCAGAGCTTTAGTAGGGGTCCTGGACCCATGGACTGAGAATGCAGCGTGATCATCTCTGGAGAGGCTGGTCAGCGCAATGAAGGCCAGTTGGTGCACTCAAGGCCATGACACCATGGACTAATCAATAGTTGCTGTCTCTAGCCAAGGTGACAGATGATACCAACACACACAAAAGCAGCTGTGTGTTGGGACGCTCACATGATTAATCTACATGTGTTTCTCCATCAGGGTAATTATCAGTGCTGAAGTCCTCCTTCACATAGGCACAAATGCACACACTGTCGGAGAGGACTGGAAGGTCCAAATGCCACAGAAGACAATAGGCTCTGTCTCATCTTCCCTACCATGGCCCTCATAGTCAGGTGTCTTCATTCATGCAGTATGCCCATGCAGGAAATGTCTAGTAGCCCAGATGTTTTCCTGAGAACTTGAAATGAAGGTCCTTTACAGCTTGTTCCTTTGAACACGTTGGCTATCAACAAGGAGGAAGGAGAAAAAGCCTACCACTTTATTTATTTATTTAAGGGGTCAATTCTGAATTAAAAACATGTTCATGAGGTACCACTACACAAAGTTAGGTCTAACCTTCATTTTTAGGAGAAAGCATTTTCGTGGGTTTTTTTGTTCTTTTTTTTTTATTCTGTAATCATGTTTTCCACTATCGAAGAAAAAGTTTTTTGTGTAGAAAGAAAACATAAAAGAAAACACCTGTTTGGCTTGCAGGAATTGGCCAGGGAGGTTGTTTTCCTGACAGGCCAAAAGCGGCCAGCACAGGGCCCCTTTAAAAAAAAAGCATTTTTTTTCCCCCTATTTCATGTGAGCATTGGCAGAAACTCTGACAAGCAGTTCTTCATATTTTATTATGTTCTTGTCTGGCAGAATCTCTGTCAGGCAAAAACCTTGTCAGCGGAAAACCTGTCGTAGGATCAGAGGAGACAAAAACAGGTGTCACAGAGGCAGTCAAAACTGAAGGAAAAAAAAGATTAGGCTAAAGAGAGAAAGGCAGACAATTACATTAATGCCATTGCTTTTATCTTATAGATGTGTGTTATTATCTCAGGGTGCTGAGTGCGCAATTGCCTCAAAGAAAAGTAGACAGGAGACAAGGGGAAACTTGATAGTTATTAACTGAAGAGGCAGTGTGTCAAAGCTGGATGGGGTTCAAAGTTTTGCAAAGGGATAAAAAAAATTGCAGACAGCAAGCAACGTCTGTGAACAAACTGTGGTTCTGCTTTCGGCTACATAAACCTAGTAGCAATCTAAATGTTTCAACTTGGAATCAGATCATAGACAGAAAAATTAATGAAAGTTTTCATTCAGACTTTTTTTAATAACATTTATTTTGTGTACATGCAACTGAAGTGCTGGGGTTTTTTTTTGATCTGTTATAAAAATGTTGTTAGAGCATGAGGCATGGTGAGGCATGAAGACATTTATCAGTTTAGTTGCTGTGTTGTTTGGGTTTGAAACACCTATTACCAACACACGTTTAATTTTAAAATGCTATTAAGAATCCTTTTACTAAGTGTGAACATCTGTACATGCAAGCTGTAAATTAGAAGATCACATATGTGTCCCTCTGTCAGAGACTAAATGCATTTGGCAAATGGTTTCCATTATTAGCTTTTAAATACAGTAAAAGGCAGAAGGAAAAGTTGGGTTTGCCAATGAATCAGAATATGCTTTACTTACTCTCCTTTCATGTTATTTTGAAACCCACAGAATCTTAGTGAACATTTCTCTTCTATCTTGATTAAATTGTGAAAGGGATGAAGACAGAATTGAAACGGAGATCACCAAAGGATGCCATGTTGCAGCTGGAATTTATACCCAGACTGATTCAGGATGTTCACCCACCCATATAAATGTTAATGTCCCATGTTCTCTGCACTTGTGCCAGGGGTGAATGGGATAGTTTCCTACACCATGAAAATATCTGAGCCATTCAGTAGACACTGGCAAGTTTTCTTGTCCTTAGTCACTCTCTAAGCATGATATTTTTGAGGAGCAATTTTTTCCACCTACAAAATGCACCACATTACACCATGTTACAGGTGGTATTAAATCTACATCCTGAGGGATGCCATCTTAGACCACCTCTTATGACTGCAGTAGTTTGTTGTCCCTCCAGCATTTTAGTCGTTCATAAGTACTTTCTGTTCTTTCTTGTTACTTCTTTTTCTGTTGTTGATGGAAAAGGAGAAAATCTTGAACTCTGAAAATGTGAAGCTGTTCGTGTTCACCACTAAAATCAACAGCAAACTACAGTGCTCCACATCTGTTTTACCATACGCGACATGCTGTTGCTGCAATGGTATAATGGAATCTTTTTATGTTGGTATTGTATATTTAATCTGTCTGCCAATTTCAGTTTCTCTTGCTGCAGAAAGCGTCCCAGTTATTTAGATTAAAAAAATATCTGGAAAGCCCTCTTGTCTCGACACAGGCTACATAAAATTTCTTTTTCATTTTCCTGTTGACCCTTGAACAAATCTAGCAATCTGGAAAGATGATGATGTTTATAAAATTCTGTATTGTCATGTGTATGTGTGTATGCACTCCAACTGTATCCCTCTTTGGTAAGTTAGACAACTGGCTCGAGAGCGTGCAAGAAAATCCAGAGTGAGACTATTGCAGAGCTCAAATTTAAAACTGAAATGGAATGAGAACCATAATGACCTGTACATTGCAACCTACTGACTCTTCTCTGTGGTGCTCTGAGATACACAGCCAGGCAAATCAGCTGAGAGAAAGGGTTTCACTAGACCTTTTCATCCCTCTCTAGGATACCTAAATATTTATTTAGGATCAGGAAATTAGCAAGAGGTATGTGTATTTACAACTCCAATTGCATTAAAACTAGGATATTTAACATTCTTTTATATTCAGTAAAGGCAAAATGTCATGCTTTTATTGTAGCTATTCAAAAAACAATATGAAACCTCTAAAGTACAAAATTCATCACTGCATACTTATATTTCTTTTGCTTAACAAAAATGGAGTCCACTCAGAAGCATGGCTTTTAATTTGGTTGACCTTGTCCACTGCACTTTGGGAAGGAAGGGGTCTAAGGTCAGTGAGTAAATTTGCATAGCTGAGCCTATGAACTGGCCACAGTATAGATGAAATGAAAGTTTTTATCTTCTGTCTTTTGATAAATTGAACAAGTATTTGACCCATATTTTAATGTATCTTTTGTACTTAATTTCCTTTGAATTACACAGGGTCCCAAAACTCCAGTAAAATATAAATGGTGAAGTAGATTTCCCCTCCATATTTTACTACATTTAAAAAAAAACCCAACCAACACAAGTGGAACATAAAAGTTTGTTCATTGGTTTGTTACAAATAGGTCCAAAGTTTTTTGCTGGAATTTTGCATAAGAATACTGCAGGCTGTAATGTGAAGTTTGACATTGTATCAATTTCAAAGTTCTCTTTACAATTCAGATTACACTGGGCAGAGTCTCTGTAAAATCTGGGGGATTTTGTTTACTATTCAAGAAGGTAAAGAGTGGATGAGCCAACATGGGGAGGTTCAGGCCTGACATTATGAAGCATTTCTTTACTGAGAGGGTGGTCGAACACTGGAACAGGCTCCTTAGAGAAGTGGTCAATGCCCCAAGCCTGTCAGTGTTTAAGAGGCATTTGGACAATGCCCTTAATAACATGCTTTAACTTTTGATGAGCCCTGAAGTGGTCAGGCAGTTGGACTAGATGATCATTGTAGGTCCTTCCAACTGAAATAGTCTGAATTATCTAAATGATTAAGGTGCATACTTGATACTTCAGAGGTAGGTAAGAAAAACTGTATTGAAAGGATCCTGATTCCTACACTAATTATGCAATTAGTCATCTTTGGGTGTTGAAGGCAATCTTCTGTAAAATMTTCTACTTCTTTATCACCCTTTTTTGCCCCCCTTCTTTAATAGTTAAAATTTCTGAAACAAGTACTTGAAATTTAGAATTCAGAAATATTACTCGTCTGTATGTTGTTATAGTAAAACACAAGGTCCTTTTTAGGCTGTTCCACAAAAATTTTGATTAGTCAGCAAGTATGTGATCTTCTTCCTCTGTCAGTGAACAGCTTYCCACTCACACTGAGACGAAGAATAGCAGACTATCAGGGCAGTGCTAAGAACTGAACTGAGCTGTTAAAAGGTAACCTTCTTAGTTTGAGCACCTAGCTGAAACCAGCATAGTCATGTTTTCAGAAAAGATTGTGCAGGTTATGATCAAAAAGTCACAAACATGTTAAGACTTTTCTGGGTGAACTTTTGAGCACACTGAAAGTGTAAGAAGTATGAGTAATACCTCATGCTGCACCAGGAAGGGACTTTTAATGTGTGGTTTATGATGTTCAGTCACTGATATCTTCTTAATAAGGACACATCTGTTTATGTCATTTTTCAGGTATGATAAAGCTCATTCTTTTCTATAGCATGTTTCATCTTGAAGTCTTCTAAGCACTTATGAAATCATACACCGCTGCAGATACTGTTGAATGTATTCACCTGTGAAACATGGCATTGTTCATTAGCATATAGAAATTGAACCAATAATTTACAACAGAAAATGGTGAGGAATGCATTATCCACATGAAATTAGGTGGGCAATTCAGGACAACAGAATACAACTATCTACTCTGAGATTTGGCAAGAAGGCTAAAGTTAATACTCTTGTCCTTACAGAAAAACTGACAATGAGACTTAGGTCCTTCTCTTATCTCTTATTTGAAAAATTATGTGTGTCTAACAACATAAATGGCCTCTTGAATCCACCTAGAACACCAGCATTAGTTCACTAATGATACCAGAGGAGAAATCAGTTACCAGAGGAGAAATCAGTTAGAAGTACTACAGAAAGCAACTTCTCTCTGTCAACTATTTCCTTGGCAATCTCTTTTAAAGAAACAAGATAATTTTTATAAATTACAAATTATAGTGAAAAGTTTCATTCTCCTGCCATGTGCAAGGGGTTTCAATAGTCAGTGATCCGAAAGAATTTCAGGTGCTTACCATACTATTATTTCTCATATGGGTGCAAGTGCATTTCCTTTCTCTTCATGTAAAACTTTTTCCCTTTTTTTTTTTTTGTCTGTAGCACGAGGTCTGTCTTTATTTTGCAAATGTTCTTACACACCCATGCAAAAATATATGCTTTGTTGTGTTATAAATTACACATTTAAGTGCATATCCTGACTTGTACTTCAAAAGGATAAGATTCACTGCTTATTTGTTTATTAAATAATGTGCAGAATAAGGCCACAAATCAAAATTGGAGATAATTTCACCGTCACTTGGAATGCTACTCCAACACTGGACTAGCTTTTATTTGTGTGTGTGTGTTTTGAGAAGCAAATGTCTATAGATAGTATTGCTTGAAAACAAATGTTGCAGACAAATGAAATAGTAGAGGGTCTTTTGTGTCCGCTAGTCAAAGATTGTGCTTAGTAATTTAAAAGGACCTTTTTTATTTCTTTTCTCACTTCTTTTCCATCTGGGCCTTTCCAAAGCTATTATCGTCAGAGTGGTCACATTATATGAAGTGGGTAAATGTCCACAGAGTTTTGTAATCTCATTCTAGCTATTAGTTTTATAATCCACCCAATAGTCTTTAGATAAAGATGTCTTACAGTCATTCTGACTTGGGCCAAAGTAGAATCATAACCTTAAAATCTTCAGCAAGCCAAGTCTTTAGCTGGAAGAACTTGCTTTTCCTCACTGCAGGCATAGGGTTTACTGTTAAGTAAAGAGAAACAAAACCAAATATTAAGATATATTAGAAATACAGTATGATGCAGTGATTAAAAAGCATTGAGTATTCAGAAAATATTAATTCAGGTCTTGACTCTGGTCTGAATTTGTGTAAACTCAGAGAAGCCAGTTAACCTCTTTGGACCCTATTCTCATTCTGTAAGACTGAAGGTGGGAAAAGATCAAGGTGATCCAGATCTGCTTAATTATTTTGATAGTCTGGTAGAAGGTGTTACATCTATTAACACTAATATTATTTACAGCATTCTTATTGCGAGTAATAGTAGTATTTTTAAAAAAATATTAATATTTTACTTTATTTTACTCCTTTCAAATGGTTGCTCTGTCCCCCAGGTACACATATATACATATGAGCACATGTTCAGCACAGCCTGCACAGTAACAAAATCAGTTTTCTAGGCTTTTCTAGCTGAGTACTTTAATGACACATCTGTTACAGTAGTAGCAAAATAACGATGTTACGAAAATATCATACATAAAAGGGGCAAAAAAAAATGCAGGAAAGTATTTGACCTGTTTAAGCTTCAATCAAATCCCATTCATTAGACCTTATAAATAAATCAGTCCCACATCATGAAGCCTATATTGCTGAAGTACTTTGGAGGAAGAGCTTTTGGAAGAAAAATCCCACCCTTCACATTCTGCAGTATAAATGTCCTGTGGAAAGACATAGGACTGCAGTCCCTAGGCTTGCCAATTCCTTATCTTTGTTGAATGTTAAATTAATATTTAAAGCTATTTATTCAAAGTTGACTTAACCACTAGAATAGGAAAGATCAGACAAATCAGTTGCAAGAAATGAAGTATGAGGAAACCAGAACTCTTTGACAAAGTATTCCTTGGAGTAAATACGTTGAATGAAGCCAGCGAGTAAATGATAAGGGCCTTTGCGTTCTGTATGTAAGAAAGCAATTTATCAAGAGTACATGAACTCTCCAGTGACCATAAGCCAAGAAGAAACCAAAGTACAGGAGAAGTCCCTATAAAATAATTTTAAATGCTCAGAAAGTTTTTTTTTTTAAAAAAGCAGTGAGAAGCTTAGGTGCTGCAACATAGTCCATAAAATGGAAAGAAAATTAAATTTAAACATTGATACTCAGTAAAGTGCATGATGTCATATGCAATTCCATCATATTTAACTTCACAAGGGGATAAGAATTACCTTCATCCTGCAAACCTCCCCTCCCCTGATCTCTAAATTATTCATGTCACAGTGAATAACATGAAATTCACACAGAAAGGTAAAACAAACTAGCCAGCTCAAGTAGCAGTGAATTCATGATAGAATTCATGGTAAATCAGTGGACTAATTTTTAACATGTTTAAGAGGCTGGGGTTTAGGGTGTATCTGTTTTCTTTTTTTCCCTTAGAGGTTAAGTCTCAAATCTTTAACAGTCCCAATCAATTCCGCATAGCTTCAGTCTTGGTCATCAGTTAATCATAAATTTTCTGTAATTTCTTTTGAACTTACAAGTATTGTAGTCTCTGGGGCTCAGCTGAGCACCCTTCTGCTGTAAGAATTAAAGTTAATTGTGACCTTTGGAAACTAGGCCTGTTTCAGACTGCACCTGTGAAAAAGAATCCCTCAGTGATGAATGGTGTCCCTCAGGGGTCTGTATTGGGACCAGTACTGTTTAATATCTTCATTAGTGACATAGACAGTGGGATCGAGTGCACCCTCAGCAAGTTTGCAGATGACACCAAGCTGAGTGGTGCAGTCGACATGCCTGAAGGACAGGATGCCATCTAGAGGGACCTGGACAAGCTCAAGAAGTGGGCCCAAGTGAACCTCATGAGGTTCAACAAGGTCAAGTGTAAGGTCCTGCACCTGGGTCATGGCAATCCCCGGTACCAATACTGGCTGGGTGGTGAAGGGATTGAGAGCAGCCCTGCTGAGAAGGACTTGGGGGTACTGGTGGGTGAAAAGCTGGATATTTGCTGGCAATGTGCGCTCGCAGCCCAGAAAGCCAACCATATCCTGGGCTGCATCAGAAGAAGCATGGCCAGCAGGTTGAGGGAGGTGGTTCTGCCCCTCTACTCCGCTCTGGTGAGACCCCACCTGGAGTACTGCATCCAGCTCTGGAGTCCTCAGTACAAGATAGACATGGACCTGTTGGAGTGGGTCCAGAGGAGGGCCACAAAAATTATCAGAGGGCTGGAACGCCTATTCTATAAGGACAGGCTGAGAGAGTTGGGGTTGTTCAGCCTGGAGAAGAGAAGGCTTTGGGGAGATCTTACTGTGGCCTTTCAAAACTTAAAGAGGGTTTGTAAGAAAGATGGGGCAGACTTTTTAATAGGGCCTGTAGCGATAGGACAAGGGGTAATGGTTTTAAACTGAAAGAGGGTAGATTCAGACTAGATATAAGGAAGAAATTTTTTACAATGAGGGTGGTGAAACACTGGAACAGGTTGACCAGAGAGGTGGTAGATGTCCCATCTCTGGAAACATTCAAGGTCAGGTTGGATCAGACTCTGAGCAACTTGATCTAGTTGAAGATGTCCCTGCTTATTACAGGGGGTTGGACTAGACGACCTTTAAAAGTCCCTTCCAACCCAAACCATTCTGTGATTCTATGAATTGTCCAGGCAATACTTCTCTGGAAAATAAGTGCATCTGCCAAATTTGATGTGTTTAGATAATTTTGGGGGATTATTTTCTTGTCCTTCCTTTAGCTCTTCTCTTATACTTAACCCCTTTTCTTTCAGCCTTGGACAAGCTTAGTACTCAGCACCTCTACCACCCAACCCAAGTGGAGATTGTGCAGTCCAACGTTGTGTTTGACATCAGCAGCCTGATGCTCTACGGTACTCAGGCTGTGCCTGTGAGACTGAAGATACTACTTGACCGACTCTTCAGTGTACTGAAGCAAGAGGAGGTGTTACATATTCTACATGGCTTAGGCTGGACACTTCGAGACTATGTTCGAGGCTACATCCTTCAGGTAGGAAATAAAGCAAAGCATGTTTCCAAACCCAGTTAACTGAATTTTTTTTAACAGATGTAGTGACCGTGCACCCAAAGAGGTAGAATGATATGAAGTAAATTTAATGTGGCATGTTGAAGACTAATGATGATGTTGGCAAAATAAAATACCCAATTTTTCCTAAGCTAAAAAAATGCAGGTTCCTTCATACCGTAGTATTTATTTGTACTTGCTTATGCTTATTGTAGGAAATACCTTAAATACTGCAAGTACTGAGGTTAGCTAGCTGCAAGCCTGATTTGGTCATCAAAGGCAACTGGCAAGTTCTCAAGGGCTACWGTTTGACTTAAGAAACTAAGATCCAAGTCAGCAGCTCCTTCACCTTTTCTTTTCTTCTTTGGCAAGTTATCTAATAAGGGGTAGATGAAATGGGGGTTGTGATCATGGCTGTGTTGGGAAGTATCTTACAGTGTAATATATAAACAGGAAAATCCTGTTTATCAGGCCATTTTAGAAAGGTAGCTTTAAATAAAGTGTTACATGCAGGTTGGTTAAGATAAGATAAGCAAAAAAAACATAAAATAAGTAAACAAAAAAAATGAGAGGCTTGCTTTATAAGTATGGTCATGAATATGTATGGTTGCTTATCTGAAGAATTTAATCATCTGTTGGATTCCAAAGTGAATTATTACATTTTATAAGACTGTTTCTCTTAATTACTACTGACTTTGTGGGAGCTCTGCATCATCTACAAGTCATCCAGTTATTGAAGTGGACATGCCTGAAAACTCTAGTTTCTGATTTATTTCTTTACTTTCTTAGGCAATGATAGCGTGCTTGGCACTATACAGAAAACACAGGAATCTTTATTCCTGCTCTGAGGAATTCTGACTGTATTTTTTAATTCCTTTTCAATTTTCTGTCCATCGTCTGAAAGAAGTAAATTAGCCTTACATAATTCTATGGAAATCTTCATATTCTGTGTTCTTAAATATTTTCTTAAATGCTCTACACACAGATTTTTGCAGAAAAGTGCTCTGAATCGTAGAACAGTCCTAGAGAAAGTAATAAAAAGGCTATTACTTTAATAATGAGATCCTGTTATTCTTATTAGGATATATACAAAATGGAGCTCTTCAATTGTTTTAGGATTCTCTCAGGCATATATTTTGTAAAAGCTAAATGTTACACATGTTCAAATACAATAGAATCCATTTTTTCCATTACCATCTAAAACTTACATGTAAGTATATATCCATTATATTTATACAGTAGATATCTATAGATTTTTGTATTATATATATGTATGGATATGTATCTATAGCTATTAATATGATATATAACTTAGATAGGTGATAGATATCTATAGAGATACGTACTGTAATGGCATTATGTGCATATTGCATCATATTTTAGATTCCTGGGTTCTGAATGCTACTGATCAAGAGGGCTGAAGAAATATGATTTGCAAAGGGATACACGTAAAAAAATGCATCCTTTCTAAGATACAACATTAGAAAATTGCTGTTTACTAAATGCGATTAATAGTTAGGCGTAATATATTACAAGCGTAGAATGTAATTCAGTGTCCCTTACAGACAAGAAGACTGACTGAAATCAGTAGTTTTCTTGTTCTAAAGGTTGTAGAATCAGGCTTGTATTGATTTTGTTTTAATTATCTGTTGGAATGATCTTACTATATGCAAGAATGGCTTGTAATATAATTACATAGAGGTTTATACAGAGTGAGATTGTGACCTATGCATCTGAGTGGTGTAAAGGCCTATAATACACTATTAGGTCAGAGTTCAGTTTATCTGGCTAAAGCTCAATCACATTGTAGCCCTCAAGGCATGAATTGTACCATTACTACATTCAACAACAATATATTGAATATTATGTCAGTTAAAGGAGAACAATTATCAATGAAAGTTAAGGGCAGCTGTTACAGTTTTGCCACATATTGTCTTGGTTAGCACTCGGCTGTGGATTGTGTTAGTGGGTGAATGAAGACCTACGATAGGTGTAGTCGAGCCTGCCTGTTAGTTTAGCTCTATAATTTCAAGGAATCATGGGCTGGTCGAGGTTGGAAGGGAGGTCATCTTGTCCAATCCCCCCTGCTCAAGCAACACCACCTAGAGGTGGTTGCCCCGCACCATGTCCTGGCTTTTGAATAGCTCCAAGGAGGGAGTCTCCATGGCCTCTGTGGGCAAAAAATGCATTTTATTTCCATTAAAGCTAGGAAGCTCAGTATATGGCAGAAGGGGAAACTGCTTAGTAAAACGTATATGAAGAGAAATCGTAGGAAAATTAATCAAATCTATGATAATAAAAGTCTTGTTTAAAAAGTAACTCTATTGCAACTATCTGATAAAAAGAAGAAAGGGGGCATGCAGGGAAATTTGAAAGGAAATGCATAATAATACTAGCACAGTAAAAGTGCGTAGAGATGAGAACTGCAGGTGATGTCTCCTTCGAGCAAAAGGTGTTGTTCCATGAAGCTTGTCATTATAGAATTGGAACTCTTCACAGAATTATTTGAAGTTTTCCAACTCAGCTTTTCCACACAAAAATCTTCCAACGAAATGGCGTGAGCCCCCTATAGGAGAACCAAAAGTATCAAATACCAAAAGAAATCATCCAGAATATCACAGAGCTATGGGACTGTTGGTGGGCTGTCATGCAGTGAATTCAGGAACATCTGACTCTCAGTCTGAAAGTATAGTTCTTTTTAATTTGTCTGTGCAAACCTGTCTAAGTTATAACCTAGTCCAGTCAATGCTGGTAAGTTTACCATACATTCATACATACTCATTGTACATCAGATACACAAATATATATCTCTAGAAAAAGGTTTACATTTGCTATACTGCTGTAGTTAGAGAAGTGTAAACCAGTAAACTAGTTTGTTTGTCTCTAATTAATAAAAATAATATTTTAAACTTGTAACTTGATGAAATGATGGATATCACTGTTTGGCATGGTAAAAAAAAAAAAAAAAAAAGGTTAGTATCTTTGGGAACACTTGCTCAGAAATACAGAGGTTATTTGGAACATACTGACTCTGTACCCTAAGTCTCTTCTACAAGGACTGAGAGAAGTACCAGATTAGGGAAAGGGAATGGTTGTGACAGATTCCAGAATACTTAATCCTGGTTCGAGTTCCAGTGTTCACCAATTAACCACAGTGCAAAACATTTGTAAAGCTGGTACAAAATTGGAGTTTCATGCCTTGGGAGGTCTGAGACATCAATCTGTGCTGAATTTCCCCTGAATCATGATGAAAATGTTAAAATATTTTAACATTTTCCCTAAATGGAGTTTTTTTTGGAGGGGGAAAAAAAGAAGAAATCTTAGGGTAGATGTATCCACTCAAAATCAATTATTTTAGTATTGCCAGATATTTTCTGTTCTATTCAAAATCCACAATGAAACCCTTCTTCCCACAAAAAAAGAAAATACTTTTTCTCAGTAACTTTTGAGAAACACCTCACCATTTGCTCCACTCGAGAAACAAAAGAAAACCAATGCCTCTCTCTAGTTGTGTATTAGTGCTGCAAGGTGGGTGGGATAATTTGTAATACCCTCATTTTGACTAATATTGTTTCTAAATAACAAATTAAAAAGCAGTGGGCAGAGAAAAATGCAGTATTTATTGCTTCATTCAGTGAATGCATTAATGGAGCACAGGAAACGAAGGAACCCTGAAGCCAGCGGAGGTAATGTGATACACCGCCTTTCACATTTGGGCATGGTCACAACATTGCCAGTAACGGCTGAAAGACCTGGCAAGCGTTCTCTGGCCTCTGTGCAATAAACCTAGTTTCTGGTGAATAGATACCTATCCCTGAAATGTCAGTGAGCGGCAGTTTGGTCAGCAGTCTCATCAGATTGCTCACAGGATTAATGTTTTAGAGGAGGAGTTGTTCTCTCATCTTTAGAAGTGATCCTCAAAAAAACCTTACTGCATAGGGAAACTTTCTGGACTGTGTATGCTCCATGGGCATCCAGAATGCTTCAGTTTCTGGGCTTGTTTATCCAGTACCTATCTCAAGGAATTAAGTTACTGTATTTGGTGTGGAGCTGTTAGTGAGCCTGTAGGTTTTCTCTTTGGGAACAGCCAACGCAACAACTTTCTTTACATGACAAGAAATTATTCTGTCAACAACAGTAGCTGGTTTGGGTCAGATTCTGCACCTGCTGCTCAAAGAGATGTGATTAGTGGCTCTATTGATTTGAGTAAAGTTACTTTTTCTGTAAAGAACAGCTGAACTGTGAGTAAGTCTCCAGCCATGGTTTGATTCCAGCTGAGCTGAGTGAAGAGGTAACTTTGCCAGCCAGTTCTCCTCTGCTCCACCACTGGAGAATACTTTACCCCACCCATTTGCTGGTGTAACTACATGTGTAATTGTTCCCTAGCCAGGTTCTCTCTAAACAAGCCAGGTTAGAAAAATCCTTCTGCTAAACATGTGCAAGTTAACTCTGATTATTCTGAGAGGAAAGGGCTAGAGAGCAATTATGCCACCAGCAGTGAACAGCTGGGGCATTCAGCTTTTACACTGGTCCAGCTGCAGACGACAGGACATGTGACCACAACTTACAGGCCATAAACTGACTCTTTGCAAATAATGATTCAGTGTTTTGAGTAACAGCTCAACGCTTTTTCAACTGTTTTGTGATCAAATAGGTGTATTCCTTTAGTGTAAAAGAGGAAAATAAATACTATCTTTACAGTACAAAGAGGGAAGCAGAGGCACAGAACAGAACAGTGGCAGAATCAGGAAAAGGGGCCAGACCTAGGATTCCTATTCTTCATATTGTTCCCTCAAAAAAAGTAGATTATAGTCAGTAGCTCATAGGCAACGACTTGGCTGCCAGACTCTCTGGTGCCACTCACAGCTATGAGAAATGAAAAAAAAAATAAAAATCCCCAACACCAAAATCAAAACTAAAGCCAGCTGGAAAAGTATGGGTATTTTCTTGGCCCAAAAGGTGACTCACTTACAAAAGTTTGAGCACTGGACAGTGCATGGGGAATCGCTAATCCTAAATGAAAGTCATTTCCATGGCAATGTCAATGCTGAAAACTGATGAAATTCAAAATTATTAGATAGCATTTTCTGCTTTGGGAAGTCTGGAAATGGGAGTATGATACTTTTCCTGCCTCTGCGGTTTCACACTCAAGACTGCTAATTTTAAAAGTAAGAAAAAACCTCTGAAATTAATGAAATCCTCTGCCACTGCTGACTTGGACTTGTGTGTTTCTTTGCCCACAGATCATCAGCACACACCCTACTTTATGAATTTAGTTAACTCTTCAGAGGATGACCAGGATGGACTGTGGTTTATTCTCCCATTACTGTGTTAGTTCTGTGGGGCGAGAACAACTGTTGAGCAAGAGCAATTGTTCCAGTCACTGAAGTTAGCTAAGAGTAAAGTCTCAGAAGGTATACATTAGGGGTGGGAAATCTAGACATTTTTTCAAAAGACAGCATCCCATTAACTGAAACAAACTCATTCAAATTGCGAAATACATAATGCAGGTTAAATAATTCAGTTCTGAGATTTTTAAAGAACAAATGGTTATGTGCATAGTCAGATTACATGCTCACATATATTGGTGTTATATTTGACTGGCTATTTCTCAAATTTTTGTAAAATGTAGTTGCTCTTGGTAGAATGGGTTGTTTTCATTTGCTGCCCTAGTTTACCACAACTAGATTGTTCATGCACACCATTCTTACATCCAGATTAGGTCAAGAGATTTGGGAAGAGACCAAAGAAAGAAATTTGAGCATCTTTAATAATACTGTTCTTAATTTCTTTTCTGTTCTTTCTCTGAGTAATCCCTTAGCACCTCATCCCTTCTAAGCAGGAGAAATATTAATCATATGCACCGATGAAAATTGCTTTACTGTTCTTAAAATTAAATATTGCCCACCATTGACTTGTCTGTGGAGGATTTCAGAAAAGCATGGGTTCTGTTGCTATCTGACCTCTTTAGAGTCTTAGCTTTCCCATCTGTACTCATTTGCCTCCTTTTAAGATGTTTGAGCTTTTGCTACAGAGACCAAGTGCAAGGGCTATTTAATTAAACAGCTTGTCAAACAGCCTCCATTGCTTAAACATAAGGAACATTAGAAAGAAAACAAACAAACAGCAGCGCTGAGGATATCAGCTTTTCCAAAGTAGACRAGTGGTGTCAGGTCATTGTAGTGATGATATCATACTTTCAGTTCAATGTAGTCTGCTGTCTATAATCACAAGTCACGTTAAGTTTCTGTCAGTTTTTTTTTCCCCAAGTGCCATCAGTTGATTTACTGCTTTTTTTCTTTTATAACAAGAACACCTTTAAAGTGGTGGTATGCTATATGATTTGTGATAAGGAAAATTAAGAGAAATAGGCAATCAAATTATGATATGGATGGAAAAAAAAAGTTTAGCCTTGCAACCCAGTGAAAGTTTGATGACAATTATGCAGCATTAATACAATAAAAATGGCTTTTGTGTGTGAAGGTTGTGCATTTATTTAATTGATACTGCTTCTCACTCCTCATTGGCCTGTTCATCAATCTCTTAATTAATACTTTCCACTTGTTTAGCTGTGACCACTGGAAGATTTCCATGCATTTTAAGGAGGAGTCACTTACTCAGTCTTTCCATGTCTCTATGAGTATTATGCCCTTTTTATGTATAGTAAAACTGATGCAGATAAAGGTTAAGAAGTTTATCTGGTAAAGACTGTAACAAAGCCAAAGTACAACCAAAGTCTTTCACATGCAAGGTTGTATTTCCCATAATAACTGCCACCCACATTTAATTACTTGATAATGAAGAGAGAGTTACCCTCTTACAGCTTTTTTTACTTTATTCAGCTTTGTTAGATACAATTCGATCCTGTGTTTTCTTTCCCCCCCTTGCAATTGTTGTTAACACTCATGTGTTCTTTTTCCCAACATTATTTTTCAACAGTGGCCCTCAGAGCGACCAAAGCTCAAAGCTGGGTAACATTTATCCAGACTTCTACTCTCCCAGTACAGATGGGATTTAAATCTAGGCCTCTTTAGTATGTGCCCTGCCTATTTCTTGTTCTCTGTGCCTGTCTGTTCCCTCCTCCCTCCCTTTCCACTTCAACTTACTTACTCTGTTGTCATTGCCTCCCATTCCACCCCCATTTTTTTCTTGCTTGTCTTCCCTTCTTCAGCCTCACCTCGGTTTCACTGCCCCTCCTTCTCTGATTTTACCTCTTTAGCATAAAGAGATGAAAAGGATCTGTTAGATGGACTCGAGTTTTCCATTCCTCCCACAGCATCACTGCATGCTAATATTTGCAGCTGTGATCATCTGGAAGAGTTTGTCTTCTCCCATGTGAGTCAGTTTAGCATGACTCCCCTGCACTTTTGTGGAACAGAGATTCTCTGCTATGCCCCTTGCTCTTTTGTATTCATCTTAGCTGTACTAAGCTAGGAGTGACTATCCTATCTCTACTCTAAACAGAGTGTGGGAGAAGCTCAGGTAAACCTTTTAAGGACTGAAGAGGGAGATAGGAAACAGAGCACAACTGCTGAGCCAGAGGGAAGCATTGTTGTGTATTTGAGCAAAACAGTGCCACTTGTTCTACAGTGTGAAGTGCTTTCAGATTTTCTCTGTATCTGCACTAACTTGCCTAACATCTCCCTGCTGCTATTGATGCCGTACCTCTAACAGTAACACTACCAATCACACTACTGCTACATGACTCTATTTATCATGACCATTAGCACTTGAACCGGGAAAGAATAAAAATAAAGTCCAGAAAGTTTGATGGCACTTCTGAATGCCACCAGGACAAGTTACGTGACAACAGATGTCTCAGTAACGTGCAAAGAGCATTTGGATTTCCAGAATATGTGCAGCTGGAGAGCTGTGCTATTGCTGCTCTGTGTCTTGCATCTTGCAAGGGTAATGAAGCAGAGGCCTGTGTAACCCCTGGTGATCAACAGCAGTATACATGATGCTAGTTCTTAATGACTACTATGAAATAGTCAGCCTTTATAACCATAGTGTTTCACATGGCTCAGAAATGCAAAGATGGCCTTTTTAATGGCAAACATTTTTGGCTGTCAAAGACCAAAAGAAAAAAAAAGAGAGAGAGAAACTTTTGTGTAGCTGTGTTTCTCCTACCCAGAATGTGTACTGTTTACAGTACTGGGGGTGAGAAGCCGTGATCCCACTGACTGGTGTAGTTTCACACAGCTGGGCACAGCTACCGAGATGCAGAGCATGGAAATGGCTGTTACTGAAGGTCTGTCAGGCATATGCCAGGACCGTGTGTGCTTGCTTTTTAGAATGGAGCTGAAAATCTCTTCACCTGCCAAGTCTTGAGTTCATGGTCCTGTGTTTCTCTTGTGATAGTTGATGAAATCACAAACACCTAAAGCGGAGTGGGGGATGAAGGCGGTGGGAGGAATAGTTCACTCCTTAGGCTGTTTTAGGTGTGAGTGATGCCATCAAGCATTGCAGGAGAAACAGAGCCCTGAACCTGGGTCTTGGCAGGTAAGCCAAGGAGGAAACTATTTCCAGCTTTCTTGCTTCAGAATATGTTTGAATTTCTATTAACCATTTATGATCACAGAAGTTTTTCGATTAAATATGTATATATGTGTGTATGTACATGCACATACTTAAATAATCTATAAAGTTTATTTATATTTCTAGTAGATTGTGAGTGTGTGTGTCTGTGACGGAAGTGTCTCTGTGGATGAGGGGAAGGGAGAGAAGGGCTTTCCTCCTAGCCTGGAAAATCACTTTTCTTGCCGACAATGCCATGTTGAAGCCTCTACCGGAACGTATCCTGCACTATGTCAAAGAAATATGACCACTGAGTTGAGGACAGGATTTTGGGGTTACTGTCCATCTCAATTTTCTTGTAATAAATGCAGTGACCTGTTACAAAATAAAGAAAACAAAAGGGCATAAAGCTATTGATCGAAGGGAAATGTGTGTGTGCATGTGGAGGGGAGCAAGTTGTGCCAAGAATCCAAGGAATTAACATCACTCTTCTCACAAAATACAGCTCAGAGATTAGAACTTCTGCTTTTTATAGACTGCTCTCTTCACAGAGGACCTCAGGCTGAATTCAGGTCATGGTCCTGGAGGTGATAAGGTTCTGATATTAACCATTCAGCTACACATCAGTGGAGATTAACTCAACTAGAGAGTACGGAGTCCAGACTATGACACTTTAATGGATTTAAGACTTCTCCCAGTTTAGACACCTCTTGCTCTGAGTTTAGGGGTGGTTTTGATTGTCTGTGTGTCAGCACTGGCTTCAGGCACTTATGAAATTTAGGCCCACGGACACTTAGGAATCAGGAAGGGCCACAGAGAATTCAACTTGTCATCTGTCCAGCATCAGTTGATTTACTGCTTTTCTTGAAGTCCAAGAGGTCTCAAGGGGACTTTTTTCCCTTGCAGCACTGATCTTTCAATGAGGTGCTAGTGCCTGTCCTGAGCAATAACAAGGAATAACAGTGAAGTGTGAGTGACTCTTATTAGGAGGGGTAAATGTCATTAGTACTTACTGTTGCCTTCTAGGCAGTAAGAGAACAGTGTTGAATGTAGACGGACAACCCCTTTTTACTTATCAAGGTACATTTTGAATCTAACAAAGATGAATTCTTACATTTCAATTAAGAAATTTACTTTTCTTTCGTGTGCTGAAACATTTTCTATGATTTGGTTGTCATTTTGCACCATGTCCTAGAATTTTGAATACTTCCTTGAAGCCAGGAAACGTATTATTCTACTGGCTCTAATATATTAACTTGCTGCACGAGTCCTTTGTGCTTCAGCTTGATTTCTCTCCTCCCCCACGGCTTTTACAAAATGTTCTAATCATCCCAATTAATACTTGGATGTTGTTAATTAATGTTTATGAAGTGCTTTGAGATCTTCTAATGAAATAGAATGTGTAATTATGATTGTTCTTTAGTCAAATTCAGAAACATCACCACCACTGGAACAGTAGTTTCAGTAAATATTTTTTTTAATAATCTTTTTAGCAAATGGAAGAGGAAGAATTTGTTTCATTTATTTCATTTTTACCTTTTATAGTAGGGGAAAGTATGTCTGTTTATATCCAGTCTTGCTGGATTCTTCATGATAAATCTTGCCAGAATTGCACCCTGAAGTTTTACATTCCTTTTGCTGGAAAGGGTGTGGAAATCTGTGTTACTGACTGACAGTCTTCCTGCAGAGAAGGAAGTCACTTGTAGGACAGGTAGATTTTTAAGACTGCTGGACCTGTATGTATCAGCTTCCTGGGTTTTGTGTGTATCTATCTGTATAGCTTGTCTAGTGATGTGGATATGGTAACAGAGTTAACATCATTACATTTTTATCCACGCAGTCTGGATATTGGATGTCTTTAACTTGTGTCCAAGTTGACATATGGTGCTGACAAATAGGAATAAAGGAAATGAGCCTGCTCATCAGGTTGCTTGCAACTTAGCTTATGTTGCACCGGGCTTTCCATTAAAACAGAATGGCTCTCAGACTATTTGGAAATAGCTAGGACAATGCCTGGCTGTTCAGCTAGCTCAATATATAGCTGAATGAATACTTGGTGAATGGCTTCAGAAAAGGATAGTCACTATAAAAGGTCAGAATATTAATATGAAGCAGTTCAGTATTACTAGCCTCAAATATCTGAATGTCATAAATTCAGATTCTGAATATTGGGGAATTGCTTTAAAAGATTAGATTTAATATAATTTATTTTCGCTTTCCATTTTATACTGGAGAAAGTTAGGTTTGTATTTTCAAGCTGCTTCTTCCTGTTTTGAAACCTACCATAAAAAACAATGAAAAATGAAAACTTCTTTAGATGAAAAAGAAAATCAACACATGAACTCCAGGAAGCAGGTACAGTAAAAAACCTGCACCTTGTAATATCAAGAGATTTTTGATAAAATTGCAAGAATTGGCTATTCTGCAGTAGTGTTCCTGAGTACTAAATAAAATATGCTGAGTATGTAATGTTACAATCCACAAAAATTCTTTTGTCCAACCCATCTCTTTTAGAAAGAATTCCATAAAATAAAATTAAATTTAGTTTTAAAGGATTTAACTAGTACTAATTCAATCGCTTTCCATGCGTGAGCTGGTTTCCTCTTGATAGGAGTGTTTCAAACAGTACCATGGGATGCAAAACAGAGCACTTCTCTCCCCTTTGTAGGCTCAGAGAGTTGTGAGGTAATGGATATAAGACCCATGACATCCATTTTCTGCCACAGCTGAAGGCAGAGATATGTTTCTTGGGAGAAAAAGGGTGAGGAACTAGCAATGTCTGTAGCAGATACAGTTGCGTTTGTTGTGAGACTGCAGAGAACCTGGGTGTTACAGAATGTAAGGAGCTGTTCTGGGGCAACTGACCAGCAGAGGTGGTGTGGTCTAGAGATACAACAGCAACCACTTACGATGTGCATACCATCTGGCCGGGTCACTTCCAGCCTTCGTTTGGAGGCTGTGGCTTGAGGAGCCTGTGTTCCCCCAACCACATATGGCTAGCAAGTTGGTTTTTCATTATGAGCTTAAGATGCATCTTGAAAGAGTAAGTTTCTCATAATGCCTACTTGTATATATTCTCGGAGCCTGGTACTTGATGTGTTATGAACTGAACAGCCCTGTAGCCCCCTATATATTTCAATTTGCTAATTTTGTTACTGTGTTATAGTACAGTATTCTTGCGTATAGTATTAATACTATATAACGATTATTAAATGGAAGATTGTTTCTTCTGGTAGTTGGAAGAGTATCTGTTCAGCTAGAATGAAGAGTTAACTCTCTCGTTGGGTCAATACAACCATTTTTCTTAGGCATGGAAACATTGTGACATAAGTAACCTGAGCTTTACACTTTTCCCAGAGTCACGGAAATAATAAGAAATAATTTTTTTTCAAAGTTTTTGTTTATTTGTTTGTTTGTTTTATTGTTTGTGAGTAATAACCTGCAGGATCAAATAGATCAATGAAAATATAGTACATTAGCATGGAACTGCTTGTTATATCAATGTTAAGATTTGTTTGGGGCAGGATAAAAATGTCAATGCAATAGAAAGTTTTATGTGCTTTGAACCACTTGTGAGAATTTAATTGTCAAACCAGTTTGAGGTGCTTCAGAAGTGCTTCAAACTGAAAATTTGAAATGAAAGGACACATATACTCCCATGCCTGAATAATAGCTTCAGTAACATAGTATGAATTTCCAATACTTGTCACACCTGACATTAGATGTGTGTCTGTAAGGCTTTCCCCTGTCGCCAGCCTGCTTTATGTTGTAGTACTCTATAAGTTCCTCTCTAAGGCACTCAGTTTCCCTTCAGCAGAGTGTTTACCCTCAGTTCATACAAGATAATTGTACTGGAATTTCTGCAGCTACTGCACTGTACAAAAGTACTTGGATTTTTTATCTAGCTATTCAAAGGAACAGGACTTGTATGACAATGCTTTGTATAACTGTTTTCAGCTTAGTTCAAGAGACAGGAAGGAAGGTGCTGCAAATATATGAAGTCTCTCTATGCTTTGTGAATGTGGCCAGGTAGCAGAGAGGGATACTGGTAGTTCCTACACTGAAGAAAAAGCAACACTCATCCCTTTTGAGGCACCAAGGAAACTATACTAGAGAGACAGGGGGGAAAGAAGTTATAAAAATGCAAACTAAAAGAGTTCTCAGCTTCTTGGACACTAGAGACATAAAGCCATAGGGAGCCAAACTTAATTTGTTACCCGAAGAACTGCTCAGTCACTGTCAGAAAGTGGGTCCTGATTCAGCAAGGTGCATAAGCATCTACCCAACTTTAAACAATTAATGCCCTTGACTTCACCAGGGATCTACTCACATGTTTAATGTTAAGCATATGCTTGTATATTTTTCTGAATTGGGGCCTCAATGAATGTGTGTATGTCAGCTTGGTCAGCTGAGGTCACACAACAGTTCCCTTCCTGTAAGCATTGCCCTTTAGTTGAAAAGGAATGAATAGTAGGTTGTGAGAACTGTATGAGAAAGTATGTTTCAATTAAAAATTGTAGGTTTCCAAAGATTCTTTCTTTATTGTTAATTGTTTTCACTGGGGTAGACTCCATCTCCCTCTGCACTGACATTTATTACATATCTCAAAACCAGGCCACAAGGCATGGATCGTTTTTGGCATCTTTTGCACATGGAGACTCCCTAATGAAGCAGATTCTCATCATGAGGTCTCCAAGTCAGTTGCGTCATGTCCATGAAGACGAGGGCCTCACTAAAGGAAGATCGTAACTTCTTTGGTCCAGGTTGCTGCTCTTTTTCTTTCCTGCCCCAAGCAAGAGTTTTGTGGGGGAGGTGGAAGAAATAATCAGTGAGCACAAGGTCCTTGCCCACTCAGCCATCCCCTCCCCAGTGTCTGTGAGTTAGGTATGGGTCGTGGCTGCATCCCCAATTCCTTTCCCTTCTAGCTGGGTGTCTGCAGACCACCCTAGAGCACAGCTCTTTGACTTTGGCTGTGCAGGGAGCCAAGACTTTGTCCAGCATGCTGAGCTGAATACATAGCACATACAAGAGATGAGTTTCTGTTCCCTTTGAAACGCGTGGACATAATTTACCAAATACCCTCTGGGAAAAAGAGGAGGAGGTTTGCAAAAGTGGTTGAAGTACTTGTTAATACATGACTGACTGAGGTAGTGTGAAGAACACAGTACAGCTAAGGATCAAATACAGGGAAGGGAAGGGAAGAGTTCTTAAATGTTACATTTCCAACAAACTTTGGCATGTTCAGAAACCAGCCTTCCTTCCTAGTATCCTGGCCTTTTTTTGCTATTGGCAGTTTGTCCTTTGTGTCACTCAAGAATTTATAATGAATCCATAAAAAACAAATAGTACTTCATTTTGTCTGGAGGAAAACAGGAGACTTCTGCTTCACTTGGTGTGTGGAGTTGTAAAGAATACAATGTTGGATGTATGTTGTGTATAGTCCTTGGAGAATTAATTCTGACCCAGTTACATGGTAAATAATGTTGACTGATATAAAATAAACACACTTATGGTTTGCACCATATGTTTTATAATAATTTTTGTAGCTTTGTTTGTTTGAAATGTAGCCGACAGATAGATCTTTGAAGTTACTCTTTTTACATATACAATTTTTTAAAAGTAAGTTACAGTGTTACTTTCTGAACATGATAGCAGCAGGCACTGATATCTCCATCTAGACTTGACTGTCAAAATCTGTGCTTCCAGATTCATAGACCTATCCCTGAAGAAACAGTAAAAAGTTGACATTCCAGTTTCCATCTATGAATACAAGAAAGAAAATTGTCATTTAGAAGCAGACTCTGATATTTATTTTAGTAGTACCTTACTTTACAAGCAGTGAAACCACTTGTGCAGTAAGGCACTGTTTAGTTGAAATGGAGATATCAAAACTAAGCTCACCTTGTTCACTCTAAATTCTATGCTTTTTGACAGTTAAGCATAGTGAATTAACTTCAAATTTCACACTTTGTGAAATTTGACTTATGTTTCCTCTACCTTTAGCCCAGCACCTCTAGCATGTGTCTGTTCAAGCAAAAATAAATTTAAAAATAGGAGGGTAGGGAAACAAGGATTTAATCAATATTATGTGGGGATATCAGTGCAGATACAGAATTTTCAGAAGGCTACTAATGCCAAATCCCACCTGTATTCAGTTCCTGAATCTCTCACTGTTCCTTTAAAAATGATGTTGTGGCTGCTTAATTGTTTTATGCCCAAAAGTTAAGTTGTGTGAAAAGCAGTTTCCACAATGCATAGTGTTTAATAAAAATACTTTAATGGCCAATTGTTAAGATAAAATGTAACTGTCTCACTCAGCTTTGGCTATATATTTAAATACTGATTCACAGTGTGAGAGGTTCAGACATTGTGGAATCATATTAGTTGTCCATGAGAACCAGAATGAAACAGACAAGGTAAAATAATTAAATCTTATTAAGAGCAGAAAGCAAGCTATGAGTAAGCTTGGCTAATATCACATCCACCCCCAACACACACACACGTGCACACATGCGCACACACACGCAGGGCTATTTGCCTTTTAGTGATGTTCACTTTGGAATGCCTGAACTGACAGATTTGGACCAAATCCTGCAAACAGTTAGGGTGCTCAGTCAGTTTATAACCTTATATTTTAAAGCCTCAGAAGCTTTTTGAAGTGTGAACCTTTTCTGGCTCACATATCTCCTCCAGAGCATGCGAGAGCACAATGCCTCTATGGCAAAGAAATGAGAAGTGGCAGTAACCATAGATATAAACAGTTTCTTCCCTCCACTTTGGAGGAACCCAGCTGTTRCTGACTAGCCCTCTTTTTTTCCTACCATTTTGCTATCTGTTTGAGACTGCATTTCAAGAAAAACTGAATTTGGAGCTTAAGCATTTAGTTTGTCACCTTTTCTCTCTGTCCTTTCCTTTTTTTTTAAGATTAGCTATTTGACACATTTTGTTGGAGGTCAAAAATGACTCTTTCTGGCAGACATCTAGTGCAGGGATTCCCAGTCTGTGCTTTATGGAAACCTAGAAGTAAGTGGAGCACCTGCATTGTCTTGGCACCTGACTGCTCTTGCTGGTCTACTGCATTAAAAGACCACAAAAAAAAGCCATCATCAAATTCTTTCTTAGTTTTTCTCTTCTATGTAAGCAGCTACTGCAAAGATGTATCTTTGCAATGGGATAGGAAAGGGCTCAGAAACAGTTTCTTTCAAGATGATGTTGACATTATGAAAACATTTCCAAATCCTGATGTGTTGTGTTGTTTGGGGTTTTTGTGTTTTTTTTTTTTTCTTTTCCTGCTCCTTTTAGTGCAGGATTGTACAAGAGAAATAGATTTGAAAGTTTTTTGTCCAGGCCACTTTTAATATACTCGGTAGTACAATGCTTCATTCCTCTGGGAAAAACTGAGTAACTATATTATTGTATGTATTGTAAGAACTTTTTATTATAAGCTTAACAATGTGGCTTTCAAACTTGGGAGGGGGCAGGAGATAGAAGAAATTATCTCCACAATAGAAATATTTCTCATATCAAAAGAAAACTTCTTCGAAAACATTTCCTTTGCTTATTATATTTTTCCCCCCATTTATTCTTGTCAGTACAGGACACATTCAGCATCTGTTCTCTTGCAAAAGCCCTCAGGAAAAATTAAAAAGCTGTTCTTGCAAATTCATCATTACTATTAAGAACCGTAATTCACCTCACGTTATCTCAGCCCTTCCCTAGCTCTTATCTCACTCTGTGATGACATTGCCTTCTTGAGCAAGGCATCGTTCCAGCCTCGTCTCATCTCTCCCACCTTAATTTGTACCGATGCATTGCAGTTTGGTGACAGGCAGTTGTTCGTGCTTGAATAACCCAAGATTTGAATTCTACAGTTTGTGGCATCCATGTAATGCTTAGCAGTGGGTACAGCTGTTAACTATTCGCTTATAAATAATCTTTTTCCCCTCTCAACCTGTCTCCCAGGTAGTGTACCTGTCACGATTAATAACTCATCGGTAGCTCCCCAGTGATTTGGCCCATCACTTGTCATTCACAGTGGAGTGCTGCTCTGGCCTGCTATTGAAGCTCACACAAGCTCCTTCAGCTATTCACTCATCCCAGCAGCTGCGCTGTTTCATGTTCCTGACTTGCGGGAAATTGCACTGATGGGTTCCACCTTTAGGCACCTCAATTGTCCCCTCTCATCGCTGACTGGGCGCCAAGCCTTGCCTTTGGGAAGTATAATGTCTGCTCCAAACAGTGAGATACCTTACGAATTGTTTTAAGTCAGCTTTCACCCAGCCACATTGATTTCACTGGAAGTGTACCCTGGAGTTTGTTTGGACCAGTATAGGTAGCAATGATGTGCACACATCTATTTAATACTAAAAAGTTTGTCTTCCTGTTTATTTTTACTGTGGTAGTAGCCTCACTGACATACGTGCTCCAGGAATCAGAACTAAAAGACAGTTGTCTTTTAGTAGACTCTGTATTGATTACCTATCTGGACATGGGAAGGGGAAGGAAGATAGAAGTGACTTTGGTTGCCATGTTGCTATAAAAGGTGAATTTTTTACTCCATAACAGAATAGTTGGCCCTTCTCTTTGAGAGTGATATGCTTCCTTTCCTAAGGAGCACTGGCTGGGGTATTTACTGTTACCTGATCCTCTTGCTTAGTAGAAACTTACTGTAAGCATGGTGCAGTCTGTGGACAGGAAATCATTCAGGGTCAAGGCAATAAAGACACAGGTCTTGTGAACAAAGATAGTGCTTTGGAGGGGCCCTCTAAAGTGAAGCGATATATAGGTAGCTGCTATATTAGTTTTGTAGCTGTTGGATTAAGACAGTTTCTGCTTTATCTATTTCCTGAGTAGAAACTGGGGTGAAGTAACTTGCACCATTTAACAACTGTATTTACATTAGTAAAGATAGTACTCTTCAGTTTGAACACTGAGTTTGAATTAATTGCTAATGTAAAGGTTTTCTGGGTGTACTTCTAACAAATCAGTGGAAATCAGAACTTTTCTGCAGGAATGACACTACAGGAATGGCACTGGAGGAATGCCCTGAGGAAGGCAGTACTGGGAGAAAGTGCCTGTGCTGAGTTTGTTTGGATGATGAGTAAATGGCAACTCCAAGAGGCAAAGACCTGAAGGTGAAATAGTCCCTCCAAACTCTTTGTAAAAGTCTAAACCACTGATTGTATGGAAGCACATAATTAATGGATGAGCACTACTGATTCCTCACAAGAATGTTGTACCATGTGTACTTAAAGCTTTTCGTCTGGGCTACAGGTTGAGTAGTAATCTCCGGTGAGAAACGCTGTTAGTAGAACTGACTTGCCCAAAGTAACACTTCAGTGAGGTGAGCCAGGAGTGGAATATTTGACCCCTAGTTCTGGGATCTTGTAATACTCGTTACCCAACTAACCAGCTAGATTGCTGACCTTATTGGGTTAGGTGCAAACCCCATTGAAGTCACTGGGAGCAATTCCACTTCATGCAGGGAATCAGCATAGGAGATAGGTACCACTTCAGACTTTATTTGAGGATGCAGTGCAGACAGTGTGTTGAGGTGATAGTGGCCCTCTGTGAAAGGGAATCTTCACCTTGTAAAGGAACTGGCATGGATCTTCCTTTTGGGCATCAGTATACTGGACTGTTCCACTCTCATGGGGTTGCTGGTTGGAAGCTCTTCTTTTTGTTGAAATAAAAGCTTCTTCCTCAATTAATTATTAAGTGTTCCAGGGCTCTATTATATATTTATATGTTCTTGAGAGCTCTTCTCTTACATGCGCGTACGCTCGCTCTCTCATTGGTGTTATAATGTCGTTCTGATAGCTGTTCACTCGCTTCATTTCTCTCTGTCAGTTTGTGGTCCTGTCACCCAAACAAAAGGACATTGTGTTGCAGAGGGGATCATAAGTGACCAGCAACGGCTGAAAGTATTGTAAATTAATGGAAGACTGCTCTATTTTTCATTCTAATAAAAGCAAATTCTATATTGTTTTGGAATATTTAGATTCCACTTAAATTTTAGAGAGATTTTACCTTACTGTAGACTAGCTATCCTGTGTGTTTTGCGGATCTCTTTAGGTACAGAATGCTTTCCTAAGTTTTTGGCTCCAATTGTTTTTGGCAGGGAGAAAATTTTCTGTCCCCAATGTATTTTCTTTTTTGCTTTCCTCTCTGTCACAACTTCATTTTTTCTTGCACCTTGGTTGGTGTGAGTGGTCAGTCTTCAAAGAAATCTTTGMATGTACACACACACACACACGCACTCACATTGACTCACATTCTCCCCTACATCTTCAGCAGTTGCTCTCAAAAAGCACTCAGGCAGCACTTCTCAGACAGTAATGCATGTTACTAGTTTGCTTTATTGCACTCTCTTTGGTTTAAAGAACTTGCTTTCTGCTGGACACAATGGGGTTAAAAAAAAAGTTAGTGGTTTGGCACTTTCCAGCTGCTTCTCAGGAGAATATAAAGTGCCTGTGGATCAGGTCCAAACCAGTGGATGTTTAAGAGAAGGAGAAAAAAAAGCTAGCTGAAGAGCAACATTCTTGTGTGACTTCATTACCTTCTGTCGTGTTAAAAAAAATTGTTTTGCTTTACAGTTTTAAACACTCAAAAAAAGTTAGAAGCACCAAATGACCTCCAGGCCTGTTGGCTCTCCAGACTCAGTTTATCAAGTCTCCTCCGCCTTTTTCCCTGTAAAAATCCAGAGTGAAGTGTGAAAAGCATCAGAAAGTCTCATTTGTGCCAGTGCAGCCTTTTAGTCGCTTGCCAGCACCTTCATCTCTTCATATGTTTCTAGCTAAGGTCTAACATGGAACAAAAACCCGACAGCAATAGAGACCAGATGCCGGTATTTCTTCTCTGTCACTTGGCTGCTGAGCAGATGGAATTTATATCAATCGGGCATGCTAGGAGGAAGAGGCCGTGGCAGCCAACATGTGGAACTGGGGCTGAGTGACATTTTTGCTAATGTTTTGTCCTTGTAGAACATTATGCTTCCTCTTTGCTTATGAGCTGTGGTTTTCCTGACTCAGACGAAGTTCCAAGCCCAGCTGGAATGGTTGTCTCCCCACCGCCCCCCTTTTAAGGGAGTGCTGGGAGCGATGGAGGAGTAGTGGGGCCCTGCACAATGGAGCTCTTTATAAAAATACCTGACATCTGCATGCAATGCACCCAAATCATCTTAGCTGAGCAGAGAAATTCACTGGGCATTACCAGTCACTTTTTGTCTGTTTTTGTATGCTTGTTTGATTTATATAATGAGTGAATGCCTCTGGCAAAGGAGTACTTTGAGCATATTATTGGACAGGAGCAATTTTCCAAGAGGTATTGTCATACATGGTCTCAGAATAAGAGTACTAAAGGCGAAAAAAAAAAGCAAAACGGGCTTTTTCTTTCTGTTTTCAATCACCTCTTGGAAAACAAACAAAAACAAAAACAAAAAGCAAAACCTTGAGAAAACTTCATAAAGCATAAACTACTCCAGTACCCACTCAGTGAGGCCATTCTGTAAGCAGAGATAGTGTACTGCAGAAGCCATAGAATGAATGTGGGCAGGGAAGTTTTGGAAAGTGGTATCAAGACTACCTATGCACAACAAGTAAGCTCCCAATGAAGTTGCCAAAATCAGCAAAGAAACAAAGCAACTGGAGGCAGTTCATTTCAAAAGTAGGAGAAAAATTAAAAAGAAGTTGTGGAGGAAGTGCCATGGTAGTGTGGTTTCTGTTCTAGCTCTGAACTGTTCTTCCTCCATGTGAATAGCAGTGTGATTAGTAAACAGAGAGCTTCTTGTAAGGGGCTGCACAAATCAGACTTCAGTATCAGGAATTTATGGTTGTGCCCAAGTTAAATGGTTTATAATCACTTGTGCAATTAGTTTTAAATCAAGCTTAGACTTACATTATATAAAAGTAAAATAAATAAAAGGACTTGAGCACTTTAATATGACAGATTTTGTTGCGCTCTTTTAAGGAGGAGTGGTGCAGGAAACATGAGGTTTTGGATCCCTGAAGACTTCTGTTTGACCCGCATGTCTCATCCTAAACCCTCCAGCCAGCCAGACTCCCTTCATCTGAGAATGCCTTTGTCAATTTCGCTCCTGATTCATCTGGAAGGGTCACTAGAGAGTTGGTGTGAGGTGTTACCTCCTCTGTCATGTTGTGAGTGAGCTGTCTGAAGGCAGCTTTGAGCTGGTTTAGGGATGAAGGACTGAATGCATCCTTGAACTGCAGCCTTGTAAGTGCTATAAAGCATTCGCTTCCTGATTGGACTGCTAACTCGTCCTGGAGTTTTGCACAGGTCTGATGTTTTGCATACTGGCCCTGCCAGTTACGTGGAATCCAAGACATTTAGCAAATCAAGGCAGGTAGTAAGTCACCATGATGTACAGTTTTGGTGAATATGAATTACAGCGGCTTCCTTTTATAAGGCAACATGCCGTACTTAATAACGTAGCAGTAAAGCAATGTGGAAGTGTTAGGTGCTAGTAAGATGAACTGAACTTCAGTGCAGCCCAATGCAACAGGTGGAGGCCACATGCATTTTAGGCACAATCATACGGTATCTTGCATGTCATCAGCTCAGTTATATTTCATTCCTGTGTGAGCATGAATAGCACCTTCTAGAACCAAACCTTTTTTTTTTTTTTGTCTCTTACCTGTCAGTGCTCTTTACTTGGTCACTTGGTCAAACTGAGACCATAATGGACTAATTTTTTAGACTTCCTTGAAGTACATCCATTTGTGACCAGGAAAGTGTTTAGTGTTTGGTTTTTTTTTTTTTTTTTTTGTTCTCTTCTTGAGTCATTATGAGAGAGCATGTAACCAATAAAACACTTTTAAATCTGATCTGTAAAATGAAGCTTGAGGAAATCTATTACAGAATTCTCTTATGCTTCTCACTGGGGGGATGCTTCTGGTAAGTAACATTTCCACGGTGTTTTTGTCACATTAAAATATGGGAGGCAAAAAAATTCCTTGGGGTAAAACCATATTCATGATCAAACTGGTTTCTCATCGGTTTCATCCTGTGATGTTTCAGAGTAGTGTAAGAATAGGGAAAAAGGAGGAATTATCATAGGTCATAGACTTTGCCAGTAAGTTTAGAATGATTCATAAAGAAACTGCAATAAGGGAGCAGACTGGATGGATGGCTCTGATTTTCCCTTGAAGAATGAATGCGTATCTTGACTCCCACCTCCTGAACTCTTGCATACACAGAGGTAAACAAATGGGCTTTGTACGTGCCATTGCACTAAAATCCGTAATTCTCCACAAGGCTTGAGGAAATACTTTTTTTTTTTTTAATTTTTAGATTTTTTTTTTGCTTGGAGTAAAATTAATTAACCTGTGTTTGTGACAGTATGTTAGTAACAGTTTTCTGGTACTGATTTTAATTCTTGCTGGTTGAAAATAAGAGATCCATGCACRTGGAAACAAAGAGGATTGTGTCACTTCCTCACATTCTTTTAAGTGTCACCAGGGCTGCAGATCTTGGCTATTATTTAATTGTATTTTGCTTACATACAGTATAAGAGAAAAATTGCCATATAGGGGTATGTAAATTGCTGATGTTTCACAACCCAGCTGAGCTAGCCTCTCCCTTGCTCACATACACACACACACGCACCCGCGCGCCGCTGTAGAACAGTACATAAGCTTAATAAATCTGAATCTTATCAGAGTCTGCAACATTTGGGGGAATTGCAGGGAAGGCTGTCAGCACAAATAGCCTGTGAAACCTCACATAGGTTTGGAATACAGCTCCCAGATTTTCCAGCCATGACATGGTAGTTCAATTTACACTCACTCTTGAGCTCTGTGTTTTGTATACAGTATGTCACTTCTCTGCTTTAGTTGTGTCAGGATGACTCTGATCAGTTTGAGCCAGAGTAACAAGTAGTGCATCTTAATACCAAAGGTAATGAAACTGTGCAGTTGTCTTTAGTTTTCTTGTTAGGGAATGGCTGCTAGTATTGTTTCTGATTCTGAGGGATGCAACCTGGTCTTTTTATCTGGGGAAGAAAATAAACCTGTGGGTAACATGAAATCATGAAAAAGGACATTTTAGAAGAACATCCAGAAAGGCAAAAAATATACTTGCATACCCCAAGATGACTATTTGCAGTTGCTTCTGTGCCAGCTGTTCATTTCACATGTAAAATGCAAGGTATTTAAATGTGCAAATAGGGGCAAATTCTGAAGATACATTTTTAGAGATGGTTTTCAAAGTTAGTTCCAGTTTTTTCTTTCTGTCCCTAGCAAATAAGCCTCTGCATCAGTGTGTCTAGTATGCCATTTTCTTCATATAGCCTTGTAAAGAACTTCATTATTAATTGTAATGCTCCCTTGCTGTGAATAATGAAAACAAAATTAGACTATATATCATGGTAAGATTGTTCAAATCAGGCTCTTTATCTGTGTTAGCATATGAGGGCATGGCATAAGGAAGCAATAGCATGGATGTGTCAGAGAACACAAGTAACAGTCTTCTCAGGTTTTAGCAAATGGTATATGTAGCACTCCATGTCTAGAAAGAAATCAATGCAAGAAAAATACTGTTGTTTTTCTATGAAGAAATCCAAGCAGTATGAAAATAAACAGGACATTTGGATATTTGATGGCCATATATGCAACATAGGGGCAGATGCAAAAAAATAACACAATAAATAATATGCTTTTTGCACTGGATTCGCAATTCTTTTTGTAACCTCACTGGGTTAAAAAAGAAAAAAATCATGCTCATAGAGTTGAATATTTAACAGAATTTTGTGGCAGAGGACTGGAAAATACAGAAGAGCTCTTGTGTTTACCAGGCCACCCCGAAAGGCAAGAGGGCATAAGGCACTTATAAACAGTGGCAAAGCACAAGCAATGTTGTCTTTGAAAAGTTTTCATTTTTCCCTTGAATCAGCTACAGTCTCTTGCTTGAGGTCACCACAGTTTGCAATCTTTGGCAGAAGGCTTCTTCCATTTTTGGTAGTGGCAGTCTGAATTTTTTGGAAGTGTTTTCTTCTCAAACTGCCATTATCTTCCAAACCTGTTTCATGTTATCATTGTCAGATGCTTCTTCCCTGAGTTTCTCAGAACAAAATGTTGTGTTTTCCTGGGATTGGGCTGTGGGTTTTTTTTAAGCTTGGAATTGAGAGTCATATGGTTATGATTTGAGAATGTCAAGCCTGATTTTTTTTTAAAGCAGTACCTTTTTCTCTGGGCAGTGAACTCACTGCAGAAACATCAAAGGGAATGTGTGCTGCTGGATCAAGGTGATTTTTTTTCTTGACCACATCATTGCCAGCTGTGGTGTTTATGATTAGAGGCAGGCGTTCCAGACACCTCTGAGTCCTTGCTAAGCGTCAGATCTTTAACGGGATCCATCCCAGCTGAGTGACACTAAACAGACAGCCGGGGGGAGTTGGTGGGGTAGAGCAACAGAGGAGGGGGGTCTCTGGTACTCAGTGCTCTCACCAGCCAAGCTTATAATAAACTCTGCTAATGCTAGGCTTTAGGCTGCCTAGAGGCCCTGTGTTATGCCTTCCAGGACTGCTTTCATTAGCAGAGGGGATGACTAGAGCCCAGCAAATGCTGTCATTGATCCTCTCACACTGAGTGCATGGATGTGCAGCATTCAGGTCAGAGCCTACTCAGCTTTGAAGCAGCTCCATTTCACAACCCTGACAGCCACATACTGCCGACTCGCCAGAGCTGACACAATTCCCTCTCTGATCTGATTCTCTGCTCTGCGCAGCTAACTACATTGAATTCCCCATGGATGCTCCTTCCACTAGAAATATTAACACTTGTTTACTGGTCCTGTTGCCATAAGAATTCTGCAAATAGCTAGCACTTCTGATAGCAGCACTCCATTTCATGCGTTCTTGTTTTTGCTGCCTTTCTTGCTGCCCACTTTTGAAGAATATTTTAACAGTGTCAATGCTAAATTGTTTTCCTGAGCAGAAAACAGGCTGTACCAGCTTCCTCAGAATAGAAGTTAGAAACCCAGATTAGATCCAGAGTACCTACAGAGTTACAGATTTTTTGCTTTTAATTGGGACTTTGTAGAGGGGAGGAAGTCTCAAATCCAGCAGTTAGCACAGAAGTCAGCTGACTTGTGTTTGAGGTAATGGTGTGGACGCAGCTATTGTATATGGTACCTTAGAGGCCATCCAGAATAAAGGTCACGTAATAAAGGTGCCAGTTAGAGCAAAACCCAAAGAAGAATGTAAATTAGTCAAAAGTCACTGTTAAAGAAAATCAAGACAGTACATTGTGCTGAAATTGCTGGATCTTTTCCAGTGCATTGTAGCAGATCTTAGGAATTCCACTTAAAAAGGGCTTTAAAATTCTGGTGAGTGAAGATCTTGTTTCCAACCATATGCTGATTTTACATTTCATTGTCTTCTGACATTCCTGAGCATGTGCTGAACCAATGGAGATCCAAATCAGTACAGAGGAACCGAATTACTTCGTGGCATGTAGTAGTAAATACTAGTTAAGTCAGGCATTTCAGTGTAAGGATTTCTTGGTCTTGTTTTGAGTCAGAATAAACAATAGTAGTTGTTCCAGTGTGAGAGAGAAGAGTTCCTGAAATCAATTGAGTTCCATTAATGTAAAATCAGTGCAAGGTGAGAATCAAGCTGATTTGGCCACCTGGTGAGGAAGATAGGCTCTGAGCATGTCTTTCTGTTTCAGTCTCTCCTAATGGTGGTAAGTAAGCCTCAAAAAAGTTGCATGCTTTGATTCGGAAAAAAGTTTCCTGCAGTGTCTGGAATTGAAGCTTTTCAACTCTTTTTCAGAAATGAACACTGAAAACTTGACAGGAAAACAAAGCTTTGATTAATACTCTTTCTCTTGATTATAAAATTGAGGTTCTTTTCAGGATGCAAAATTTTGACGGTCCATTTAAAAAATACCTTCAGATGACTTCCACAAACTAGCCTAATGAATCAACCAGTTCTCTGCAAGATCTTCAGCCCAGAATACAAAATAGAAAATTTTGAGATTCGTTCATCACTACTAAGGACCATGACACCATCTCCCAGCTGATTTCCCACCAGCACTTATCAGGACACTTGTCTGCCTTTTTTGTTTTCTTGCTTTCTCTGATTATCTCTTGCCTTGTCACTAACTCAGCTCTTTTCAGCCTCTGGTCAAGCTTTTCTTTATTTTTATGTGTGTTGCCTGTAACCATCGACCTGCATAATCCATTTTTCCTGCTTTACCGCCATCTTATATTTTTACAAAACTACCTTGAGTAGAAGAACATTGGGGAAAAGTGATTTGTTCTTGTTGGTCTGCCTTCCTCTGTGAAACAGAAGAGAATAAGTCAACAGGGTACAGCTCTTTTACTTGATATCATATCTCTTATATTCTCTAATTCACTTCCCCAACAACCTAGAAGCCTGGGAGTGCTGGCAGCTGTATTCACGGATGGGCAGCATTGGTAGGGATGCTTGGAGCTACATTTGGTAAGGAGCTGAGCTGTTGAGTGATCCACGTATCAAACCTGAAGAAGTGAAATGGTTTTATTGATTAACTAATTTTGCAGTTCAATCCTAGAGTGTCAACCGCCTGTCCCAGTGTAATTATTCAGTAAAAGGGGGAAAGGAGGACAAAGGGGGGAAATGGAAAGGGTAGCAACTTATAAATTGTTGCTATTATGTCAGTTGGTTTTACAATTGGCATTATTTTATGATATGTTTTGCACCTCCCTGATGCACTGGTAGCCCCAAGTCCCGACTCAGAAGAGTCTGCAAAGGTATTTTTTTTCACAGTTTATGATATACATGGAGAAATGCAGGAGTGCAAGACTAAATTTAGGAGTTGTTCAATAGAAGAAATTTTCATTAGGACACACCAGTTTGTCAAAATTGAGGGAAAATATTAGTGAAAGTATTGCAGTTTTCATTAGACTTGGGGCCAAGACATCCACGTCAAACCTTGAAAAGGAGCTAAATATCCCTGAAAATGCCTGGTAACCAAATCTCCTTTTCCCATTCAGAATTAAAGATCTTGTTCTGCCTAAGGAGAACCACAGACCTGAACTTGCGTTACTCTTACCACCATGCTTTGGACATTCTGAGGTGATTATTCCACAGTTTCCTCTGAAGTTCTTACTTTTGGAAAGGAGGAAGAGGGGTCGGAGGGGAAAAGAGGTATTGGATGACAGCTTTGGCTAAGAAAGTGAAAAGGAGGTATAAGATTTTGAGGGTTTTTTGGTAAATGAAATAGCCAACTCATTAGATAACCTAGCACCAGTGCGGTGAGCATCACCAGGTAATTTAAAAAAGATAAAAGGTAGAATACAAAGAGACTAGGTGGAAGTTTCAACTAATTATTACTCTAGTGATGACTAAAAATTCAGGACTTATTTTATTTCATTTCTAATAAGAGTGTTCCACCTACCAAAAAATATTTAGCCCCACTTATCCTTGTGGCTAGACTTGATAGAGTAGGAACATCTATGAAAATATGACTGGCCTAAGAAAGCAGGAGTTTGAGAGAATCATTAAGGTTCCTTCTCTACCTGAAAATAATTTTAGATAAATGTATTTCATAATAATTTAACTTAAGGTGACCATACTCAACAAACTAAAAGATGAAGATTTTTTCTTAGGGGGAAAAAGCAGATGGAAAGGAAATAATGTAAAATATTGAAGATAAGGGAATTTTGGTGGCAGGGGAAAGCGGTGTATTTTTGGGTTGATGAGGAACTTCCATCTTTAGAAATCTGATGAAATCCCTAGCTTTTGAGTCTTCTAATTATCTTCCTCTCAGAAGTAATTGAATGTAGAAGAAGACAAAGGGAATAGGGAAAGAATTTGGAAAACTACACATGTTGACTTCTGAAAAAGAGCATGTTTAATACTGGCATAAGTATCACAAACATGCCATACAAGTATCCCCTTGTGTTAACATTTCATACACTAAGTGAGTTCTTTTGATTCAATAGTATACAGGCTGATTGGAGGTACCATAAATAACACCAGAGAAAGAACCACAGGCAATACTTTGAAGTTCCTTGGCAACAAAATTTGTTTGGGCTACTAATGGCTATTTCTTGAAATTTTTTGTTCTTCTTCGTACTTCAGCTAAAACCTGCCACCAATCCTTGAAAGTTATATAAAATATATACACATACAGCCTGTGTAGTATGTAAGTATCACACAAAGCACAATTAAAGTATATTCAAATTGCAGGGTAAAGCACTCAGTAGCCAGGAAATTCTGTACTTGAGATTGCATGTTAACTTCAATTCCCTGCCCTTGGGCATATACATATATGATATGTTTCTTGATTCCATGAGCACATGCTGGTGGAGTGGGGGGTTTTGGTTTTGTTTTTTTTGTTTTCTTGCCAATAGTACTATTCAGTATTTATTTTGTCCTTCTAATGGATGGTTCCGGGAATGCTTCTGCTTCATGATATAAATCCTACTCTGGCAATAGAAGTACTGGTTTACTTCTGGTCTTTTCTGTGGTGCTCATTGAAATAGGTAGGAGAGGGGCTCCAAAACACCGATGATATTTTTTTCCTACCTCCTTACAAAGTAAGTAGGTGTTTTTATTTCCACTTTTTAAGATGGTGAAAAGAAACTTACAAGATATCTTATAAAAGAGAAATACTTTGGCCACTTCTTTTGATGTTGCTTTTGCCAGATCTTCAGGAAACAGAAGGTGTAAGATTTGGTCTGTTCAGAGTTTATTTGATGTCAGTTGTGAGCATTTTGCAGTCCTTCCTATCCCATTCTAAAGAGTGCAGTTCAGCTTGCCTGACTGTGGAGATGTATGTGATAGTCCTTACACTTAGGCTGATTATGTAGACTTCTTCTCCTGTCAGAGGAAAGAAATGGGTCCTTCCATGATGAGATTTCTCTTATCCTGCAGCAGATGTATAAAATGATCATTTAAGTCATGATCTAGAAATGCCACATTCTCTGTACTGACTTGAGCAGGAGTCTAGCCCACCAGGTTCTTTATGTTGTAAGTATTAGGAGAGAGGAATGCCACTCTAAATACTTCACCTTGATCCCAGAAAGTGCTCAGTCATAAGGAATTATTTACCTGAATCACACAGAAAGGAGCAGCCACAGCAGGAAGAACATGAAGTTCCACCAAGAGCCTTACAAGGGGGAAATGCCATAACTGAGTGCTTGCTTGTGCAGGATTAACATCACCTTAATAGAGACACTGCCTTTTTTAAAGGAAGCCACAGGAAATTCTTATCCTCACAATCCATTCATATAGCAGGAATCTCAGAGCCACAATACAGTTTTGTTCCATTTGAGCTTTGTCCCTGTCCTGTCTCTGGCATCTTCTCCTCTATCTTGTTCATTGTGCAAACCACACACTGAATCTCCAACTGAATTCACCATCCCCACCACTAGTTCCCTTTTCCAGTCTTATTTTCTCCCTGACAAAGATGTCAGTCTGACTGCTGGTCTCTGTATTTACCAGGAATCTCTTTTCTCTCATGCAGCCATCAGTTCCTCCTCCTGGCTATTAGAAGGACCATTTGCAGAGAACTGCCTTTTCAATGCCGGTGACATTAAGCTGGTGCACCTTCAATTCAGATTGAAGCTTTAGGGAATGTAGCTCTGGAGCTCTAACATGTTGCTGCAAAGCATATGCAAACAGGATTATGTCCTGGCTTGATGATACTTGAGCTGGTTTCCACAGATGCCACAAGGAATGTCCTAGCAAAGTTCATGTAAGATCTTCAGACAATAGTCAGAAATAAGTTAACTATTGATACTGAACATTTAACTACTGCTTTGACTGCTATTATTATGAATCAGCCTGAAATTGACACTTGGCACGGGCAAGACGCTCAACGCAAACAGGCTCAAGGCAGGCAAAATGAAACAGATGTTTATAACAGGAAGTTTTCAGGATCTTTAATGTGTTCACTTCCAAAGTCACGGCTATTACTCTTTTTATCAGCTGAGGGTCGGAGCTAGTATTTTTTTTTTTACAATGTCATGGTAAGTCACTGAGAGCAATTTAGTGTGAGGGTTGTTGGAGAGTTTAGGAGAGCGATAAGAAAACAGTGTGATAGAGGTATTATAACAAAACAAGTTGGGTGTTCCTTACTGCATATAAGTAATAGGATTTGTAGTGTCTACACCTTAGTTTTGCTCCAAGACAGCCTAGCATGTGTGGCTGGTACTTACTGAGTTGATCACCAGAGGTCTCACTGACCTTGGCAGCCTTATATGACTCAGACTTTCACATGGATGAACTGTTCCTGAACAATTTCTTCCGAAGTACGGGGCACAAACAGTCCTTTTACTTACTTTATATCAGGTCGCTACCGCTGTTTTTTTAATTTTCTCTCTTAGGCTTTTTTTTAACTCTTTTTTCTTTTTTTCATTGTTGTTGCTGAATTATTTTATTACAGTCACTACAAGCAATTGTCAGGTTATGGTTCCTTTCTGGTCTCCATTAATTTTTTTACTTAAAGAAAGGCAGAAGGCGGTTTCAATCTCAGTGCAGAAGTAAACAGCAATATTTCTGCTCAAGTGGTAGTCCGTGCTATTATAACATACTTTAATGGCTTTATTTTGGCATCTGAGAGCAAAAYGAGGTGTTATTAAAATAATTATTTAAAATAGTAGCAAATTTATCAGATACTGAAATATTTTTATTCACTTGTGCTGTCACTAAAATTAAACTGGTACGCATGAAATTGTATGTGGTCCTTGGCTCTCTAACAGCATTGGTTTTGGGAGGGTTTAGCGTTTCTGAGGTACCAGAGCTTGGAAGCCAAGAAAGTTTTCCCTATTAAAAATGTTTTGCACTATTTTGGAGCAACATATCAGCTTGGTCAAGAAATTCTGTTTTATAATTTTTTCCTAGATCAGAACTTAGTGTCTTAGAGGCTTTGGAGGTAGGTTCTGTACTTAATAGTTGGAATTATAAATCCACAGAAGATAACTTTTTAGTGATAACGTTAGCTTGTCTTGCAATGTTTTAAGTTTGCCGTCATACGTCTTAATCATCCTGTGCTAGTGAAAGAACTGTCTTATGGTGATGTAAAATAAAATTATTTAGTAAAACCTTACTATAACATCTATGTTCATGGACTGAAAGGAATTCACAGGCTTTGCCTACATTGCCTTACTAAAGGCCATATTGGGTTATGAGAAACTGAGAAATGATCATGCCTAACTTTGCTTTGCTGACTGCTGATCTTATGTGCAGTACCTAATCAAAGTTACATATGTTGAAGAGAACAGATCATTTTACAAAGAATGTATTTGGTTCTGATTCTTTTCACAAAACTATACAAACCTGAAAGAAACCTCCCCTCCCCAAAAAAGGAGCTTTATAGATAGGGTTAATATTTTACATTTCAATGGAGAACTTCTGTATGCAGATACTCAGACGGCTGACAGAAATAGTCTTTAAAAGGGAGGTGGCATTTTCAGGTGGTTAAGTTTTATAATGGAAAATTTGGACATTCTCCAGATCAAATAATTTTAGTTGGTCAAAATATTAGTAAGGAGTTTTTAGTAGTTTAAATATTAATGATCATTAAAATAGTGTTCTAAAATATGAAGGATTTGTATTTATAATTCTATGAATAAAAAGCTCCTGAACCTATTCATGAACTATGGACAACACTGAAAAATACAGTGCCTCTGAGGCCAGCACACTAGCTTCCCATTCCTGGCCTGACATGGCTTAACATCGAAAGGACTTGACAGCCCACTACAGGCTTGTGGGAAATGAGAAGGAAGCAAATCTCAGGATTTCTTTTCACCACCTCTCCTGTGAATTTGTATTTGGGCAGCAAAGATGACTGGAGTGGGGCCTGTTACATTCTTGACCATCCTGTGAAGCCTGTAGAAAGAGATGCCAATCCTCTCTCAGTGCCCAACACGCTTTCTAGTGTGCCACAGGCATTACAGAAGCAGCTGTAGGCATATGTGTAGTATGATGCTGAGCTGTGCAATAGCTTTTGTAGAAAATATAATTTTCTGGGACCATTTCTGGTCTTGGTGTCTGATCTCACTGGAAAATGCTTAATTTGCACAGATCAAATCGTAGGGAAAGTTTTCTGAGATGCTTTGTAATTTTCATACACCTAAAGGTGGATTTAATTGAGATTGTACTTGGTCTGTGTGTGAACGTATTTGTGTTTCGGAACTAGGATGCTATAATTCAAGTACATAAGTTGTGTGGGTTTTTGTCTTGCTGAAGTTTGATGGCCTGAAAATTCATAGTTCCATTTCTGGACCATAACTTTGATGCCATGATACTGTTTTATTTACTATTCTTCCATGTCTTTTTTCTTTTCAAACATGGTCTGATTAATGAATGTATAAGCCACTTCTCACCTGTTACAAAGTACAGGTGTCTCTCTGTCACCTAATGAGATGGTTAGTTAGACTGGCGAAAGAATTGGCAAACGCCGGTTTCAGAGACTGCCACTGTAATAGGACTGTGAAAAGCGTATTTAACTATATGGGTCCATTGGTCAAAAAGTCACCTGAATTCTGTGAGCAAGATATTGAATGCTGGGGGGGAGAGCTGAAAATCAAATAACATTGTTTATTAAGTGATTATTGACATATGCAAATATATAACTGCCTTCTGCATTTAGGAACTCTTTGGAAAAGGGTTGCAGTAGTTTTCAGAGCTGTTTGCTATTAAATATTAACTATTGAATTAACTATTGAACGTACTATATGGAAGAACTGAAAGTCTTTCCAGTCTGCCTGAGGACCAGAGTCTCTCAGGGCTTGTATACTGAAGATATGACTGCCACCAAAGGCCATGTATCATGTTGTATTTGACATAATCTGTTAAGTTTTGCAAGATAAATATTGATTATTTTTTAAGCCCGTTTCTTTCTGTGTAAACTAAGAAAGGATCAGTCTTAAATGGTTTTGGTTTTCAAATGTTCTTTTAGAAGTTCTATGTGTAATACAAAAATTTATTACTGGTAAAAGTTCTTAAATGTAGTATATCTAAAATTCAGCTTTAAGGTGATTTCCTGGGGATCTTAGCCAATACATTTTTTCTTTAAAAATTTCTTACAAGCTTTTTCTTTTTTCTTTTGTATGCCTCTCTTCTCAGGCCTTTGTATGGTGCAGATTTTCATGATTCAAGGGTTAAAAAGTCAATTTAAGGTCTATAAATCAGAAGACAGTTTTACTTATCAGAGTGCTGGTTTTTTACCTCGATAGACTGCTGGTTCTGTCATTGGTGCCAGGCTCCGCCTTATCACAAAGCCATCAGCCCTGCATAGTGGAATGCTCTTTGTTTGGATTATTTACTTCTACTATAAACAAAGATTAGCGCAAAAAATTTCAACTACGGGGCCCATGCACTGTCAAACTGTTGCTGGAAAATCACTGTCATGTGTTGCATAAAGTTGCTTGCTTTTCAAAAACACAACTGGCAATAGGACATTCGTTTTTTAATACCAGCGTATTTCACACATGGTAAGAATGGTGAGGGAATGGGCTAGACTTTTATATCTGTAAAACCTTTTTTTTTTTTTTTTTAAATTGCATAGTCAGTTATCAAATGTGAAACACCATGAACGTTGTATGTATAAAAAGTCAACCGCGCAAAACTGGGAATTTTTATTTGATGAATTAGCCATTGATTTGAGTAAGATTCTTTATACTAAACATTAGATGAGATTTCTAGGACAATTTTATTTCAGAGAAATTGGTAACAGGTTATAGATAGCCTTTCTTCTATGGTGTTTCAGTGTCTCCTTTTCTATTTGGAAATCAGCAAATGTTCAGAAAATCTAAAGCTGGAGAGTCAAATAATTTTCAGTCTTGGAAATATGTGGATGTATGTTACGGTAGCAGTTAATTCCAGTATTGCTTACTGAGATCACACATCACAGATTAAGAAAAGCATTTATGGTTTTGCATTCATAACCATAGGTTATGGTTATAACATTTTATCTCCAGAGATGTCTGTTCAAGATGTGGGTCAAAGGCATCAGAATCTTCACCTCTATTTGTCTGCAGCTCTTTTCCAGCAATACTCTTGACCTGAAATCCAATAGTGAGTGTCTTTCTGTGAAACGTGACTTAAGCAGCAAAAAGAGTGTAAATTCCCCTTCAGTGTTTCCTAGCTTTGCTCAGAAGGATGAGAAATTTTTTTCAATATTATGTTAGGGGTTTGATTCCTCAAACTATGAGAAATTTTGCTTTCCAGAGATGCCTTTTCTAAACACATATAATTAGGCACAGAAATGTTAATCAGAAATGTGGTTGGGCTTGCATACCACCTTTGCCTTTAATGAGAGAAGTGTACAGAGAAACAAAAAGGGCTTTTCTGTTCATAGGCTATTGGAAAAGTTCCTTTTTCCTTCATAATTGGATCTTCTGGAACGTCCATTTCTAGATGGCTCAACTTGAAACTGTTGAACTCCCTTTCTAGATAAAGCCCCTGGAAATTAATAAGCTTCTCTCTAAATGTATTTCATGGGCTTATTGACATATTAAAAACTACATACCATATTGGTGGCACATAGATTGGCCAGTTTAATTGATTAATAATTGCATTTAAAGTATTTATAAAGGCAGTATTGAGTTGGTGTATACATAGACATACCATGGCAATGGCAAAATGCATTAATAAATCACCCATTCGCAAATTCTAATGATAATATAAATTATATATAGTTATATTCCATACGAATTATATATGGTATATTACCTATACAAATGTTATAAACTTCTGCATATATAATTTATTGACTACTAAAGAGATTTTACTGTGTCGTGAAAAGATTCTCATATCAACATGGCTCAGGGGATCATGCAAATATCAAGAAGGTGAATGCCCATTTTAGTGTCATTGAAACAGTGTATTGTACTCTGGTTTAAAAATTCTCTGGGTGTTGCTGTGAATATGTATTTCATTAACTAGTCCACTGACCAGATTTTACGTTATTTTTTTTGACTGTGTGGGAGCAGGAAGTTAAAAACACATACTACATCCATCTGTCTGAAACAACATTATTTTCCCACTAAATTTCTCATTTTGCTGCTGCCATTTTGTAATGATCTGTGCAGTTTGCTTTGAGGTTGGAGAAGACCACCTCCTTCTTCTGGGTGAACCATGAGAGAAATGGGTTGTGTTATGCAGGATGCCAGATTAGGAAACTATAGCGGATCCTTCTGGGCACAGAATGTCTCAATCCTTGAGCCTCTGTCTCAGCTTCACCACCATAACCTTTGCAATTGGAGACAGCAACCTTTCAAGCATCATGCAGGATTTACATTACCATTACCGATCTGTTGAGGGGCCTTTCTAGCAATCATGCTCTGTTCCCTACAAATGTGTGGTGATTGTTATAACAAAAGAGTAACTATCTTGCAAAATGCTTAGAGAGCTACTGTGGTTGTCTGTGAATATATGATAAAATTATAAAGTTGGCAGAAGTTACAAATTGAGTGGTATAAAAAATGGTTCATTAGGAGAAAAAAACAGTTAAAATATCATATTTTTCTTTACTTTGGACAGCATCTGTAAACAACCTATTGTTTTTGGGTTACCACATTCAACCCACAGAGGGGAAGTGGTTATACAGGCAATTGGGTAATTTCACACTAATATTTTTTTTCTTTTGAGAAACAATATCGTTTTCACAGGTGAAGATGCCTTTTTCTATTTGCAGAGGTCGTCTTCTTTCAGGAAAACTGTAAGTGTGGAGCTAAGGAAAAAATGCAAACCATTTTAGAGACTCGCATACTCTCAGGGTGATGTTTCTGCCACCTGTTCCTACCCAACTACCTCTGCCATGCTGATGCCTTAATGACTATCCTGTCCTCTTGATTGATACAAAATAGCAAAATTATGGTGTTTGGGTTTTTTTCTTTTTAGATTTTGTACTGAAGGCTTCAAATATACTACATCTGAAAATCTTACAGAACAGAAATTTCCTACTTTGTTAGCTAGGATGTGAATGGCCTGCCTGAATACCAATGCTATATGCAAGGCCTTCTGCTCCCCAAATTCCAAGTTGTGCTTTAATTTATAAAGAGCTATCAAGAATTGTCTGTCTTCTGGAAGGACTGCCAGAATGTATCTCACAGCTTTCTAATAAAACCTGGAGAATTATCATGGGTGTCTGGCTGATTAGAGAACTTAAAAATGGATCTTCGAAGCATTTTAAAGGAATTAGCAACCAAATTCCATTGAATTTCAATATCAGTGATATTGAATTTCAATATCAGTGATATTGATATCACAAGATATTCACATTGCTTACCTTAGGTACCTAACACAGATGCCTACATCTGGAGCTTTGACTGCCTAAACTGGTGGGAGGCAAAGGAGATCACCTAAGTTAGGTGCCTCCAGTTAAGTAATAGCCTGATTTCTCTAACGTTCTTTTGGTTAACGATGATAATTTTTTTCTCCTTTAGTCCTAATAAATTCCTTCCAGAGCCCCATAGTTCCCTAGGCAATTTAACTGGAGACTAGTGAGGATTTCTAAATGCTTTCTTTAATGTTTTTTTTGTCTTCTGAGAAATGGGGAGAAGATTCTAAACCATAACTCTGTCCAAGTTTCTCCCACCTAATTTTGTGCTCCCACAAGTCTTGGACTGGACAGGCTGGCATATTGTTGGTGCTTTCTTTTTTGATTGTCCATGTCTTACTGTAAAAAAAGGTTGGGAAGGATTTAATTAATTAAGTTTATTTCATGATTTTGCAGCTATTTTAGAGATTAAAAGAACAACCAAAAAAAAAAAAGACCCATCCAAAGGAAGAAAGTTGTCATGCTCAGTAGTACAATGGATTACTTTGGGTTATTTAAATAACTTGACAATATTCTCAGTGTTGTTGCTGGTAGTAATAGTTACCTGTCCAAATTCATCTGCATGAAAGTTGACTTGAACAAAGATCTGCCATATTTCTCCTGGAAAAATTTGAAGCTATTGTGGAGTGAACCTACACGGTGACATTAACTCTTCAGACAATGTTGCATGGCAATGCTGTTATTTCAAACCTGGGATGACTGAGAAATGCCTTTTAGGCCTACTCTCTTATCTGTCAACTCTTAAGATTGTCGTATGTCAGCTAATAAGCAAATATGAATCTTGTATTTATTTTGTATACCTGCTTTGGATCAATGATTGTGACTTTTGAGGAGGAGCTAAATATTTTTTTTCCTTCTGAAATCTAGGCCAGAACAAAGCTCTCTGAACTTGCAGAACATGCTTAAAACACATGAGGGGATAGTTGTTGACTGATTTCTGATTACATGCAAAAAGGGAAAATCTGCAGGTGGCTCTATAGACAAAAAAAAGCAGTTAGATGAAAGAATAAGATTGTAGCTGAGCTGTACCGAGAATACTGGACAACAGAGCAAAAGAGACTTCAAAGTAATAAGATTTGTGAGTGAAGTTTTTAGCCTGTAAATTGTTACCCAAATCAGCTGAGTGGACCTTGTGCATCAATCAGTAAATAAGAACAATAAATGAATAAGCAGAAAAAGATGACAGAAAAAACAATCTTGCACAGCGTCAGGCATGTATTTCAATGTGTAAGGAAGGAAAACTGATTCACAGCAGATGCTGTGGCTTTCTCACATGGTTTAGAGAGAGATCTGCATTCTGCAGAAGTTAACTTAGCCTGAGCCCTTATTTCCCTCTCCTTTAAAGCTCTTTCTGTCTCCACAATTGCCAGAAGAGCTTAAAAAGAGGTATCAAGTTTGTTTGGGGAAATAGCTGGAGGACCAGGGCGGGTAACGAGACACTATTGGCAGCGGAGAGCACACGCCTGTATGTTCTCTGTTTTGTCATTTTGGTTTACAGGACCATGTAGATGGTGCAATAGTTCCCATTTTCTTTAAGTCAGTTGAAACGGACGTGTTCTTCAATACATAAAATTCCTGTTTTGCCAGTTACTGAGAGAGCAGAAGTGTATAAGCAAGTCTCAGTTCTGATCTCAATGAAAAGGAGACAAGGCCTGAGCAATTTTGGAGCTTCATCCTGCCCACCTTCCCACAGCTCGGAGGATTGGATAATGCTGTGGCAGGGGGTACAGAGAACTGGAATTAATTTTTGCTATATCTAAGCTATAGTATAAGGCTATAATTTACTCAAATTATTTCCCTTCCTTGCAGTAGTACACCCCAACCATTTAACTTGCTGCTGAGACATACTCCAGCAGCTGCAGAAGAGTTTTTGTGAAGGGCCCACTACATAAAAACCTGGTCTGTTGACAATAAAGGATATCAATATGCATTGTATATCTGTGTGGTGGCCTTCAGACAAAGCTAGAAGTAGGATTTCAACTAGAGAATGAGAAATGAATAGAATATAGTAGCCTACCTGTCAAGAAAGAGGAAGTGTTATTTTTTAAGATAGCTTGAAGTAATACTTGTGGTGGCTTTTTTCAGGATAGGTCTCTGTTGGGGTTCAGTGCTCTCTTTGGTCTTATTTGAATGGTATTTTATCAGTCAGACAAAATAGTATTAAACTATAATATAGTTCTGCTAAAACAGATTAGAATAAAGATTTAATATGCTACTTTCTGTGAAGAATCTGATACCTACCATGTAGTGCTGTAATAAAATGGAAACAAATGAGCCAACTCGAAGTTATGACTCTCCATGGTTTTTAGGTCTTCCATACATTTTTATAAAACATATGTGAGAACATCTGAATTGTTAAATTGGGTTATTTTTATAAAAATGAAATTGTGTTCCATTACAGATCTAAAGTAAAATTCTGTTTGCGATTCCGTGTGCAGTGTGAAGTATTAGCACTTCAGCAACATGAATTCACTGTCTGCTGAGCAAAAATTAAAAACAAATAATTATTTTACATAAGTGAATATATGCTAAGATAATGATGTGTTTAATCGGCAAGTTGCTGATCTTGCAAGTTAAATATTCTATGCAAAAATGTTTTTGCTTCTGAATATTACACTATTTTTTTGTCAATATTGATTTATGTGAACACTAGTAAAATCTTCGTGGCAATAGGCATATCTGAAACAAGCTAGGTGTAGCTCCTAGTATTCACAGAAGGGTAAACAGGATGGCRTATGAGTAATAAACATACAGCTCACTTGAGTAAAAATGGCAATGATTTGCCTCTGGTTTCATGCATCAAACTGGAAGTGGAGTACCATCATCTTCTCCCATAAAATTATTATTTTTTCTTCATGTAAGGCTATTGCAGGTTTGGGGATTTTGGTTTTTTAAGTGATTGAATGTTCATCATTACACTCCTACTAAATGTCTTTTCCTCTGAGACAGCAAAAAATGTCTAAAGAGAAGGTTATTAAGGAACAACTACCAACTCTGGTAATTTAAGTTTAGCACTTGGCATTGTTTGCCTTCCAACAGCATTGTAAATGCTGGTAGTTTATTTTTACTCCTAAGTTAGCTTTGCATCAGAACAAACATCCCTAAAATGCATTAGCCTTACAGCAAAGGAGTAGAAACCTATGAAGCAGGAAGCCTTACAAAGTCTTCGGGGAAATCTTGAGTGCTTTTGGGAATGATTTATTTTCAAAGGGCTTAAGCAAAATGAGCTCCAGAAAAGATATGAATGTTTCAGGCAAGGTGCAGGGAAAAGACATTGTGGCTCCAACATGGACTTTGCCTTCTACAAATTATTTCACTACAATCACAGAATACACCTTTGTATTTTTACAGGCACTTGTTCACAGAAGAGCGCAGGTTAACAAGGGTGTGACAGGTTTTATTAGAAGCTATAAGATAAAGCATTAAAAATTCTAAGACAGTCTGTGGATACATTAGGCCACTGACTAGATGAACCAGGTATAATAAGTGTAACCACGAGGATCCTTATACTTTTAGGTCAGAAATTTTACAGGAACAACAGATCCAGTTTTGCTGACCAGAGGGAGTGCTGGTAGACGGGTAAGAGTGGTATTGCATCAGGGCTCCCAGCTGCAAGGTTGTTTCAGCAGCACAACTGTTCCTGATGAAATAATAGGGGAAAGTGAGTGGATTCTGTTCTTAATTAGGAGTGATACCTGAAGATACTGATATTGCATAGATAAAGAGCTAATGACAAAAAGCATATGTGCGGCTAGCAATCCACACCATGTGAGCATAAGCATTTCTGCTCTGTCAGTATGAAAAGTATGAATTTCTTTCCACAGTTCTCAGATGGACTCTGCCTCTGTTTCCCTTTTTTTACTTTCTTTCTTTTGAAAGAGGTCAATTTAGCCTAAAAAGTATAAAAATCTTTGCCTTTAAATTTTTACTTCACAGGTACAGTCTGCAAGCTGTAGATGACAGTATTTGTGAATGGTTATGCAAATGAGTCCTTTAATAGTATTTTAAAAACTGCGGAAGTGGGAGCTTGAGTTTCATTTTCAGAAATGATTAAGACACTTAAGAGTTTAAATCTGTTCATTATTAGTGAGGTTTAGGCCCCTAAATTAAGGCCCTTCCAGGCCTTTTTACAGTTTCCTCCCATATCTTTTATAATAATCTTCAGATAGGCATTTTAGTTCTTGATAGGCATGTCCCTTAATTCTTTACCTCCTGCATTCAGTAGCAGCTGTTTAGGACAGAAGTAACTTAACTCCCCCTGATTCTTGTTTCCCTTGTGATGATTCCCCAGTCAACTGGCTATTGCTTTGTTCTTGCAAGTGAAACAGAATATGTTCTCTGGACCAAATGCTGTTTGCCTCTACAGTAAGGCTTGTTGACAATGACACCCTATATTTTTGAAGAATGACATTAAAATTCAGTTTTAAAGAAGGCCAATTACTGAGCTCCTAATTTACTCCTGTGTAGCTCTGGAGATTGTTATTACTCCCTAAAAGTAAAATTTGAAAATTGTTAGCTGGGGAGAACAGCTAATAGGTGTTATAAAGTGTAATGTACATATATCCCTCTGAAAGCTCCTTAAGTCCTTCTGTTACTACTCTCCGTAATCAGATATGTATATTTACTGCTGCTTAAGATTACAATGTGGAGCTCCTTGTTTGGAGCAAAATTGTGAGAGATGACCTGGGACCAGCGTGTCTGGTTCTGATCTACTGGATCAAATGGTGATCAAGCACAATGTGTAGGTTTTGAATAAGTAGTATACGCGACTTGATAACTATAAAGATTTTACCCTGAAGTGCAGAGGAAGTTCTATACAGTATCTTCAAATAAGACCTATCTATTACAAGAAAAGGTGAAGGCAGTCAGAGGTATTTACAAATAGCCTTTCCTCTGACTCCAGTATGTAAATATGTGTGTGTCTGTGTGTGTGTGCATTGTATATTTATATACACAAGAAAATTTATGTTTTCTTTCTGTAAAATTACAATTACCAATTTAGGAAACTTTGGAGTTGGAAATGATTGAAATTCCTGGAAGCTATTTGACAGCTTGCTGTATGAACCATAGTATGAATTTTGTGCAGCAGTTACATAAAATAGTCATAAGATATTCCAGACAGTAAACTGAATCAGCTCTACGGTTTATGATGGAATGAGGGCTACATGCTCTGGGTTCTTTTGAAGTACACATGGATGACATGTAGCAAGATGTTTCTTACTGTTACTGGATGAGTGAATTGGAGTGCAAAGTTCTGCAATACACATGGAGTTCTGTATCCTAACAGTGAGTCTTAGTGTCTTCACCCTCAAATATTTCTATTTAGATTCATTTGGAAGTCTTGACTTGTGTATGCTTTTAGCATTATTACCATAATCTTTTAACAGTACTGATGTAAATAAATTAAGTTTCACCCCGTGATTTTGTGTAACAAATTTGATTTTATCTATATCTCTCTTTAGGTTTTTGTTGATAGAAACTGGTGAGTTCTCAATTGCTTTCTATTGTTTGACCAAATTACTGTTTTAGGGTTTGGTTTTCTTGAAAGGAACTTGAAAAGGAAATATAATGCTAATTGCAATGAGTGGTAAGTCATGTGGCTGTGTTCACCCTTCAGTAGATCAAGGGAGAATATACAATACAATTACTAAGTAAGTAACGCCCTGTTGTTTTCCTCAGCATTTAAAACCCTGGTAGCTTTATCACCTGAACATGCATATTCCTTGATTTCAAATTAAGGTCTGTGAACCTTAGAACATACAGGTTTCTTAAGGTGTGTTGGAAGAATGTATAAATTCCTAGAGTAAAAATTATTTGGCTGATGGAAGTTAGGGGAGCTCAAAATATCCTGTGGATTTTACCAAGTTGCAGATGCAGTCTCTTCCAAACTGAGCAAAGGCTGGCAGAAATTTTAAGAAGCCTCCTTTAAGATTTACAGTCAAGTAAGCTTTAGAGTCCTCTTTCTCTTGCAACCTATGCATTGGCCACTATGAGCTCATTACATTTTATACCACAAACCTTGTAAAAGTAAGATTAAGTTTATGTAGACTTTCTCAGAAAGTAGGAATTTTCTTTACCAGCAGTTAGCTGGGTCTCAGAGTTTGTATAGTCTGTGCTTTGTTGCTCTTTAGAAATGAAATGTCTTCCAAAGCAATTTGCTCTGGAGAGCTTGCAAACTTCATATGGTTGTCTGCAAACCTACCATATTTCTCTAAGAGTTAATAACTCAAAACTTAGAGATATTAAACCTGTCAACATAGAGATAACTGAACATTTTCAGTATGGCATGATAGGAATACTGTATATGATGGTCCAGTAGGATAATTTTCACAGAAGTCATCAGTGAAACATTTTAAAATTCCTAGATTATAATTTCATTAATAGCAAGAAATGTCTGAAAGTGAAACTGAGGCATTTTCAGTGGTAAAAGTTTGCCTTCTCTGGTTATCTTCTAATTACTCAAGAGAAACAGTAGTTTAAAGATTCTGCACCAGAGATCAGAAATATCTGGGGAGGAAAATGACTGTTTGTTTTCTACACAAACAACTGGAGGAATTTAAAACCCCAAATTTTTAATGAATGCTGTTTTAACTTAACTAAGCATAGTTGACGAGAAGATCTGTAGCAGAATGGTCATTCAGAGAAATCTTTCGCGGTTTTGTGATTGCAAGTAATTAATGATACTGTAGTGGTCACAAGACATGATATAGGAAAACCCATGAATTCTGGAATAATGTTAATTATTTGCCACCAGCTATAGTAAAGATTTAATGACAACCATTGTAGACCAAGATATTCCTCTAAAATATATGTGCTAGTTTTCCGTAACAATCCCTCTTCCACAAAATCAGGACAGTTTAAAATACGTGCAATAAACAAAATGTTACCAGACACTGTATAGATATAGTCACCCATTCTTTTCAAACATATGAGGCGTATATGTTCTGTTCCCTTATGGGCAACTTCTTTAGCTCCACTGTATTTCCTGGAACACAAACAGTATATTTAAAAGAAAAAAAAAAAAAAAAAAAGAAAAAAGGGCAGCATACTGTATATGCCAGCTAGCTCTGTTTTTTAACACATGATTATTTTATTGGGGTGTACATTAATTAATCCTGAAATAAGATCCTGTGTGACATTCAAAGTTGTGTTGAGTAGCGCAGAGTTTAAATATTTTAGTTTTACAACTCTGTTATGCTGGCAGCAAACAATAGCATCTCAGTGAAGTCAGCATATGAACACTGCTTGTGATGACATCTGGAAGGCTTGTTTTATCTATAAGCACAGTTGTAGACAAATGAAAGCAGACAGATGTAAGGCTGGTGTGGCATCTTCGCCTCAAGCATTCTCTGGCTGTACATTTTCCAGTGTGTCAAAAACAGGGAGCTTTTTCTGGAATAAAAACATTCTGTCACATCTGTACACCAACTACTGCGCTGCCTTCTCTGAGCTCTGAGGTGTAAAATGGCAGATATTGTTCAAAATTTAACACAAAGCCAAATTTCAAAATGCTGAGAACTACCAGAGTGTTTGGAGTGTGAGTCACCAAGGGACAATAAAAAGCACAAATTATGAGCTTACATATTGCTAGTCTTATTAATACTGCCTGGTAGGGGGATGGTATTGGTGTTTATGACAAGGATACGCAGATATTTCTAAGAGTACCTTTCACACTGATAATTTATTTAAGTAACAAACGCATTTGAGGAGGATGAGAAAAAATTCTGTCTGTGTAGCAAGGTCTATGAATGCCTCATCCTTTAAAAAGTGTAGCCTGAATCTTAGCACAAGTCATACTCTATGTGGAGTGACACTTTTAACAGGCCTGATGCTCTTCTGTGTAGATTAATTTTCTGAAGAGAAAAATACTATGTGTTTGCAGGAGATAAGCAGGGAGGAAGGTGTAGGCATTATTGTGTGTGATTTTTTTTTTTTTTAATGAATTGCTTTGCTGTAGTTTTCACCAGGGATCTTAGCTGATACAAGCAGTAAAACACACTGCACCTGCTATGGTGCGTGCAATTCAGGCACAATTCTCTGGAGGTTCATGGATGAAATACTCCATCCAGTGTATGTGTCACCTAAGCTTTTGCTAATTACGTTTAAGTGTATTTTTTAAGGAACTGGAAACTCTGGATAAAATCCAGCCTCTGCTAGAAAGGTTTCATGTATTGTACCCTAAGCTAAGCAAAAAAAAAAAAAAAAAAAAATGTTAAGCATTAGCAGATTTAAGTCAGCAATAACAGAATCTGTAGAGAAATAAGATAACAGCAATAGGGAGTGTCCTGGTTTCAACTGGGATAGAGTTAAATTTTTCCCTAGTGCTACGTTTTGGATTTAGTATGAGAAGAATGTTGATAACACACTTATGTTTTTCGTTGTTGCTAGGTAATCTCTTAGTCAAGGATTTTTCAGCTTCCCATGCTCTGCCAGGTGCACAAGAGGCTGGGAGGGAGCATAGCCGGGACAGCTAGGCCAGCTGGCCAATGGGGTATTCCATACCATGTGACGTCATGCTCAGTATATAAATAGGGGGCGTGGTCCTGGATCGTGTTCCGGGCGGTGGCATGGGGCACAGGATATGTTTCCAGCCACCCGGTGGTTGCTTCCACCATGGTGAGCACATGGCGCTTGCCTTGGCGGGTCTGTGGGAGTGTGATATAGTCAATCTGCCAGGTCTCCCCATACTTATACTTCAACCATCACCCTCCATACCAAAGAGGCTTTACCCGCTTAGCTTGCTTGATGGCAGCGCATGTTTCGCATTCATGGATAACCTGTGCAATAGTGTCCGTGGTTAAGTAGCGATCGCGGCTTGTTGTCAGTCAGTGAGTGGTGAGCAATTGCATGGTGCATCACTCATTTTGTATATTCTACTATTATTATTGTTATTATTATTATTATCCTTTTCTGTTCTATTAAACTGCCTTTATCTCAATGCACAAATTTTACTTTTTTTTTTTTTTTCTCTCCCCCATCCCACCTTGGGGGGCGGGGAGGGAGGCAGGGAGTGAGCGAGCGGCTGTGTGCTGTTTGGCTGCCTGCCGGCTTAAACCATGACAGGGAGAAAAGTCCAGAATGCCTCCCCAACAATTTTGACTTTCTCGGTATCCTTTGCCCGAATAGAAGCTGGCTGCTTTCCATTACAGCATATCTTTCTACTGTGGAAGAATCAGTAGCAAAAGGTGGTGAAGTGCACAAGTTTTTTAGTAATAAAGAATCATTACGCTATTAACCTGGGAAATACACAGTTGCCCATTTCCTGTTTGTCCCCACCGCAGTACCATCAATCTATTCAGAGTGCTTTGTATTCAGAGCCCAAGGGCCCCAGATAAGTGCCTTTGTGTACATAAAATGGCACTTTTTTGTTTTACATGCTGTTAGCATAGGGCAAAGGAAGTGAGTGTGTAATCGCATATGTACAGCAAATAGCCATTTGTACCTGCAAGGAGCAAATGGGCCCACTCAGATGGATTGGTTGGCCTTTAATAGCACTTGAGTGAGCTGATAGGCAGACATAGATGTACCTGTTACACCAGAGACCTGAGGCCCTTGTACCTTTGCATGGCTTTTCACTTAAAAACTACTGTTTGTGGTTCAGTGGCTCCATCACTCTATTTGTGTTCCTTTGCTTGTAAGACCATGGACTGCTCCTGAGAGTCCTGGTTTCTAAAATTTTAATGCTGTAATGCTGACCCCTTGGTAATGTTCTTCCCATATTGGATAGCACATTAACCTTAACTTGAAGGATGTAGTTTAACAGCCAGCGGTAAATATTTTACTTTGTTCTTCTCAGCATGTTTTTGTCTGTTTTTTTAAAAAATGTCCAAACTGTAACAGAAGTAGCAAATCCTATAGTCTGACCACAGACCATAGTTTCACAACCACTAAAATTTCATGTCTCATCACCTAGTTGATTGAGCTGAGGAATGAAGATGTAGAGACTGCAAAAGGTGTAGGTACACACGTGTACACTGACACATCATCAGTCATCTATACAAAAGGAAAGAATTAAAACTGATATTCTGGGATTTGTTGGTGTTCTTGTTACTGCAATAATTTTGTCGCATTATTATAGCAAACATTTTCACTTCTTCAGGTTAGTATTTGTGGTCTTTTCAGTATTTCTAGGGTGAGAGCAAGTAGACAAATATGTTGCTTTGACCTGTGTATGATACATTGCAAACCTACTGAAAACCCATCTGAGACCAGAACTACTGTAATTTGCTTTCAATTGACTGATCTTTTGTTTCCAATACAATAAATCCACTTTTTCCTGCTTATTATATTAACTGGGTTTTATGGGTTTAAAAAACATTTTTGAAGTCTCTTTTCTGTAGCTTTTTTGTTAGTGTCCCACACAGCTAATTGGCAACAGATTTTAATTGTAAAATTTGCTTTACATTTATTTCATAACTATCTGTGTTTTTAATACTTATTATTTAAATTATGGTAACATTCAGAGGCCCAAGCTCAGAATCTGGGCATGCCTATGCTAACAGTGATGCAAATATACAGTCAGTACAGGACTACCTACATATATCAAAAGTAAGTACTTCGGTAAGTTTATTTTCATATATGATTTTATAAATATGTATAAGAAATTAATATTGTGAGTAAACAGCTGTTGGAATCCTCAATGACTTATGGATTTGATTTTTCCTCTTTTTCTTGCATTGTATAGTAATAGTTAATCATTAATTCATGTAAAATTTTATCCAACTTACTGGGGCCTATCTCAGAAGGAGAGTTCTGTCTGCAAGAGTGAAGAAAGCTGAATACAGACATGCTATTCTGTGTAGCGTAGACAGTGTGCTATGAGCTTAAAATAATGTAGCCTTTAGCAAATACATGCTGATTATAGTTTAGTACTGGGCTTTCTTATCTTTGCATGTTGACTGTGGTTTTTGATTGCCTTATTAGAAAGTTGGGGGTTTTTGTTTCTGCTGCAGTAGAGAGCTAGTCGTACACCTGCGAAGATGATCTTTCAAGCTAGGGGTCTTCTTTGTGTGTTCATCATAAGCATAATCCAACAATCTGGCATAATTCAGTATGACTGGCAACATCTTTTAAAAGGAGAACCTCAGAGCTGAGGCACAGCAGCAGCAGATACTGCAGGTCATCACAGAGAAATTTTCAGTACGGCCGTGTGTGCCATGCTTGGTACCTGAGCACGCCTTGGGTCTCATTCTCATCAGACAGGTTACCGCTTTCTGCACTGCAATTTAATTGGTTTCTGTTGAGCTGAGTACAAATGATGTAAAGTCTTACCCAACGTCTGATTCCAATCAGTTTTACCTCTTCTTAGTTTGAACTTTGCTTTACTGCTAACTTGCACTGGCACCAAACATTCACGTACTCATTGTGACTGGAGTCTGGGAATTTAAACATGGAAAAATGCTCTTAGTCCATGTGAGAAAGCTGGGGTTTTTTTAATGCCCTTTTGTCATCAGCGAACACCATGAGTAATTTCCCCTTAATTTTTTTTTCTAAACAAAAAACCAGTTCATTATATAGCTTTACCTTCACAGAGGGGCTGGCAGGAGAGTTGAAAATCTGTCACACCTCATGCATTATAGTAAGATAAGTTCTTCTTCTTGTATATGAGGATGTATAAACACACACACACACACACACACACACACACACCCCTAATATTAGGGTATCATGCTTTTATTTTCCCTATAGTGGAACGAAACTAACCTTCTGTGACTTCATCTGTGCCCTCAGCTTCGTCCTGCTTAGCTCAGTCAGTAGTTGTCAATAGTCCAGGAATGGTGGTTTTTTTCCCTTACACTACGTGACAAGCTCTTTTTTCTTATTGCAAAAGCAGATTTATTGTAATGCATAATATGACCATTTTGGTGATACAAAATCATGCTCGCATCCTTACGATGTGCTCTGGTACAATCCACCAGCATCCACGTGGCTAATTTAGGTCTTGTGCTTCCTCAGCTAAAAAGCACCTGTACAGAAGATGATCTACACTTATTACATCTAACAGTCCTTTCATCTTATAATTTGCATTAAAAGATGTTTTTAGGCAGAACATTCTGTGTTCACTGAAGGATAAAATCAGAGATTAAGTAATAGACTATCCAGGAAAAAGGCAGCGATTTAGACTCTTTCTGCTTGAGTGTTCTGAGTTTGGATATTTTCCTTTGTGTCTTCCACGTATTTCCAATCTGATTCGTTACTCCCTTGTGCTGATGTAAATCAGTAACAACTCATATTTACATGTCTGCAAGTGAGATGCACCTCAGACTCAGTAGTTCCCATGGCTTGCAGAATTTCAGTGTTTTAAACAAAATGCAGACCACAGGTGTCTATAAGGAAATCGGTGTTAACAAAAGTCGGGTGGAAGCACCCCATAATGCAGTCAGGTGATGTGGTGACCCTCCGTTTTATGAATGAGTACACGATTTTTATTGGTTTTGCCACATTTCTGTGGCTATCCTGGCAACTTTGGGAAGAGTGTCTCAGGCCTAGTACATTTTTTGTGGAAAAGTGTGGTCAGTTGTTCTGCTTGGTAGAAGGGAGTAGGTGGCCAGGACATAGCTGGAGAAGTGTGAAGAAACAAAAGTACAACAACAGGAGCAAAAATAAGGAGAGGAATGAGGAATAAAAAGTTTATAAATTACAGTATTGCTATTATATTTATACTTTTTCTTATGAGACACTTCTGGGATTCAGTTAGACCTGCAATTAGTCCACTGCAGGTCAGAGATACTGGGGTGCAGCCTGGGAAGCTTATTACACCATTAAGTTCTACTTATCTCTTGTTAATTAATCTATTATTTATCTGCATTGCCATTCACTTTGCCAATATGATAGTTATTTTTTGCCTGTATGAAATCTCAAGATATTTTGACATTTTTGTCTCAGTCAGGGATGGGCTGACTGACTTTTTCTTTGCCTTTCCTATAGCAGTAGACGTGGTTGTGCCCATAGCTCAGGTACTGCATCTCCCTCCACACAGACCTCTTCTTCATAATCACGGTGTCGAGGGGTGCTCTGGACTGGACCTGATTTAAGCTAATCTGGTTCACTGAGAGAGGGTGAGCAAGAAGATTAGGTATGTTGTGAATCTGAGATTGAACGTGATTTTGAAATAAATCTCTCTCATTTGCCTTATTGACAGCGGTATTTCATTCAAGAGATCACACTAATTTTTACTTTCATTGCTTTACTTTTCATTGCTTTACCTTTAAAATGTTTATTAACCATATTCCCAGCCAGTGAGTACAGACTTACTGGGACCAGAAGATGCTTTTGATCCTTTAAGAATTCCTAATTGGTTTTGTGTGATACATTTGGCAGAAGATTTATCCAAACCCATTAATTCAATACTGGTAAGGAAATGGACTATAATGATGGTAAAGATTGTTATCAGAGAAAGGGTAAATACATTTGGCATACATCCTTGTACTTCATTATTTGCACACAACTATCAGTACGACTTGGACAAGGAGCGTGGGAGGGCACGTCACCATGTGTCCTCGTAAAGGAAATTACTTCCTTTTTAATTTTCAATAAGGACTTCGAACATCAGAATATTTTTATGTTTATGAAGCCCAGCAGTCTCTTCATAGGGAATATTACAATCAAAATTGCAGTATGAAACCTATGTCAGTCCGTTTTAAGTCTGGAAAAAATAAATTGTGATAGTTTGAAAATATTAATATTTTCCCAGGATGAATATGAGCTGAAAATTTGAAGAAATTTCAGTGCTTTTGAATAACAAGAGATATTAATCTAATCAGATTAGATTTAGATTAGATTAGCACAGAAAAGTCTAGTTTTTAAATCCAGTGAAAATAAAGTAGTATATGGAGACATTTTACAAGGAAACATTTATATAAAATGTGAGTTAGTAGGGAAGATCTTCCAACACTTGGGCACAGCATTAAGAAAACAGAAGCTTTGAAGCCGTGTCTCCTTTGTTTGGTGACCTAACAGCAGGTGAAAGCACAATGATTGCTGTCAGGCCTGAGTACATTTGATGTTGAACCCTTCTTGGCAGGGGCCCAGAAGGGCTTTTTCTTCCTACTTTGGCCCATGCGAAATTGCCATATATGCCCTCTAGTAGTTGACTCAGGCCAAACAAACATGATCTCACTTACGCAGGAGAAAAGGGTATACATGGTTTAGGCACACAGTAGAAGAGTGTGCATTTAGGCCTGGACTTGGGAAGGGCTCAGGTTCAAGCTTGCTCTTCTGTGCTAATCCAAGGCAAGTCCAAGGGTATGCACTTGTTTCCACTGGCTTCATTAAGACCAGATTTGATCCCTAATGTTTTTAGCATGCCATTGTTTAGTAAAGTCTTTAGCAAAGCATATAGCCATGGCTTAAGAACTCTTCATAGAGACTTAAGAAGAGCTAACTGTATGTAAATACTGATAAGTTGTATCTGAAATGATTGCTTCCCTTAGCTTCCTAATACATATTTGAATTAATTATACATGTCTTGTTACATAATTTTCATTAAAAAATTTCTTCCTGTTGTAATCTTAACTTTACATATTTATTTAGCAGTATTTTGAGTAGTGTTTTAACAAAAAAATTGTTTGTGATTTGATATAGTGGAGCTTTGGAAGGAATGATGAAGACATGCAAAAACTGTGATCTAACTCTCTTTAAAAAAAAAAAACAACAAACAACCCAACTAGCAAACAACCCTAAAACAACTTGGATCCTATCAGGCTTGAACAATAGCACAAAGTATATTTATGTGCTAGAGAGAAATACTTCAGTAAAGAAATTTTCAGTTCATAAGAGTGTTCGACTACAGTGGAAAAAACCCAAGTTTAAACCAAGCTATTATTTTAGAAAATAACGGACTCTACATTTATGATGCTTGTGAGGGGTGAGGCAGAATGATCTATATTTCTGATCTACAAGATAACAAGATGATCAAGACGCTATATAGTTTTAGTAGCATTAGGTCAGTGTCTACCCAGGCTCCCATTGCTGAAAAATGAGAGATAAGCTGCAGCTGAAGCAAATCATCTAGATGTTTAAGAGATCTCAGATTTTAAGACCTGCTTCAGTCTTCAGATTTTGCTTAGTTACAAAATAGTCCAGTTGTCTTGTATATAGGTTTTAAGCTGTCTTTAGAATGGCAGCTGTAGTATCAGCAATTGGATTGCTTAAGTGATTAAGCAGTGATAACTATTAAAACAATTCTTAACATTGAACAATAGTTAAATGTATAGTTTTAGCCTTAATTTTGAATTACTAATTAGTTGCTATTGAATTAGATTTTTACTGTTTATATAAAATCCAGATACTTGTACTTTTGGTACTTGTCTTTATACATGTGCGCATTTGCAATCTGTAATTTGAATCCAAAGCTTTAGGATTCAACCTCTTTTTACTGCATCATGCAAGTGAACTGTTAAGCCAATACTAAAAATTATTATCAGTACATTTGAAATACATTGTTATGCCTGAACCATGTTTTTACTGAAGCCTTTTTACACCACTCAAGTGATAAAAAAAAGTAAATGCAATTAGCATTTTCTGTTTTATATATTTTTTCACAGGAGGAATGAAAATTTTAAACCTTTTTCTGCTGCCACCTGCACTGTCAACATTTAACTTTACAGTAAAAATTAAAGGCATCTTACAAAAAACTGCACTCATGTCTACTGTTCATGGAAAGATCTGGGGAACAAATAAGAGCAAGCAAAATGTGAATGCTGTTTCACTTGGCATACAATTCTAGTAAGCTGGGATGAATGCTTATAACTTCCTAACTGGTTAGTTTGGCCTGCATCATTTATAATGAAACAATTTGACACTGAGATTGGGAAGCACTGACAGACTGTAGAAGGTAGGTGCAGTATGCCTTAAGTCTTGTTAGAAGGCCTATCTCTTGAGCTATGATCATTCGGCTGATCTGCAACATGAACCAATTAGTACATTTGCTTAGGGTCACCACTACTCCTGTGTTTTGTTTGCAAAATCTAAACTCAAAAGATACATGATTTTGCAAAATCAAAACCATCCATAGCTTTACTCTTCCCTAGTGGCCAAAAAAGCTAATAAAGGGAGATGAATTTAAGGGATTTATAGGGAGACGGCACTGAGAAACAGCTCCTAGTATAGCTTCAGGAATTGCAAGATTATCAGTATTCTGCTGTCCTCCAGGTTCTCACTGCAGTACAGTACAGGCTTTAGAGACTGCTCTTTCCTTTTGAGCAGTGGCTCTTAGTGTAGTTTTCTCTGTTGCATGGTAAAATATTCCCAACATGCATCCTGAATTGCACTGAGGAATGAGGATAAAAGACAATGTTTGATTTATTAATTTCTAGTGGATTAGAACTACAAATGTTTGCTATGTTTTTAATTTGAGAAGTAGAGAGAATCACAGCAGCTTTTAATTATGCATTTTGTGTAATGCAGCCTTGAATAGAGCAGAGCAAAATTAAAATTGTGGATCAAATGCTAAATCTGAGTAGTGACTGAAGTGAGCTGTAGTGTAATGCTAATGGTTTTGCGTCTTCCTGGCATTATGTCAATAATAGCTCTAATCACATTAAAGAGAGAGCCCATTAGCTTATTCTCTTTGGCGGCATGCACCATAGCAACATATTGTGAGCCTTGAAATAACTTGAAATTTCTTTCAAAAGCATTGCAGTCTACGAGCTAAGCAGGGTGTGGTATTAAACATCATAATAAAAAAACCCTAAACCTAGGGTCTGTATCTTCTTAATTAAGCCTCTGTTAGCTTCCATTTCATTTAAGAACTTGAATTTCTACTCGTTGCCTGATTTAGGTAATTTTAATAAGAATCCGTGACAATTTTGTGGGACAGAGCGATTCTTACACTGACTGTACCTGAAAAATTACCTGTTACAGGATTTGAACTTAAGGGCAGGGACCTTCTCAGTCATGTTTATTAAATGATTTCTCTGCCAACCTGTTCCATCTTGTAGCACTGCTTTTATATTATTATCTGTGTATAGAAAAACTGCAACCATATTGACCAACCTTCCCTTGTTGTCCATTTAGCATTCCCTTCAGAATTTGCCACAGACTAAATAGATGGTTGTTCATAAACCAAACCAAACCAAACCAAGCCAAACCAAACCAAACCAAACTAAACCAACAATAAAACATGCTTTTTTTCAGTCAGATTTATCTACAAAAGTCAGGTTTTAAGTCCAGTTATATTGGAAAAATATTTTTTTAACTCCTTTGAAGATGACAGAATTGTTCTCAATTTATACCAGCATGAATCAGAGGAGAGAGCCTTGGATGCTGACACATATTTCTTGTCTACTTCAGTAGCGACTGCAGGTTTTTATGTGTGGTGGCAAAATTTGACCACTGTATCCCTAGCCCTTTCTCTGCTGGCTCAGTTCATCAGTGACTGACTTACCTCTATCTCCCACCACAGGCTGCTTGTCATGGCTCATACGAGCTTCTTTTCCTCTCTAGCTTGTGCTCTTAGACACAGTCTATGCTTTGTTGCCGTCTCTATTTCTTTTCAGGTCTCAGCTGAAAACATTCCTTTTACCTGTGCCTCTTAATTTCTCCCTCTGCTGTTATTTACAATATCAGTGTAACATTAGGATATAAGTCTGTGCAGCATTTTAGGATACAGCTTGTTTGAAAGATGCTATGCTAAATAAAACTGTATTTTATGTCTGCACAGAGAACTATATCCCGGGTATCCCCCTAACATGTCTATAAATCATTCACCACATAAATGACTGATTCCGTTTGATACCAATTTTTGTTTCAGTTACTGGTTTTGTAGGATGTTTTATTTATTGCATCACAAATAGTAAATTACTAGGAAAAAAAAAGATATTTGAAACTAATCCTAGTTACAGCAAGGGACCAACTGCTGTAGGGAGACCTATCTCACAATATCAGGTTTAGGCATTCTCATTAACTTGCTTTATCCACAAGAAGGAAATAGGTTCGTTTAGCCATGTTTGGTGAAATTCATGTTCAGACAGATAAGAGAAGAAACAGTTGATAGCAAGGAACTGGGAAGGTCTGATCCAGTAAGCATTGACACACATGGGTCACCTCAGTGAATACAACTGAACGGTTTGCCCCAGAAATATTATTCATGGAGACAGAGCAAGGTTCAGCTATGGCTTAAGTCACATGCATTTAGATTGTCTGGAAGTAATTTGCATACACCTAACAATTAATTGAGGTGTGAAACAAAAGACAAAATCCATTGTTTTAAATTAAATATTCAGTGTTTAATATGTTACGTGAAGTCTACTTTTCTTCTTGTATTTGTAGAGAAATCTTATCTTGCTTATCTTATTTAAACAAAAAGAAATGTCTTAACAACCAAGTTATTAATTTAATAAACAAATAAATAAATGCTAGGGGAGGAAATTTTATCCAGTTCATCTAGATCACAAGAATTTTATTTTGAGGTTTTGTAAGTATTTACTATTTAATAAAAAAATGAGATTGTTAGAAAAAACACCTTATAAAACAATACACCCTGATACATAATAAGTTATAAAATCCTTCAAAGTGCCACATACTTGATAATTCTGCAATTTGTTTATCAACCACTTTTGGAGTATTTAAGTGGAACAGTGAGAGTAAAATTATTTTCTGCCCAACACATGCCATAATTCTCCCTATCAAATATGAACCATCAAGGCAAAAAAAAAAATACCAAGCCTGGGTAAGTTCTCTAACTAGTATCACTTATATCATCTTTATGGGTCAAATCTTTTCACTAAAATTTTGGTTCYGAAGATACATATCTCTCCTAGGGGTTGCAAAGGAAAAAAAAAATCATTAAATGAAAAAAAGTTGGAGGAATTTACAAAAAGCATGTATGTGCAACTGTGTTCTTGTTTTTCTATTGACATACGCACAAAATGCAACTAATGCTTGTGAATTGTGCGTGTGCACCACTGAAATATTGGATATCAAGGGTCATGCTTTCAAAGGGATCTCAGCTTGAATTGCCAAGGAAAGGGGTCAGTTTGCTTTGTATGCATATATATAACTGGTGACCACCATATTACACCAGATAAAAAGTATTCCTCTAAGTTCAAACTTTAGATGTGTTTTCAAAAACACATGTCCAACATTTTAGATTTCTAATGTGAGTACATCTTTGAGTCACCCTCAGACCTACTAAACTCCTTCCATTTACAGTTGATAGAAAGGAGAGTTCCTGCTGCCCCTCTTCTCTGCACATTTGTATAGTGTCTTTGTAGTTCTCATGCTGTTATTGCCTTTACATATGTTACATGGAGTCACTAGTGAATGATAAGAAAAGCATTTCTATCCCCACAAACTTGTGGCCAATAAAACTGACAAAACCCAGGGTAGATTCTGTCATGTTCTATCATTTTGACAGTAGATTGCTACTTCCCTTCTCTTTTCAAAATGTTAAATTTTTAACTACTGTGTCATTTGGCACATAACCTTTTAAATGGTGAGGATTTCAGGTAGCATTTATAGTTGCCACTCTATTTCCGCACTAGGTCTTGGTGTGTATGCATGAGAGCCAATACCAAGAGATTTCATTCCTATTGCATTGCTAAGCAGTCCAGATTCCTACACTACTACCAAGTTCCCTGTATAGATACTGAAAGTATTGCATGATTTTGTGAGAATTTTTTGTAAAATGTTTGCAGAAAGTTGCATTGTTTCTTAATTATTGGATGATTTGAGGTGACTGCCTGTGTGAGGATAATGTTTTACAGCTATTGCTTGAAACTAGGACTTATTTTTTATTTATCTGTCTATTCAGAGTAATAGCAGAAACAATATGCTTGGATGCCTCACTGTATCAGCATCTGATAACGTTTGGACATCTGGATGGAGTGTTAATGGTGAAAGATACAATTTTGGGTAGATAAGCTTATTCCAAATTAATTTTAACTTGAACATAGATATATAGTGACATTAAAAAAAAACAGCCCTTAATAATACACTTTGCGAGTCTTTGTTACTGACAATATCATCAGAAGTAAAGAAAGGCGCAGGAAAAGAAACTGCAACACAGTAAAAATTCTCTGTATTATTTTATCAGTGAATAATGGGGTATTAAGAGGGCATTGAAGGTCACTAATGTCGTTTGCATTTTTCTCTATTGATACCCAGCCTCAGTGTGCGAAGTATACAGAAATCTAATCTCCATGTTTCCAGCCCTCATGCCTTTTCCTTACTGTTGTCTGTATTTTAGATCTGCATTTAGAAATTTACTGATTTGGGCCCCAGTTGCGTAAGCATAACCCACATGAGCAGTTTTACATCAGCACGTAGTTGCACTGGCTGCTTGTCTAAGTCAAGTTAAAATAATTGCAGATGTGCAAGACTGACATTTTTAATTTTGAATATGATCTCTTTTAAATAAAAGGGAAAAGGAAGTGGATGTGTTAAACACTGTGGTTCAGACAAAGTCATTGTTCTATGCTTCCAGCAGTTTCTAAACAGTTTTTTGACAAGTGCTGTAGTTATGTAGGTAGGTAGAGAAATTTATACAACGGGGGTGAAACAGAAATTGTAGGAAAGTGTCCTCTCTCCCTCTTCTTCTCTTTCTCATCCTTTCACTCTCATTCTTCCTCTTTTTCTTTTGCCTCTCTCTCTCCCCCCCTTCTTTCCCCCTCTCTTTTTCTCTCCCTTTCTCTCTCATCTCCTTCTCTCTCTCTCTCTTTCTTCTCCCCCCCTCTCCCAACATGTAAAACACCAGCAGTCATGCACTGTAGATTCGTAAAAGATGGGAATATTTCTAGCTCTCTGGCAGGTAGAAGACATTGTTACGGGCTGAATACACTTATATCAGAATAAATTCCCAGGGAGGCTGAGAACCACTGACATGGTAGGTATGTAAAACCATGTAACTGACATCAAGGCCTGTTGCACTTTTGTAGCCTTATTGAATCAGTGGAGCGCTCAGTCCCCAGTGAGGCAGATGTCACCAGCATCTGCATTACTGACAAGCAGCTACACCTCAGGTTCAGGGGACACTTATGTACTTCTGCTGAGCCCCGCATCACGGAGGCTTCATCACAGGCTGTGAAAAGTATATTTTCAAAACTAAAACAACAGCTTATATATGTTGATTGGGTGTAGTGGAAGGAGTCATTAGAGTGCAAGTTCTTCAGCTATGGTGTGTCTCTTTAGGTGTCATAAGTGTTGTGCTCAGACTCCAAATGAGATTGGTTCTCCTGATAATAACATCATACAGCTCTAAATAATTTTAAAATACATGAAGTGGATTGTGACTCTCTTATATTTTCTCTGAAGTTTATCTTGAACATGACATATCCCATCCCCCTTCCTTTCTTCGTTCTTTTGTCAATTAGTTTTGTCTTGTTTGAATGTCCTGTATGGCACAGGAGAGGAGAAGGATGGTTTTTCTTACTTCGGTTCAAATATAATAGCAGTCACGTCACACACAACAGAAAATCCAAACCAGATAAATGAAGTGACAGAAGAGCACCATAAGAAGCCATTGTACATCCCACAAAAAACCACCCAAACATTCAGATATAATAAAGTCCAAGAAACTGTTTTCATAATTCCTTCAGGGAATTCTGACTTACCATCTCTGACTAGAGAGCTTTTACCTGGGCGGTAGTAGAGTGATGATCAAAGCACTTTAAATAATAGGTAGAGTTCTCTAGGAAATGTAGACAAAATGCATTAAATGTGTGTGTGTGCATGTGTGTATAATTATTTTAAACCTGGACACTGTTGTCTTGGCTTATTGCTCTTCGATCCTGAGGCTGACCTAACGCTATGCCTTGTAGTACATGCCTGTATTCCTTGAGCCCTGGCTAATACATGGGCTTCTTGCGGTGAGTCTGAGATTCCACTGCAGGGTTTGAGTAGAGAAACTCTTGTGGTTTATGGCATCATCAGTACCTTGAGATGGAAATGGGGTTTTATGGAAATCAATCTTCCTTAGAGGGCTCTGTACAATACAAAGTGCTTAAAAAATACTAAGTGAATGCTGCTTTTACTGTTCTGGCATCAGCCCAGCCAGTGCTTGCTTATGGATGATTATACTATAGGTGGGTGTTCTGCAGCCACAGCTCTCACCGCTCTGGTTGAAAAATAGGAAAAAGAGGTGGGTGAATGGTTGCAGAGGGAGTAGGCTATTGCTTTATCCTCTCTCCTAATTCTCACACATAGTTTTTACCGCTTATTTCCAAACCTCACCTGTCCTGCTGCTGTGAAAATGCAGCTTCATTCTTCGTCTCCCTGTGTTATTTTCCCTCCTAAAGCTGCACTTAAGGAAGAACAAAGCCTGGCTTTAACCTAATTTTACTACATCTTGTGTCAGAGGTTGTTTGTAAGTCAGGTAGTACCTATAGTGCCTTCTTAGTGTGAGTGTAAATTCAATGTTTTTCACTCCCTCAGATCAGTAAAAAGGAAGGTGTAAGCCACTGCATTACTGCATGTTCTGACCTACTGCTGCTGCTGTTTGCTATGTCCTTGCTGCTATGTGTGTACCACAATATAATTGTTTAAACATGCTCACACTGCAGTGATGTTCCTATGGTGAATCCTGCATAGTAATTTGATTTGATTAATGGATTTTAGAGAGTGTGGTCCCCTCCTTCAAGCTCATGTGGATTGAGACCACCATGTTATAGGTAACCTTGCCTGTTCAGCTCCTCTAAATTGAATTAATTACTCTGTAGTTCACTTAGGAAAAAATGTGGAAAACAATTCCAGGAGTTGATCACATAACAACACTAATGTTGCATTTCTAATGACTTGGTAGCAGTCATTTCTTGCTAAGAGGACTACAAGACACACAGGTATGTTTTAAATAACAGGTATGTTATAAATGATAACTCCATTTACTGTGAGTTTTACAGATCCCTCTAGAGGTCTAACCTTACTGTCCTATGTGGGCAAAATTGACATTGGCTTGCAGTCTTCAGTTCCCATTTGCCTTTTTCAAGATTGCAGGAATATGGCCTTCTGTCTATACAAGAATTTCTGTGTTATTATTACGATTGATCCAAGCTCAGTTGGTCTGTCTGTGAACAATGAAACCAAGAGTCTTACTTCCTTCACAAAACTGTTCAAACAGCTTCATTTCAGACATTGTCATCACTGAGGAACAGCTGAGACAGTCTGTGATTGCTAAGATACTCACTTGGTTCTTTCTTTTGTACCATGATGCTTTCCCTTCTGTCTGTACTGTGCATTTGGCCCCATATGGGCATTTATGCAGGTTGCTATCCAGACTATTCCTTGTTTTATTTTAAAATAGACATTTGTGATTAATTTAGGGTCTGAACTGTAATCTGTTAAATTTCTGGGTTTTAGAATGCATATTCAGGATTGCGTTTCCATGTAAGATATATATATAGGTAAAAAAGATCATTCATTTTATTTTAATAATTTATTTCAGCCTTTCAGTAGAGTGCAATAAATAAATAGCATATAAAATATTTGCATCATCATGGGTGTGGCCTGAGGAGTTTCATACACCACCATAACCTTGTCATCTTTTGTTTTTGATATACAAAATCAAAACCAAGAGGCTTTTAATCCTCCATATATTGATTTTTTTATTATTAAAAAAGTGAAAGTTGAAAGGCAGCTCTAAGCCTGCTTTATCAGCCACACTTGGACCAACTTTGGATGCTGTTTCTAAGAGCTGGAAATATGCCAAAGACATTAAAATTTACTTTTTGCTTGCATTTTGCCAAGCTATTCTTACTGCTCTCTTTTTGTGAAAATAATTCATTTTATTTGCTTTGCAACAAATATTTGTGTTCAGGGGAGTCTCTTCTGTATTAAGTGGTCTGTCCCCTGGGGTAAGAGGGCAGCGTGTAAAATTATCAAAAGAAACTTGTAAGTATGAGCACTGTTATTTCCTTCAGAGTTTGCTGTGCTATGAGTAATCTAATGACAGTTTATTGGTGTCCATTTGGGGAAGTGGGATTGGTATTTTTATTTGAGAATTATTTCACCTGGGAAGCTCTCAACATAATAAGCATGAATGGAACAATCACAACGTAGTGTAATAAAGGTTGTTCTCTGAGAGAATGAACTAGAAAAGGTGTTCATTGACGGATCATAGCTTACGTGTCCAAATATCTTAGAATATCTTCCAACCATGTCCCACTGTCCTCCACAGAAAAAGGAAGTGTGAATGGTACTGCAATTCTCTAGATAGCCTCTTTCTAAGTCTGTCTTTTCTTTTAAATTCTTCTGTAGCTCAGTTCATTTAAAACCTTACTGCAGGACAGAGTTGTTTGAATGTTCATAAAGGCAGGTCAGTTTCACAATAAACTGTTTATTCGAGGTTACATATATGCAGCGCTCCTCTGACTTCAGCCTTTCAAAGTCTGTGGTGTGTTTTTCATTACAACATCATCATGAAGTAGGGGGAAATGTTGTCTATGTCCATTAAAGACAAGGATCTGAGACATGGAAGGACCACGGTTTGTCCAGAATACACAAGAAGTGGCTGGCGAGTCTAGGATTAAAGCTTCAGTTTCCTCCACCTCTTTCTCTGAGATTACAATTTGAAAAGGCACTAAAAATGCAAAAAGATTAGTTTTCTTTCCAGGTGACAAATTTGTAGCTTATGAGACTTCTGTTTGGTGTTTTAGGTTCTTCTTTAAACCCTAAGAATCTGTATAATTTGATCACTCAGTTTGAATTTCCAAGCGTTTAGATCATTTGTACGTGTAGTTCAAACAGTAACTCTGGAGCTGCGAAATGACCAAAAATAATAAAGATTTTTTGCACATGAACCAAGGTCACTTATATGCTCATGTCCATCATACCAGGCCATTTGACTGGAAAAATGAAAGTGGTGGCACAGGCCTCAGCATGGCTCAACTTTGAAGAATTTGCACAAGCAGAACGTCCATTATGTTTTGAAAAAGGGAATTTTGCCTAAATAGAGGGTTAAGCCAGCGAACGGCGCTTGTTAATCTCCAGCATTTAACATTCTCTTGCTTATTCTTCTGTCCAGTCCATACTGTGAATATGTGTCATATCTTCTAGTGTCCTTCTCAACATGAATTGCTCATGAAAAATGAGTTTCTGTTCGTCTTGTACTGTTGTTGAAAGCTGAAAATTGTAGCTAAAACCACAGTGTGCAAAATTCTCTAGAAATTATGAATAATTGATACACAAAAATAATGGTTTTAGTATAATTCTAAATGTTCACATTCCTCTTCAGAATTTTCTTTTGCAAGTAAGGTTGTGACTGAGCTGTCTTGTTACACCATGTACATTTTAAATTTTACAGTGTTTTCTTGCTTACCTCAACCTTTGCCACCTGATGATCTATGTCCATACAAAGTATCACTTAGCTTTTTGAATCGGTTTTAGATCAAAGGTACATACTTCCATTTAAATGTAAAAGATCTCAGGCAAAGCTGAATAATACCTGTGTAAATAATATTCCTTAATGAATAGAGTTCTCTGCAAGCAACTCAGTATCCCTAGAGATTGTTCGAAGAAAGCTGATGAAACCCAAAATGTGCAAAAGCAAAAATTGCACATTATATGGAATTTTTTTAAAGATCTAACTGGCATGAATAACTATGTTTCTCCTATCGGCTTTCTTAGCTGTCACCTAATTTCATTCTGTTATTTTGCCAGGGTTTTTTGTAAACATTGTTCAGTTAAACCAGTCTCACAGTTTTCCCCAGAAGAAGCCAGCATTGTTTCCCTGCCCTTAAAGGTTAATGTTGCATTTAGGGTCCACGCTTGCCTGCATAGAAAACAGATATTAATCCTTACCTTCATTTGGTGGGACTGCCAACTTACCTATTGCGAGTGTATAACACTCTGCCTTGCAGAGTTTCTCTGCTATTAGCAAAGGTCAGAGGCCAAAGAACCTCCACGTTCAAAGAGAAATATTAATAATTTAGAAATGCATTTTTTCAAATAATATCGTACATGACAATAACAGCGTTCTGTGTCCTTAAACATTTTAAACCATCTGTTGCCTAGCACTTTACCATCAGCCACATTGGTTTCACTTTTCCGTCAGCATAGAGAGAAAATAACATTCTTAGAGTGAGGGTGGAGGGTTACTGCAGCACTTACATTTATTTCTGCAGTAGATACCCTGCTGAAAGTTGCATTGACTGAACACAGGACAGACACTAAGATCAATCCTAGTGGGACCAAAACCCTTGAGGTAGTGCTTACTCAAAATYGATCAGTCTTTTCAGTTGTCCCTGGCAGTGACGGCTGTTACATTTTCTTACCATTTCACTACAGCTTTTTCTTCCAACCTATACTGAGAGCATGGTCAGAGGTGCTGTACTCATCCGTGTTCCATTCAAACCACTGTTATTTTCAGTAATATTAATAATTTTCTTATATCTCAGTCTGTCCATTCTTTCTGGATATGACACTATTGTAATCCAACAAAATAAATGTACAATTTACTATGATAAAAAGATTTTCAGTGTTGGTATAACCTGCTGAATTGCAGTAAATAATCACCACATTTTGGAGGATTCTGACATTTCCTTTTTCTTGTACAGCAGCTTAAACAGTCTTATATTGTTACCCTTCAGGAATCATAATTCTGCTCTAATTTGCAGGTTGTCCTCCTGACTTCATTTTTTTGTACTGCACTGGTCAGAAGCTGGTGCTGAACGTGTTTTAGGATGTGTATAAAATGGGAAGGTTTGCTGAATGAGGAGATATGTAAAACATAATGCAAAATCAAATACATTTTAAATAGGTAAATATGTAACATTATCATATCAATGCATATATAATTTGTGAATATATCAGATATATATGTGTATAAAGTGTGTCCCCAAAGCTGATAAAATGCATTACTGTGTAACCTCATTGCAGGATGCAGGGTTGACATACCCATTGTTATGCATTGGTTTTCCTGCAAGCTACGCAGCAGGCAGTTTCATCTAAGTAGCTAAAAGAGCATCTCACTCCACAAATCATCCATTTGCCTGGCAAGCAGGGAAATACCCTTGTTCTAAGAGTTAAATGTTAGGTTTGAGGGAGAGTGAGAGGATTCAGTTTCTGCTCAAGCCAGTGGTGAGAGGAAGTTCACGTGCTGTGACTGTGCCGAGCTTGAGGAAATGAAATTTGTAGCCTGAGTCACAATAAGCACACTCATTACTAACTCTTCGCTATTAATGTGATTGCCAGCAATACAAAACCAGTACTAAAAGACCTCTGACTCAAGAAGGGACCTTCACAGGACAGAATGGAAATGCACTGTCTCTGTTGCACTGTTTGCAAAGGACTGTGGTTCCTAGGGCTATCAATCAGTTACTTCTCCAAGGCCAATATAGGAAGAAGCATTATTTAAAAAGCAACTGTTGTTTTAATGTTCTTTACTATAGACTTATTTTGCCTCTGAGCACTGACTATGTATGTGGCTCTTGTTCAAGTCATTGAGCTGTCTTTGGTGAAAGAAGAAATCAAGGTCAATAACAAGTCAACTTTCTTTCTCAAAGCAGGACATACCTGGTCTCAGTGATGTCCTACCAGTTGAGTACTCTTAAGCATGACTTGAAATTGCTTCAGAAAATGGAATATACCAGGAAGTTGGTATTTGCCAATTCTGCTTTCCTCTCCTGAGGTAGAACCACCTCAGTCCATAGAGGGTGAATTGAACTCAGAATTTTTTCTTTACCTCTGTTGAACTCTACCTACACCGAGGAGGTGACTCAAAGTGCAGGCACTGTGAAAAACAGTATGCAATGTGCTAATTTAATTTTTTATTTGTTTTTTTAATCAATACATTGACCTAGGTGCTGCCTGCCAGATTCGTCTCTGGCTTGTGCACTGAGCAGTCCCGTTGGAGTTACTAGGACTGGTCAGGGCAGACACGATCCAAATTATTAATCTTCGTTGATATTGTTCTGAAATGCATCCATTAAATTAGCATTGCCTGTGGTTTTATGGATGCTACTTCTGGTCCAACTTGTGTTTGGATTTCTCAGCTAAAAAAATAAATCCTATGTGGCTGTGGTCAGAAACAATAGAAATTGTGGAATTCGACACAGCCCTGAATATGAGATTGTTTGGAAAATATCACTGGCTCATCTATCAACTGTTAAATTAGCAGAAGAGTTCTCAGGAGGTGATCATGGAATTACTACTACTGTAGCTTTCTGTATTTCTTCTGGTTTACTGCCCTTAGGCTTAGCACTTCAGAGCCTTCTTCTACCACACTTTGTCCCATCCATTTCTAAATATATCTCCTAAAACATTCAATATGTTTTTACTAATTGTGATCAGGCTAAAATTCAAGTACTGTGCTTGTGGGACTTTTTTTTATCAGAAGCCGTATTTAAGTGATGACACACAGTAATTTGTTCATTCTTCTGTCAGTGTAATTTACAAGGCAACGACAGATAAACATAGCTATACAAGATTCATTTACAGTGACACAATGGCAGATACACAGAGCAGAACCCTGCCTATGAGATAAAGTGGACTGAGTGACTTATGCAGTAATTAGGGGATAATTGTCATTAACCTCGCAAACAGTAGTTTACCCATATTGTTTAAAAGGCTCCAGGATGCATAATGACAAGGTAATCTGTCAAAGCGCTAGGGGGAAATATTAATAAGATTTGTGCAAGCCTGGATAGAAAATATGCAGAAAGCGGCCACATTAAGCTAATTGGTGGATGAATATACACTTGTAAAAGTGCTTCTAATGGCACGTTTGCTGCTCTCCAAATGACTACTGTTAATGTGGAGAAGTGGGATGCCTAGAAAGTCAGGACTGCTGGGACAAGAGGGTATTAAGACATGCAGGCACAGTTATTATTACTTTGTACACTGTAATATTATTTCTCTCACTTTCTTCTGCATTTCTGTGCCTTTAATACATCCAAACACATTGCTCACTTCATGTACCGTAGCATTTTTGTATTCCAGTGACCTTTGCCTTTTTGGTGGCACTTCTGCACCCTGCTGTCTCCCTTTTGCATCACGTTGCCACCTATGACACACCTGGGTTTTTTGGTGTAAATTTTTTAGGTAAACAATCAAAGGAAAAAGGCCTCATTAAGATCATGTTGTATATATTGCAAGTAATAATGCATTGTCCCCTAATGAATACTAAAGATGGAAATCAATCTCCTGGTTCTGCTGCCATTCATATACCCAGCATATAGTACAGCTGAATCCCCTTACTGAGGCACAATTTGGGTTCAGTCAGAAAACCAAGCATGTAATGAAGTCCAATTTATGAGTATAACTTATTGGCACTTTTACTCCAGTGTTTTTGTCCTTGGGCAACTTCTCAATTCCTTATGATTCCCCTGGTTAGGCAAATTACTTATTGACTTCTTTGGAAGTTTTACTTACAAGCCTGGGAAGACTCAGCTTTTGTTGCTTACATTTTCCAGTTAGGGTTATGGCTTTAGTCAGTTTAGATTTAAAGTGAGAAAAGGACCATCTGATAATCTGATTTGACTTGACTGTTAGACATCTTGCCCTGCTTTTGGTGCAGTCCATGTTAGATGGAGCAAGGATGTCAGACATGATTTGTTTGTATTATCACATTGTGCGTTGGGGAAGGTCTTGGCTGAAGAGAGCCTGGGTGTCTCTTGTGGCTGTGTGTATTGCAAATACAATACCTCATCGGTGCTCTTTGTGAATGTTTCCTGTTTCTCATAAAAATTATGTGTCATTCTTTCAGTGTTGGTGAAACTGAGGCTCAGAAAAAGAGGCTTAAGTAGCTTACTAAATTTACTGCCAGAGCATAGAAAACATAACTTCACTTCTCCGTGAGTTACGCAGCACTGATACCAAACAGTAAAACTACAAGTGATTTCAGGGACTGATAGTATCAAGGCAAATTTTCTTACATGGCATACCAAAATGGGTAACTATATATGCAAAAATTGGTGAAAGTGAGTATGAAAATCAATCATTGCTATGGTTATATGCGTGCTGGGCATTTCCTACCCACTTATATGCAAAATTGTGTTGTAAAGTTAATTTATAGCTGCAATTATTTCAGTGGTTTGCCATGTTTGTGTCTCTGTTTACATCCTATCCTAAAAAGTCCCCATGGCACCTCATACAGTCTAAAACTTTTGCCTTCATACACCGTGTGCTTGGTGGTTTGATTGCCTCTAGGAGCCATGTCTGCCTAAGGGCAAACACTCCGCTACTTGCCACAAGTTAGTGGCAAAGCTTCTTCAGAGACATTTCAATGAATTTTCCACTCTCACAGGTTATAGAGAAGCAAAGGTATCAAAATATTCCTCTGTGCTTGGGGTCCAAGGTTGTGTTTCAAAGGTGTTTAAGGAATTTGAATACCCAATTTCTATAAAATCTTGATATTCTACCATTTGATGACTGTGAGAAAAAATGCCTCACCTTTAGTGTGCATGAAAAATGTTTTTGTGAGCAGATACCATAAAGCATCTGGTCACCTCACATTAACTCCTCATTTAGGAAAGTCTTTAGAAATCTTTTGAAAGTCTCAACCAGAACTGATGGTGGAGGGAGTAAATGTTTGCATTTGAAAATTTGTGCAGTTCTTATGGGGAGAGGGGCAAAATACTGGGGAAGTGGCACTGGTATTTCAAAATAAATGTCAAATAATGAGGTAATGACAACTGCTGAAAGATGACTTTGGATCTTCTTAAAGCTGCCGAATCAATGTGTATCCCTGCTAAGAGGAGTTCCGCCGTTATCAATTAGTAACAGACTTTGCCATTTAATGGTTGTCACCAACATGACAGTTGTAAATCAAAGCAAATTTTGTTAACATCATAGGAGTTATACCACTGTAGAACTAGTAAATGCAAGAAGAGTATCAGGCTCTGGCTGTGCCTAGATTCTTTTCCTCCAAGTGTGGACAGCGGTTTACTGTGAAGAAAACTTGTCAGGCACCCAATTGTAAAGAGGCTTGATGTAGTTGCTATGATTAAATGAAGCTCGAGCTGCTGTGATTAAATACGTTGTAACCCCACAGTGATCTATCATAATTTTAAAAATAAAAATGCTGTATGCAGTGTTATTCAGGAAAAAAAAAAAAAAAAGTCGTCGTCTTGTGAATTATACATTCTTATCTGGTCCATAATCAAGAGCATTCCATAACAAACTGAATATTTTATCAAAAGTCAAACAATATGTTTTAAAAATCAGAAGAAGCATTTAAAACTAGTGCCCTTGCATCCTAATAGTTTTACTGGAGCTGCAGAGGTGAATACACATTCATGAAGATCAGGAAAGAATTCAAATTAATGTTTCTTTTCTGAAAACAGTAAGACACTCTCTCCCCTACCCCCAGTTCACATGGATGCTTTATAGTTGGCATTTGACAGAGTCTCATAATCTTTCAGGGCAATGCTTTCAAATGTATTGTAAGGTTGGTGAACATGAAAAATGAAAAGGATTCTGCAGTTGGGGTGCCCTGTGAGGAATTTCAGTCCCTGAAAGGAGTCATGTGTTGGGGACCCAGTATTTTCATACCACTCCCTGCAAATTAGTCGAGAACCAGTGCTCCAGCAGGTTGCTTGTGCAGGGGTCTGTGCTGCTGGCATATGTCTTTGGGATGAGATATAAAACAGAGGACCTGCATACTTTTGGTCAGTAAAGACCCTGTAGGCCATTTAGCAAGAGCGTGGGTGGTTAACAGCGGTGTCCTGGCTAGGTTTCAGCTGCGGTTATTGCATTCCACCTCCTTACGTTCCATCTGCAGTTTCAGCAGGACATGGTGTTCCTCACTTTCACTCCGAAACTGTTGAGCAGTGCTCCTGTGCGTCGTTACACAGCCGCTGCGCTCCACCATGGTGGTACGCCCCTGATATATGTTCAAACAGATTTGGCTCCACATCATGTTTCAGAGCTAAGTTATGTCAAAATTACTTTCCAGCATGGTCAGTGGAATTACTCTGGATTTAAAGTGCAATTACTCTGGATCTAAAGTGCAGCCAGATTTGACCCGGTGTCTACAATATCAGTTAGTAGTTTGCAAAGGTCTTTGGGGGTCCTTTTGGTCTAACCACAAAGCCTTTTGCTGCTAAATGCATAAGGAGACCTGGAGTCTAAGGAGCAACCAGAGCAAGTACGGTTACAAACCTGGCAGCAGAAGTAAATATAAGCATGCATATAATAAAATCTCCTTCATGTTACTCTTCATTTGAATACATACTGCCAGTGTCATTCTCAGTGTCTTTGGGGAAAGACAGCCGCCTTCTCTTCCCCTGCTGTAACATGCTGGTATCCTCATGCATACCCTGTGTCTTTGGGGCAAAGAAAACAAGTCCAACAGGTAAGAGAAAGAGGGTGTCAGAAGGGAAGATCTATCACTTTTGATTTTTCTAGCAGAGTGGAGGCTGCAGTGAAGCCAAAAGATAAAGATTTCCATTATTGACTGAGAACTTGATAGTGCTGCACTGTGTTTGTTCCTGCTGCAGCGGTATAACTCAAGGAAAGGACTGCTGACACTAAAACATGAGTTTGTTCATATGGTTTCAGTTGGTGAAGGGGGGCTGGTGGGAGGTGGATGAGAAGTGACAGATGAGGGGGAAAAAATTTTAACCATGGCTCTTTGCAGGCTGGGTGTGTTAAATCTCATATCAGTTGCACATGTATAATCACGGTGAGCGAGTATGCACACTTTTTCTTCATGTTTACAGGAGCAAAGGTGAGTTTTATTCAGCGTGGTAAAAACACCTATCAGGAAAATGAGTATGTGATTGTATGTGTGAGTGTACATTTCTACGGAAAATTAGATACAGGGCTTACTTCTGTCCTACTGAGGTCAGTGGGAGTTAGCCAAAATGAGCAAGAAGTGTTGCACGTTAACCCATCTCTACTAATGTGAGTTGGTGTGCTCCTGCACACTTTTGGTAACTTTTACCCCAAGAGTAATAGGACTACCCATAGTGTAACAGCTTGAAATTTAATTGGGAAGCGAAGAGATGCTCCTAGGAAATCCATCCGAACAAAAACAACAAACCCTAAATCATGGAAATTATGTACGCTTTTCTTTATTAGAAACAAATGTTGATTTTTTTTTCTGTCTGCACGCTAATTAAAACCATCCTCTGCAATTATAGTATGACCAAATGAATATCTTTCAGTCTGCTTTTCAACTGTTACAGCTGCACTCAAAATGTTTCTTTGAGATCAGCTAGAAAATATATAGCTCTTTAAGAAGGGCTTATAGAAGAAAGATTTGTGATAAGCACTAGGCTTGCTTAATTATTTAATCAAACATGTATCTGTGTAATATTTTGTAACATGGATACTTAGCTGATATGCATCAAAAGCAGCAGTTTATGGTGCATATGCAAGCTTGCTAAAATATGAAGCCTAGCAATGTGTTTTTCTATATAACTTTGAGTGGTTCTCAGAAGTTATCACAATAGTGCCCAAAAATAATTCTTGAGTGCTTCCCAGGACATAAGGCTTGTTTAAGAAGCAATTTTAACTTTTTTTAACCCTTCTATTAATCTTAACTCTTGTGTAATCGTCTCTCACTATGTATTCAGCCAGATGTGTATATATACATTTTACCTATGCCAAGAAGTTAATTAGTAAGATAAAAATAGAACTGCAAAAAGTCTTTGGTGTGTATGTGTATGTACATACATGTGTCTGTGTGAGTGTAGACATATAAAATTACCTGCAGGTAATGCAGGCACAGGAGTCAGTGGAGCTTCTCACACAAAGTGAGAGTTTAAAACAACTGATTTCATAACAAAAGTTCAAGGTTTACAGTGTATGTTTGTAGTGTATGCTTGTGTAGACTGTCCCTATTTTCTGAATAGGCAGTTTTTAAATTGGGAGGTTTTAAAGCTGAATTGAAAGCTTGAAATTTGTAAAGCCTAAAGGCCCTCAGGAAATGAATACTCATCTTCACAATCCTCCCCAGTTAAGCTCCTAAAAATTAGAGTGATCTTTGTGTCCATCTTTTGTTGTAGCCTGTTTGTATCATCCAAGATAATCATCTTGACATCCATCACTTGTTCTGTCTGACCCAGAAGTTTAAGACAAGATATACCATAACATATCCTGATGCTTCGCTTCCTAACATACGGTCAGCAAAAATGAGGAGGCAGGTTCAGGGTGATTAACCATGACATTACTTTATAGATCTAATGTAGTATGTGTGTATGTGAATCTGTATCTATACAAATAATAGAGTCAAGTGTGTGTTTAGAGTTAGAAAAAGATTCAAGGTTATGTCTTGTATCCTTAGAGGTTAATTTAGTATGATTTAGAGATTAAAAGATTTTCTCCATCTGAAATTGTTAGAGAGCTACCCACACATATAAAATAAAATAAAAATAAAAACAAGGCTGTGTGGTCAAAGAAGGAAGAGCATCACTGTATGCTGTGTGGGCTTGTCTACTGCCTGGCTTAGAGCTGTAAACGTGCAGTGGTATCTATATTCACTGACTTCCATGTACACACTGTCACAGGAGGCTTGGCTTAATCAGTTGTGAGCTGAAAAAAGTAATATAAGTTGGAACCTTTTGTCATGAAATATTTAAATGTGGATATGATTTAATGGCTTTGGGGAGAAAATCTAGCRTGAGAGATTGTAAGAAACAAGAAATCGATTACATGTAAGAAAGGACTTGAACCTCTAATCAAGTATTACCATATACAGAGAGATCCCTAGCTAGTTATAGCTTAATTCAAAAGGGATAATGGTTAGATTTTTTGTTAACTTTAAGTTTTATCAAAAAATGACATTCCTATTCGCTCTTTATCTGGTTTTTCATAATGCATTCTTACAATGATTTATGGAAAGCCATCACTATGTAAATATTGAAGCATATGCTACACAGTATCCATAAGTAGTGTGTTTTCTATTAAATATAGGCATCTGTGCAATTTTTCTTTACTTTTGCTGGGGGGAAAAAGCCAAACAACTTCTTGCTGAAAATTAACAAGGTATAGCTTGATATAACAAGTAGGAGCAGGCAAGGATCATTTAAGGGCAGCTTTCTGATTCCCTGCTGTTTCTATGACAGCAAGGGTAACCCCATGGCAATCACACCCTTGACTGCCCGTTTCTCTGATCAGTGGGATTTAGCAGCTGCTGAAGGTCTGGCCCTCCTCATTGCAAATCCCTAAATTAAATGAAACAAAGGGTGATGGTGTCTCATTGAGAGGTAGCTCATGTAGCCAACTGCTGGCTTCTCTGAGTTAAGCTGTGGAATAACTCCCCGAAAGCATACTGGAAGCCCCTGCATTTAGATGATGTCTGCCTGTTCTCTGCAAGCGAAGAGCTGGGTGCGCTGCTACCGGGTGAGGGACTCTGTGATACCACCTTCCACTTATGTGTGGGAGTCTGTTACAGGATCTATACCTGCTGTTCTCATGAGTTATTGTTTTGCTGGCTGTATTTAAGTTTTGTTTACTTAAATATCCATTTTTGTAAAGCATCCATCTGTTACATAAGCCTGTGAGTGATTTACAAATTAAAGCAAAACCAAAACAAATTACTACCAGTAGTACATTACAAAGCAGCCTGCAGCTGGCTGCAGACAGGAATCCAAATTCAATATATGTAAGCAGTGTAAACTAGACAATGTTATTTCCATCTTCAAACAATGCAAGTCACAGTTAGAGGAATTAATATTTGTGGCTTGGGATTAGAAATGTGTGCATATAGGTTGGGTCAGAGGTGACAGCAAAGACCTGGAGACCAAAATCTGAACCGAGTCTGGTTTTGCAGTTGCAGGTAGGAATTACTCAAATGTAGAACTGGTATGGCTGGCTGGAAGCCATGGGAGAAGTAGATGTAAGAAGCTTTAGGTCACACTCATGGGGAGAGTACCGAAGTTAGTTGGATGGGAAAAAATACAATCTTAGAGCTTTAAAATATGTACCTGTCCTTTAATTGTTTGTTTGTGGTGTTGGTGGTTTTCTTCTCCCTTCCCTTGCTCCATTTTGGTTTGGTTTTTTTTCACTTTGTTTTGTTGTTGGGTGGGGTTTTTTGATGTTCTGGATGACTTCTACTAGATAGCACTGACTGCCTGTAAAATACTGCTCCATCAGACAGGTAGAACTGGGAGGGCATAGAAATTAAAGATGTCCACAGTGCTTAAAGGTCTTCAAAGGTGGGGACATTTCCTGACTAATGCTGCAAACCGGGACCAGCATCTGCGTCATGCTGTTTCCTTCATCACTGTGTAAACACATGCTGAACATTTTCTGCACAGAGATGGTTTCTGGGGCTTTCCATCCGGGTCAGGTGGGTAAGATTTTCCATAATTAATTGCTGTTGAGCGTTTCATAGTCTTGTAAGGTTTGATTGTGAATGGTCCTGTGTGGAGCCTTTCTAAAGGTTTTGCAGTCACATCTAAGGTACTGAAACATACACGGTATTGACCTTCATCATTAACTTTGTAACCAGAGAGGTGACACAGATCAGAACTGAAATAATAAAACCAGCTGTAATCAAATAAATATGTGCTTTACTATTTGGGGCAAATTGCATTTTCCAGTACTCTAGAAAATGTAAGGGGAGAGAAGAATCAATCCTCTGAAGACTGAAGATAAATAAATAAATAAATAAATAAGACCTGAAAAAAAGGAAAGGTATTTGCAGGCTTCATAATCAAACAAGAGCTAGTGGTTTTGCAATAGTGTGTAGTGCAAAGTGTTCAGATAAGGTTCTGAAGCTGAGATTCAAAATTTAAAAAGATCAGAGGCAGTACGGTGGAGTATCTTGCAAGGCTTTCAAACTGTTTAATGCATGAGGAAGCAATGGAATAATTCTGGTTTGATGGCCTGCAACAGTGCTTGTTGGTTATAGTTACTATGCTGATGTTACGTCCAGCATTTGCCCAAAAGGAAAGATGCCAATAAAATGATGTATTCGTTATATAAGTATTTTAATATGTTTTTATCAATACATGCTGGAATGGATTGCCTGACATTACATTGCAGAATTTTTAAGTCCTACCTTCAGGCAAATCTCATGCTTACTAGCAAAAATGAAAGTGTGAAATGCTTTTTAATGTATATTTAACAACAGATAGTCTAGTGATTACTGATGTGTATTCTCTCTGGATTTTTCCCTTGCTATCAGAAGGCAATGTTAAGAGACAACATTTTTACACATTTATGCTATCTACATCCATCCGATGCATACTTTTTACATTTTTTTAACTGTAATTTATAACAAGGCTGCAAAAAGTCATCTCTTAAGTCTAAACCATACCAAAATTGCAAGCTTACAATCAATTGCCGGTAATAGTCCAGTTGTGCTTAAAACCAGTGCCCCAGTTTCTACCTTTTGATGCAAGTTTATAATGAATATGTTTTTCAGTATTGCTGTCATGGGAAAAAAAAGAAAAAAGGAAAAAAAAAGAGGAGTCAGGTACAAGTATTATGTGCTATTTTTAAGACTTTTTGCCTTGCATCAAAATTTCTTGTGAGATGGCCCATGAGTGACTTCAGTCTTATGTCTGCTTATATTTAAGAAGCAAATCTATCAAATGCATTTATTTAGCTCTTTATTCTAGTGTCACCATTTAATAGCGATTAAGGTACAATTTTCTAAATTTTACAATAGAGTGCACAGCAACAGTTCATGTTTTACGCTAATGTATGCTAAACAGTAGCATTGTACATAGATCACTTGTTAAAATAAAAGTATTGAAAGCATTTTAGATCACAGAGCCTCATGGTCTACATTTTGTTTGCTCTGACATTATTAAACTCAATCTGTTTCTCTGACTGTGACTCTAATTACTATGTTTGCATGGCTGGAAAGTTTGCAATTTTTGGTTGAGTTCTATTAACGCTGTTTGCATGTTGTTTTTTGAGCTTAGTGTTTCATGTTCAGGCAGCAGAGCACCCTATATTGAATTCAATAATTATGCAGAATCAATAAGTTTTTTCTTTGTGTTTGTTTTTGTTGTTTCTTTGATACGGCTTCTAGGATGCTGCAGGCAAGGTGCTGGACCGCTGGGCCATCATGTCCAGGGAAGAAGAGATCATTACCCTTCAGCAGTTCCTGAGATTTGGAGAAACCAAATCCATCGTGGAGCTGATGGCAATTCAAGAAAAAGAAGGGCAGGCTGTGGCTGTGCCATCTTCAAAGACAGATTCAGATATAAGGACTTTTATTGAAAGCAATAATCGCACCAGGAGCCCAAGTCTCCTTGCTCACCTGGAGAATAGCAACCCTTCCAGCATTCATCATTTTGAAAACATCCCGAATAGCCTTGCATTCCTGCTTCCATTCCAGTACATAAATCCAGTCTCTGCTCCGCTGCTGGGGCTGCCTCCGAATGGCCTCCTGCTGGAACAGCCGGCAATGAGGCTCCGTGAACCAAGCCTTACGACCCAAAATGAATATAACGAGAGCAGTGAATCTGAAGTTTCCCCTACGCCTTTCAAGAATGAGCAAACATCCAGCAGGAATGCTTTGACCAGCATCACAAATGTTGAGCCCAAAACTGAGCCAGCCTGCGTCTCTCCTGTTCAGACGCCTACACCTGTCAATGATTTATCGAAAACAGAACACACTAAAAGCTCGTTCCGCATTCACAGAATGAGGAGAATGGGGTCAGCCTCCAGAAAAGGAAGAGTGTTTTGCAATGCATGTGGCAAAACTTTCTATGACAAAGGTACTCTTAAAATCCACTACAATGCCGTTCACCTGAAAATCAAGCACCGGTGCACTATTGAGGGCTGCAACATGGTCTTTAGCTCTCTCAGAAGCCGTAATCGCCACAGTGCTAACCCAAATCCCCGCCTCCACATGCCTATGCTAAGGAATAACCGCGACAAAGATCTAATTCGTGCTACATCAGGTGCCGCCACTCCAGTCATAGCAAGTACAAAATCCAACCTAACTTTAACAAGTCCTGGGCGTCCACCGATGGGGTTTACCACTCCCCCTCTAGATCCTGTACTACAGAACCCTCTTCCCAGTCAGCTGGTGTTCCCAGCTTTAAAGACTGTCCAACCTGTTCCTCCTTTTTACAGAAATTTGCTTACTCCTGGAGAGATGGTGAGTCCTCCAACCTCACTCCCTACCAGTCCAATAATACCAGCAGTGAGTGGCATGGAGCAGCATCCCCCTCCTCCTTCGGAGTCATCAGTACCTTCAGTGCTGATGCCCACCCCAGAGCCTAATGCTGACCTTGCCCCCAAGAAGAAGCCAAGGAAGTCAAGTATGCCAGTTAAAATTGAAAAGGAAGTTATCGATACTGCCGATGAGTTTGATGATGAAGACGAAGAGGTGAATGATAGCAGCACGATGGTGAATGACATTGGTCATGACAATCACTGCCATTCTCAGGAGGAAATGAGCCCAGGCCTATCTGTGAAAGACTTTTCCAAAAGTGACAGAAGCAGATGCATTTCCAGACCAGACATAAGAAGGGCAGACAGCATGACATCAGAAGACCAGGAGCATGAGAGAGACTATGAAAATGAGTCGGAGTCATCAGAGCCCAAATTGTGTGAGGAATCCATGGAAGGCGATGATCGCCTCCACGAACCTGGTGAAAAATCTATGATGCACGGTGACCGACCAGATGAAAACCACAATGACTCTTCCAACCACGATGTCATTAAGGTGAAGGAAGAGTATACAGACCCTACATATGATATGTTCTACATGAGCCAATATGGACTGTACAATGGAGGCAGTGCCAGTATGGCTGCCCTTCATGAAAGTTTCGCTTCTACATTCAACTACAGCAGCCCTCAGAAGTTCTCCCCAGAAGGTGAAATGTGCTCCAGCCCAGACCCCAAGATCTGCTATGTGTGCAAGAAAAGTTTCAAGAGTTCCTACAGTGTGAAGCTTCACTACAGAAATGTTCATTTAAAAGAGATGCATGTCTGCACAGTGGCTGGCTGTAATGCTGCGTTCCCATCACGGAGAAGCAGAGACAGGTCAGTAAATATTAATTGATTTTCTACATTATTAAATGTGTTGAATTATGTAAGAATAGGCAGTTTAGGATATATGAAGAAATAGAGAGATGCACAGTAATGACAAGTGACAATCGTGTTCCCATGACGTTGAGAGATTTTTATCACTTTATATTTTCATTGTTGCTTGGCATTCAGAATAGTATATATTGTGCCATCCTCTTAAGTCACTGGCTAGATAATAAATGTCATTATTTTTTCTGTGTGCCTGTGAACATGTGTAATGTACCTCTGTTTATAAGCTGCAGCTTTTTTTACATTTATTTTCTCCTCCCTGCAAATTTTAAAACAAGAAAATCTTCTATTAAATATATAGTAAATTATATACAATACAAATATCTCCAAGCACGTGTATCAAACCATAGAACTAGGAAGGAGGGGAAGGGGTGGGTGGAAGGTTGGATGAATGGATGGAGAGCGAGGACAGAAGGACTGAAATAAAAGAATGATTTCCATCCCCATAGGGTCATACAAAAGCAAACAGGAAGCGGTAGAAGGCTATTCTTTCTTCTCTTCAATTTTTAAAACCAGCTGCTATGTTGTAGCAAGAACAAGTAAATATTAAGAAAATAGTTGTCTCTAGTAAAACTTATACACCTCTCTGTCCACTATGGTCATTTAGTATACTTTATGCTCTTTTCTGCATGTGAGCAACTCCCTTCCCCACTGATGGGAATTATGCACACTCAGAGAGGAGAGGCTAGACCCCTACATATTTTTAAGATCAACCAGAGTATATTCTGCTGGCCCTTCAGATGACATCATGCCCTAGCTATGCTGCATCAATACTGAAACAGTTGGGCTTAAACAGAAGCAGCTGGTCCTTAAACTCTTAGGTTTTGTTGTTTTTTGGTTTTTTTTTTAATACTCTATCCTTTTTGATTCCTGAGGAAAATGTAATATAAATGGAATTTGTCAAGGTGGTAGGATAACACGGTTATTTCATACTTGTGGATAAAAGCTCTCGCATGTGATGATGATCATATTGTCACATAACAAAATCTCTCTGGTTCATGGAGTGGTGGTGAGATTGGGTCATCTCTTTTCCTTTACTTGTGTTTCATATTTTTTCATTATGTTGTAAAAATTCAACAGACACAGGTAGGAAATTAAACTTAGCTAAACATTTTACACACACCTCCTCTTTTTTTTTTTTTTTATTGAAATTAATGTGGTTTGAAAGTGAATATATCATGTCATATAAAATGAAAGCAAGTAAGTGTTGGGGATACTGAGGAGCCAAAATTCACTATTTTGATGGAGAGTCCTGTCCCCAAATATCTCATGTTTTCTGTTACCATTTATGAAATCCACTAAACAGAAAAATAGGAACACACATAAGAATACAAGTTCAAAATGGATAAGAAGGACAATCTAGAAAGTTTGCATTTCAGTAGGGTGAAACCATTGAACATGAAGCAGGTAAAACTAAATTAAGACTCCCTTCTTGGGGTATCCTGATAGCTTTTATGAGACTTGAGTTTGACAAGGGAAGCAAGTGAGTCAGTGGAATAATCTATGCTGAGTTTAGATGTGTGCAACCCCTTTCAGTTCCTGAAATTGCACAGGTTTTGTTAGTCAAGAATTTGGCTTGGTTGGTCTGTTTCCTCCAGTCAGTCATGTACTAAGCAAAACAGCTTTGCATTCAGCATGTGAAGTAAGAAGTGGCTAGCTTTAGGATTTGGAACTTCATGCAATGTATTAAATTTCAGCAGGAATTCATTGATAGATCATGCTAATAATAAAGTTAGCATAGTAAAGATTTATATGTTCTAAGAAAGCGATGACTGTGATGACAAACATAAAATATTTCTGAGACAAGAACATTAAAAAAAGGCACATTTTGAAAATATTTCATGAACCATGTAGGATACTTCTATTAAGCTTATTGAAAGCAAGCCATAAAATAAAAATCTGATTCAGGAACTTAAAATGCAGGCTGCATATTTAAAGATAAATTTATTATTTACATATAATTTTGAGTTGTGTAAGTCACAAGATCATCTTTTTATATCACTCCACTGGTAACATTCAGAACATGTTTCAGTTATGTGTTGCACTTAGGACAAAAGAAATTCATAGGCGTATTATATCCTTTAATGGCAAAGATTTAAGAGTGGTTATACACTTCAAAAAATTCAAAGGTGTGGTGCAGTTTGTGTGCCCATTCAGGCTTGATGTTTTTGAAAGGTTATTAGCACTCCTGGTTTGCAACAGTTGTCTGTAAATGCCTTGAAAGAACCAAGTAATACTCTCATGGTTCTTGATAATTCTTTCAGATACTTGAGTCTTCAAAACTTCCCTGGGATATCTATTCTTATCCAGAAGTGCAATGTCTAGGAATGTGCAGAAATGAAAGCATATATACAGCATATAACAGAAAGTGGATGAAAGATTTAAGTAAACATTTAAAACATTATTTTCTAATACTTCCTCAAAAAAGAAGTTTTTTTAAATAAAGTTAGGAAGTAAAAGTTAAATTAATATATTTTCTTTTTTTTTTGCAAACTGTTTAATTGCCCTAAAGATTTTTCCATTCAATTTGTTTTTATTTTTTGCTGATATTACTTTTGAATATATATATTTATTTTAGAGAGAGTCATTACCTAAGTATACAATTTCTAGCTCTTCAGATTATGGAGAGCACCTCAAAGATAGCTGGATAACTAAATTAATAGCATTGCAAAGTGAGAACTTCTTCCAGCCACTTAAATCAATTTCACTTAAAAGCTCAGAAGCATTTTGCTATCAATTTCTGTACAAGAAATAAGAAAAAGCTACCTAAAGCACACAGTAGTAATTCCTGGATAATATTTGTCATATATTGCTGTTACATTTTGGACACATTATAAAAAGTCTGTGTGATTTGCTTGTGTTGTGAGTCACGTAATCTTTGACTAGCTAGAGAAGATTATTTCTTTGCTTTGAAAATTAAAATTAAAGCATTTTTTCAGTACTATCTTCTTAATAAAATCAGAGTTCTAGCTATCCCATAGCTTATAGAGTTTTGTGAAGTTATCTTTATTTTTAGTCACTTTATTAATCATATTACTAGTATTGTATTAATAATATTAATCCTATTATAACTAGTTAGAGGTCTAAAACTCGTAACTCTAATTACGTTCTAAAAGAAAATACAAGCTTACGTGGAGACAAATAACATTGGCTGATACTTTTTGTTTCCTGCAGAGGCATCTGATATGGCTTAAGACCTTTTCCAATGCAATTCTAGTTAATCAAAGGTTTGACTATATCCCCCCTGTCCTGTACATACACAAAACTCCAAATTGTTGACAGTGGGTGTATCTGTTGTAAAATGGGGTTTGCAAGGGTGGGGTTGTAATACAAACTGCTGGTTACTAGAGGCAGCAGATCATTTCAGGAGCAAACACAGTGCTGCTTTGAATGAAGGAGGGTTTTTTATCCATGTCACAGCTGCAACTCTCTGTTGTGGAATGCATGCTGTAGCAATTCATGTTAAAACCAACTTCACCATTCCTACATCACTTGTGCCAAGGTCAACTCTTGTATAAATATCCTTCTGCCAGAAAGGTTGGAATATCTTCTGAGAGCTTTGACTAAGTACTGCTATTCCTTGTAAATTAGGGTCAAGATAACCAGAAGATTCAGGAGTCCCACCTCACACGTGTTTTTTCAACACAGGGCACAGGAAAGCAAAGCAGAGTCCCGGCCCTTACTGTCAATGACCCAGTAATTCTGTTTTCCCTTCTAAAAATTAGACAGTATTGCTTTTGAATAGTCAAGCTCCACTGAGCCTAGATTTTTTAAAAAGGGCATTTTGTCATCACCTTCTGAGCTACAAGTAACATCACTCATCAAATCAACCTCATACATACCTATATCTTTGTTGTTTTCCCCAAACAGAGAAGTCTTTCTGTCTTTCTTTTCCTGGAAGCAGTACACTTGTGAAAACCACTTTTTCTTCCGTTCTTCACCAGCCACTCTCTGAGTTAGCTGTTCATCCATTTCTATTTCCATATTTAATTTCAATGTCCTTTCTTCTAAAGGCAAGATGTTCAGGCTACATCTTGTTGCAAGAAGGCAATGGAAAGTAAATAGGAAAAGAGACCGTATTAAAAATTATGACAGTAGTCACAAGCAATGTCAGAAGCCTCCTTTTGAACAGAAAGACATCTTTTCCAAATAATTTTTTAGATGGAAAAGAGAGAGAAGGGAAGAAGATAAGTTCCTGTGAGAACTGTGCACTTGAAGGGAAAGAATTGTCCTTGTAAAGTGCATTCTCTCTGGACTCAGAGGAGGTCTGTCCTATGAGTGAGAAGAAAGGGCGCGTGGCCCCGGTGGTTAGATTCCCATGGGATCTGCTTCTGAGCCTCATCTGTGAGTCCTGCCCCAGCAGATACTGACTTTGCCTTACAAAGAAATAGGTGTGGTTGGTCCTTGAAGCCAGCACTGAGGTACAGCTGCTCAGGGAATGATCTTGAGCTGTGGATGAGACATGCAGAATGGAGGAGGCAATAGTTATTTCCTGTCCAAAGATGACAGCAATGCCAAAGTTTCATCTAAGAGTCTGTGCCAGAGAGCACATGCAAAGGTGATGGTCTGGAAGATGAAGTTTAGAGCAGTTGGCTTAATTTCTGGCTCTCATCTTTAAGAGCCAAGAATTTTGTGGTCAAAAAACTGATGAAACAGGAGGTGGGTGGACTTTCTGCCTTCAGTAAATCTTGTTGAGAAGTTACTGTCAGATCTGAAGGAGGAATACAGCCATCTTCTCTGTCAGCCTTAGTGCGTGCTAAATCCCCATTTCACCTCAGTACTGGCACTATTAAAATCTGTGTTTCTTAAGCTAGGACACAGCATTTGTAACTATGTTACCACTTTTTCCTTTCTCTCAATGTATGCAAAATAAATTAATTCTCAATCTACCTGTTCAGAGGAACAAAGCAAGAACTTTTCACTTTGTCTTTCTGCTACTAAAGTAGGACTATTAATTGCTCAGGTTTGCCTTAAATTTTCTCACAAAGTGAGCATGTGTGTGTGTGTGTGTTGCACAAGATGGGAAAGGTGATTGAGTCCCATGAATAAATTTAAAAACAAAATAATATCTGCTCAGGGTGACTTATAAATAAATATGAGGCAACTATTGGTGCCAAGTGTGATCATGCCACTTGATTGCTAGTTAAATCAGTCCAGATTTAAACATGTAAACTCCTTGATTTGTATGGAGCAAGACATCTGTAGGTGGTTTATTAAAACCTGCTGATGTCTCCAGAACTAAATTTGTGCAGATATAGGCCTCTGGGTAGCTCTATTGAAAAAGCAGAGACATACTTTTTGTCTGGTTACCTGACTTCCAGCCCTGTACAGGTGTGCTTGAATAAATTAACATCAGCTACCTATGATGAGCCACTGCATACATTATCAAGGGAGGTGAAGATGTGAGAAAGCTGCTACCTGCCTCCTGTTATCACCTCCTTGACACAACAGCACCCATTTTTTCATCATCCTAGTATGCTTGGAATCTTCTACAGATAACTTTTTAGAGCATTATTTTCTATAAATGCACTCAATTCTAGGAACAGATAGCTCCAAGAAATAAGATATTTCACACCAATCTATGATAAATATTACTGTATTCCCCCTAATATAATTAGCTGTCATATACAGCTTGAATTTCCTCCAATAAGAATAAGGAAATCAGATTTTAAGACATTAGATGTTTGATGACCCATTTGTCAAGAGGCAAAAGGGCTATTTTATACATTTTTTTAAATATAAACATATTTACACCTATACTACTGTTTCTGGACATGATGCAGTTCATGAAGAGACTAGCTGCATATCCAATACAATTGTATGGACCATTAGGTTTTCTCTTGCAGAGTCACTAAGATGTGTGTCATTGCTAATGTTCACATAACTCCTCCTTACCCAAGAGAACCTGGATCATAAAGCAACATTTTGTGCCACCCCTAACACAGAGCTAACCTCTTCCATGAGTAGTCACGTTGAACACAGGCTGCCTGTCATATTGCATACTCACCAACGTGAACAAGAGAAGCAGAATTAAAACTAGAATGCATAGAACTAATTTCTTCATACGATATTTTTTTATTTAAAAGAAAAGAAATAAATTAAAACAAGCCCTAAAGAAGCTACTTATGTGAGTAAAGATTGCAGGATGAGCTCTGGCATGGAGGGAGGTCTTTTCCAACTACACATATCCATTTGTTTTGGGTTTGAGTTGGAGGTGGTGGTTGTTTTTTAAAACGATCTGCTGCTTTCATTGTCTTGTTCTCTTTTGGTACACAAAATAGTATCACTTTGAGAGTGAGAGTACAGATTCTTGTACAGTGCGAGAAGTCTTATTTTTATGTGAACTTGCAAAGTAAGTCAAGGACTTTTCAGTGACCTGAAAAGTTTATTTAAATAAACAGCTACACCAAGATTAAGATAGGGAGTAAGCATAAGTAAAGCATTGAAAATACTAGTCAAAAGCAAAACATGCATTGAGCGACATTTTCCCCTGGTATGTGTTGTGACAAATAGGGTAAATGTTTCATTTGTTTTGTCCAAGTTTCCTGCGCAGGTTCTGTGCATTTTATGGTCGGTGAAAGAGATTATTTGGGAAGACAGGACTGGGAACATGAATGCTTATTCATAATATCCTGGAAATAGGTTTCTAGGAAATAACTGGAAGAACCAAAACTCTTCTCCAGAGAGTGGGAGAAAATGGAGTGGTTTCCACTATCTGAGTAAATGTAAATCTGTTCCCCATAAACAGATATGTCCCATCTTCCCTAGAGTCTTCTGGAAGTGGGGTAAATAAAACATCTCCCTAAGTTAACTTCTGCAGAGAAAGGCTCTAGCTGTTCTTTCAAACTTAACAGCAGAAGACTGTAAGATTTCTGCTACAGTGGAGGAAGCTGTACTTTACAGATACAAGGTAGCACCAGGGCACTACCGCCAAAAGCCTGGATGCGTGAAAATGGAACAAGACACTGCAACCCGAGAGACGCAGTTCTCTCCAGTGGAGGAGTCTAGGGAGAAATAATGAAAGGGGGAGGGAGACACATCTGTGGCAGGAATAGCTGTGTGTTTACTGCCCTTTGGAGTTACAGCTTTCAATGAAGGAGAGAGACAGTAAGTAGCAGGTAAATGCCATCATATACACATACGTGATATATTCATTTGTCAGCTGTGCTTGTCTGTCTGAAAAGAGAAGCTGTCGCCTGAAAAGGCAAACTTTACATCAGATCTCATGGCCTAACCAAAGATTACTTGTAGATGAGGCCATTTTCTTCTCCCCTCAATAATGATCATATTTCTCCCCCTAGATTTGAGCAATTTCTTTCATTAGAACATGAACTGAGTGACTGTGCTGGGGCGTATCTGAATTAAAGTTAAGTTCATCTGAAAGTAAGAAAACTGGTGAAGCAAGTCCTAGAAATTACCTAGAAAAAAAATAACCTCGAAGAGGAAAAAAGTACCGGGTCTAGATGACTCCAAATAGCTACAACACTGTTTTGAAGGATAGTGTGCCAGTCCTGTCAGTATATCTAGACAGAGGTAGACATTGTCCACGGTTGGCCTCATCCCAAAAATACAGTCATTCCTAGGGTTTGTGAAGTCACAGGGTATTTTTTGAAGTAGAATTATGTAGCAGGCGATCAGTATAGTAAAACAAAGCTCATTTGGGTTCCTATTCCATGGCTTTCTGAGAAGACAGGACTTGGCTAGTGGACCCAGATAGATTGGTTAAGAATTACAGGGAGCCTTTTGCTGTAGCCACCAATGTCTGAGGCATTGGCTTCAAGGTAAGTTTGCAACAAACAGGTGAGATGGGAGTGTTTTGCACTGGAATATGTCTTAGTAAAAAGATGTTACTCAAAAATATTTGGCAATTTATGGGTCCTGGGGAAAAGAAAACCCAAAACCCAACCTCTCTAAATCTGGGACGCCTTTTCATGGTTATAGAAGTTGCTAGAGGTTAGGAAATATGGCAGGGAGTAATAGCAAATTTGTAAAGTAGAGCCTATAATTGCAGGAGTATACTGTGCAGTTAGAAGAAGTTAAGGGGAAAGATAACCATACTGCTGACTACTTATCTAAGGGTGATCCTGAAGGAAGAGATACAGAGTTATCAATGAGAGTTAAATACTCAGCAGTGTCAAGGAGAGACTATGTACCGTATAGGCACTGCAAGTGCACTGCAAGACACTGCACTACCCCTTTTCACTACCCCTTAATCCTGACCTGCAATACTCACAATCTTCTGTCCTTTGCCTCTCTTCAGGAAAGATGGCCAGCTGTGCCACACATCATGTACCAGTATTCGTGATATTATGCTGTAGGTACTACAGTAGAAACCACTCATTCACGTCCAGCAGGTACACATAAAATGTTCCCAATGGCACTAGAGATACCTCGGGTGGTCTGTCGGGACCTGAGGTAACATGGGAATATCTCAGGTGCAATACCACTTATGGCTCTTCACATGTTAACCTTTTAATGGCAAACACTGGATATTTCCTGACAGAACTTTTGAGTCCACCACTTCTAAAGAAAATCTAAGGCTTTTAGTAGTACCTCCTACTTCCCAGCAACATCTTTTAAATGAGCAGTTTGCCTTGTGCTAAGCAAGTTTTTCTTTTTTTTTTTTTTTTTTTAATTAAGAGCTCATTTTGCATTTAAGCTTGCCCTAAAAAGCATTAGTTAAAAAGATCTGTCTAAGAAATAATTTAACATTTTTGCCATAAGGCACCTGCAAGCTTCATATAAATGGACCTGGAAGAGAAATGAAAGAGTTTTAGATTTGCCAAAAATGTACACTGTCATAAAAAAAAAAAAGGATTGCAGGACTTCGTTGGCATTGTGTATAAATGTGAAGTGGTTTGTTTTGTATGGGGGAGAGAAAGAAAGGATGGAATTGTAATAAGAAGATATTTTTTGCCGTCACTTTGTTTTTGCCTTTTTTTTGGAAGAGAAGGGGAAAAAAAAAGCCCTAAGCTGTATGTCCGTGTCAAACTATATGAGTCTGAAACATAAGCTGTAAATTATAAATTTTATAAGCTGTTATTTCCAATGTTACTGATTTTGATTCTAGTGCTTTACAAACCTTATTGCTTATTTTATTAACTAGGGAAAAGTGTTGCCCGCGTCCAGTTCAATACATTTTTTCCCTTTCTCTCCCTCTTCCTCCCTCTCTCTCCCTCTCTCCCCTTTTCTTTGTCATGCCAAAATAAAAAAGCAATTACACTTCAGCCACTTACAACTGGAAATACAAATGGGACATAGTTAATTTTTGCTGCCCATAAATCTTACATTGTGCTTTTGTGTTTAACGCACAAAACATGGAAATAAAAATAGCCCAAACATCTATATATGTGTGTGTGTCTGTGGATGCGTGTACTGAAAGAAAGACCTATATATAGCTGCATTGGTAGATAAAGATCTAAAAATACAATGGACAGAAAGAGTACTTGGATTCCCACTCAGAAAAGGTAAATGAGCCCTTGTTTCAAGAAGAAGATGCACGCTGATGATATATTATGCAAGATTGAGAATCAAGATTTCATGAGGGAAGGAGGCAGGCCCTGGCAGGAAGGACAACAGATCCTACGCTGGACATCTCTCAGGTCTGATAGCCCGATAGGGGAGCAGCACTAATTCTGCAGCCTTTTTAGTCTGTTCTGTCACAGAAGGGGCACTGCTGGGTCAGTCAGCTCACTAGTAATTGTGTTTTACAGACTTCTAAAGCAATTGGCTCAGTCAGTCCCAATTCAATAAAAGTGGAGAGCGAGAGTGAGAGCACTTTTGTTCTATTTTTTACTTGAAATTATTTCATTCAGCAGTCTGTCTTTTTTATTACCAGGATTTGACATTAGCACTCCAAGCTATATTAGCATCCATTTCAGCAGTTCAGTAATGGTATTAAAAAAACACTTAACTTCAACGGTGAATGGTTGTATGACAGTACCATAAAAATCCACATTAAAAAAAAACTTATGTATTTGTCCCTGCAAATTATTTTTCACTTGTTTAACCACTTCAAAACTACACTCTCTTGGCTGGTGTTTGCAAGAGCTCTAGCAGCAGGGAAGGCTTGTAAAGGAGCTGAGAAGCAACTGCAGCAACAATGGCATGAAGGGAAAAATGAAGACATTTAAAGAAGAGGAAAAATGTAATAGGAACACGCAAGCACACATACATCCACAAGAAAGACCTCTCATTTTGGGTGGGTGCCTGTCATTCATCAACTGAAGTAACATTTTAAACTTAAATCACTCAAGGTAAAATCTTTGGCATGTTCCACATTTCTGGGATTTAATTTTGAACCCAGCACTCTCCAAGCTTGGGACGGCAGCCTAACTATCTTGGCACTGCAGCACACTCATAAATGACTGCATTAGGTTCTAAATTTTGATTAAACATTCTGTAATTAATCAATAGTAGACATGAAGCAGTTGGCAAGGTCCAGAGCTGCAAAATGTTTAAGACATAAAACATTACAAAGTAATTAGAATGTGCTCCTTCAAGAGAAGGATTGCCTTCAATAAAGAGGTAAATGATAGCATCATGTTTATTGTGGACGTAGGCAGCCAGTGCAATATGATAAACTGCAGGAGATACACATATCAGTAATCATCCACATTATTAGTGTCATTAATCATAATTCTAAAAATATGACAGCAGCAGCCAACTTTTTGACCAATTTTGCCTCTGCCTGTTGGCCGTTATAACTTCACTAATAGACTGCAGAGCTCCTGTGCGTGGCAGTTTGCATTGAGAATGGAAGGTTAATTATATTTGAGCTGCTGATTCCTTCTCTCCTCGGAAAAGACTGAGCACTTTGACAATCCCAGGAGCTCACTGCTGTTAAACCAGTAAAAGTACTTTATTGAAATTTTCTTTGTTGGTCAGGAATGAGTAGATGTTTCAAATGAGATATAAGCGCCAGGCTGGGACGGCCGCTAATGTTTCTTCCAAAATAATCCTTGGACAGCAAGCTGAACTCATACTTCCCTTAGATATCTCTGCACAGTCTCTTGTGGATGGGTAAAAAGTTGAGAATTTAATAACCACTGACAATAGTATGTATGGAAGAATCTTGGAGGATTGAAATTACTGAGGAGTTGGGGCGTCAGTGAAAGGAGGTTATAGGATAATCAGCTATCAGTTGACCTGAAAGGGGTACTTATTTAGTAATGTAAAATTACTAATAGAGGAACCCTGTTGAAGTGCCACATCATATTTGGTTTTATAGTTCCTCTGGTGTTATATAAATAAAGCCAGCATTTTTAGACAAACAAAGCAGTAGGAATGAGAATTACCATTGCTTTGTGACCAAAAGAAATGGTTTACATGTTTGCTGTGGAACCTGAAATTGTACAAAACTACCCCTGGATCTGAGGGTTTATTATGAATTTGAACTTATAATGCAATCAGTAAAGAGACTATGAACATTCTAAGCAAATATGAGGCAATGTGTTGCTGTGCATCAATATCTGGGAGAAAAGAATTGGTTTCAAAGTAGAAGTGGGGAAAGTTAGCTGTTCTGACTGAGTTTTATCTTTTTTGCATTTACTGAAACTTGAAACTCAGTAAAATTCATGAGTGGGATGCTGAACTGAAGGGACTGTTTGCATAAAATCTTGCAAAATCACCACATTTTACATGGCTGTTGTAACAGTAAAATAAAATGAAGGGTGAAAATTTCTGATTACAAAACTTGGATCATGTAATAGATGATTTAGGTTTGAAAAGAAATGTTAATTTGTGCACTTTGGCAAGAGATTGTACCTGGATGTTGCCTCAGTACTTCTTAAGGGGAAATACACCTTCTGTGAAGGACCAGCAAAATACTTCAACACACAGGAGATGAGGACCTAATGCATGACTGCTGTGCAGGGCCTTGTGTGAATTGCCTGCACAGGGATAAACTTTTCTGTAGAGCATGTGTAGATTGTAGAAACAGCTTATGGCAGTTGGGCTGATTGTCAATGGTGCTGAGCACCTGTCATTTCCATCATTTGTCATACATGTGACGACCTTCTCGTGCATGTAACATTGCTACACTGAGTTAGTTCACTTAGGAAATATTCCGTCAGATAAATCTTCTTATTCTAAACTTTCTCAACCAGTCCGGATATTAGACAAGAGTGCTGGCTATTTTGTAATGAGTCTGTTTTGCTTCCAGGCAGCTAGTAAAGTGAGAGGTTGAAGTGTTGCAACACAATTTTGATCATTTCTGAGTAACTTTGGCAAGTGCGCCCATGGTTGTGCTTTTTGTTTGTAATACCTTTTGATCTTTAATGGACAACAATAGTAATATATTAAGAGTGCGACACGACCTCGATGCTTCTGAGCACACACAGCTGTTGTGAAAGTGTAATTCTGTTCACACCGTAAGGACCGTCTCACTAAACACCTCAACAGGTATGTACTGAATTATTGGGCCTTTCAAGAATCCTGAACCTGTCAGATTTTACATTAAAAAATATTTGTTAGCAAACATTGCCATCAGATATCAGTTCCACATTTAACCTGAGTATTTGCTCATACAGTTGGCTATGCTGCCTCCCCAAATGCCATCTCGGCATTAACATTTTTTATGCATTCCACAGCAATGACAAATTGTTTTCTGACTCTAGCTGTGGATTAAGTATGCAAAAGGCATGTTTGCCACTGCCAACAAACCAATAATTCTCACTAACATCTTCAGAGTTACAACATTTATAAAGTTGCAAAGTGGAGTAAACAAACCATCTGTTTGGCTTTACCATATATGTCATGCTCTCTTATTAGCATATTACGATTCATTTAGTAAACAAATTTGGTGATTTCGTTCATGTCAAAGTTAGAGGGAGCTTGAAGATGATTAACATTCCTGGGACAGGCACATTAATACATTGCTTCCTCTGCAAAGTTAAATGGCTTCTCAGGAGAATCACCCCTTGTTGACAAGATGAGACTGTCAATTTTGTTTGCCTGCCACATTAGGGGCCGTAAGGGGATGGGAAGCTCTGAGAAAGAGGAGCAGTGTAGGCAGCATAATTCACTGCGAATTGAAAAAAGAAGTCTAATTCTGATAAATGGTCGACCCCAATACATCCTACCTGTTATTACAACAGACGTGCCGTATCTGTGCAGTAAATTAGTTAAACCCCTAAAGAGTTTGATGGGAGCTTATCTTCAAGTGAATAATTTGAGTGTAGAGGGAGCTGTCTTCGTGACCAGTGTGAGTGATTTGTTTCATATTGAAAGGGATTGAAATGACTGGGCTCCACATCTTTAATTTGCAAGAACTTGCTTGTCCTTTATTTCCTGCATTTAATAAGCACTGTTTTTTTACTTTTTTTAATAGGTGCTGAACTGTATTTTACCTTTTGGATTTTCTTCCTATGAAAGGTTAATATTTTTCAGATTCTATGCAATTTAAAGCCTCAAGAACTGATGTTATTACCCARACTGTTCATGTAGAAATGCCATGGTTTCATTGAGTAGTACAGTATTTTGTCTTCACTCATTGTTCTACAGTCTAGCCCCTATCCCTACTTTTCCCCTTACATTTAGAGGCAAACTAAACATGATCAAATACATGGAAGCGCTAACGCACAGACTGAAACCTTGGCCCTGTTCAGATAAATGTGAATTTTATAATTCAGGTCAGATCAGGATTTCAAACCTTTATTATCTTTGCTCAGATTTATGGATTTTTTTTTCTTTCTAATTGAAAAAGAAAATGTATCAAAGACTGCTGAGAAAGTGGCAAAATTAAAACAGTAACTGAGAAAATAATTTAACAGTTTCCATTACTAATTATATTCCAGGAACTGTTTTATTGTTGATTCTCTTAAGTAAATGGGGGAAATGATTGCTGCTTCCTTCTTGAAGAAATATCAGAGTTAGGGCCATATCTTTTCTCATAAATATGTACACTGTTATATTTAGTCAGAGTCTTACTTTCTGGTTCTTTGATTTTAGCTACATGAAACTCAGCACTTTCAGTCTACAGAGATTCTGAGAAAGCATAAAATTCTGGGTTTACTTTCTGTTATGTTCACACATTCTGAGCCTTTCTATGAGTGTTAGGCTTAAATAAGCAGGAAAGGAACATGAAATTGAGGTAAGACCACAATACTTTGCCCTATTAGCAAATTGCGTTAGCAATTAAAATAATGTGAAATTTAAAAAAAAAAAGAAAAAAAAACAAACAAACAAAAAACAAACAAACAAAAAAACCCCCATAAATCTTAATTGACAGCCTTTAAGGTGAAGAGAAACAAAGAGAACTTTTCTTTAACATTTCATTATACGTAAAAACATAGGCTGAATACTGATCTGAAGATAGGTGTGGAAAAAGTATCATGGGAGGAATAACGAAAGTTTCATTATTTATGATATTTTAAACCAGATTGACAGAGCTTAGTTTAAAACTAAATATAGCAGGAGGATAGCTTGTATGGGGCTGTACAACCTGAGTGGTTCTTTCCATATCCAACTTTAATACGAGGTTTGCCAATCTGTACATGAACCACCAGACAAATGTGTCCTGGCCTTCGATTTTGTAATAGAACCTTCTTCAAACTGCTGAGGATTGTGTGGTTCCAGGTTTCACAACCAAATATTAGCTTCTGTCTTCTTTAAAAAAAAATAAATCTACTATTACTTGGAAAGAACAGAATTTAATAGAATGTAATTTGATGTTGACTTTTAATGCATTAAGTCTCCAAATATAATTTTGTTGTATTACTTAATGTTGGGATTGCTTACTGTATCTTTCTTAAAGCAAAGCTTCCCAAAGACTGATGGCCCCCTGCTGTGACCTCCTGTCTGTGATTTCTTTGCAGCATTAGAATGATAGGTCTGGGTGGTATTACTTTGGCAAATCATGTATTTGCCAGAAAATGTGTTTTCAGAACACTTGAAGTATAAGAGATTAGGATATTGTTTTATTTGGAAACGTAGGAAGAAAGGATGTGGCAGGATACAATTGGAAATGCTGAAATTATTCATTTCAGAATTTTAATGAACAATACAGTGTGCTTTGAAGTTTGAGTGAGATTTTCATCAGGGAACTTTGTCACTTACAGTCAGCCAAGGAGGAGCAAGGGGCCAATAGCTAGGACATTTAACTGGGACATCAGTTGGCTTGGCCTTTCTGTCTGACTGCATCAGGGACTGGAAAATGGGTTTCCTTAGTCCCTAACTGACTGCCCTAACAGTTATGCTGCTGTTTCATTCTCTCTTTTTCTCTCACCCCCTTAATATTTAAGTGTAATCATGTTTTTCTCTTGCTAAAAAAATTAAGAAAAATAATGCTTTATGTTTCATTTTCAACAACCTGCCCTGCCCCAAACTGTGGACAACACATTTAACCCAATTTTTCAGGCAGTTCATTTTGTGCTCTGTATAATACTTGAATTTAAATAAACAGAATGCTCTTTATCATCCAAATTCCTTAACTGTGCTGTGCACATCAGAGATGACGTTTGTCTTAGTGCAGATAGGACTGCAGCCATGGGTGCATCCAAAGTTGGCCTTGAGTCATGCATAGGATTCATGCCAATTTCTATGCCAGGACAAATTCTACTCTCTGATAAATTCCCCACTCACTTCAAAAAGAAATAAAAAGACTGACTAAATAAAAATAAACTAAAATAAAGCAGCCATTACATTTTTCTTTCCAACAAATGGATAGTAAATTAACAAAATCAGATTCATTGAGAAGTGTGGAAAGAAACTGCTGAAGAGAACCCAGTATGGATTTATGAGCTGTGTAAATGGCATGTACGTTTAATTGACCATATTTCCTAGGCTTATAATCCCCTTTCTTCTGTTGATGCATAGTGCATCTCTCACTAGAGGAGCTTGCTAGTAGTAGGTGGGGTGGAACTGACAATGAATTCTAATTATGGAAAAATACTTCCATGAACTTCACAAGGGAAGGAAACTACTACCACGAGTGGGATCATGCCCACAGTCAGGGAGCTGCTGTAGTTTCTGTAGCACTCTGCATTGTGCTGCTACCAAAACTCCTGTCTGAAAGGGCAGTGGTGAATTGGGAGGTGAGATAACCTTGCCACTTTGCCACAACCACAGATTTCGTGTGTATCATCATTATCATTATCATTATCATTATCATCCTTACAGCAGCACTGATCGGTTCTTAATATCATTGAATTCAGAAGGCTGAATTCACTCTGGTGAGAACTTTCCACACACTTTTGCCCACCATATACCTAACTCATGAATAGTAGCTTGAAAGAAGAATGTTTATTATGTGGAAAAATCAGGCATTCTGGGCCTCTTAAAATAAACCCAACTTTGCCAAAACTTCCTTGCCACAACAAGCTACATCTCAAAACATCTTGGAAAAATACTCTCATTTTTAAGGATACGTGACATGTAGTACAGAGCTAAACAGATATTTGGATATTCTTCGGCACACATAGTATTTTAAATTCTCAGAACTAACCCGCTTCGCCATCCCTTGTTGCCTTGGATAGGATAGATCTGGTCACTGGAGCTGAGTGAGATATGCCTTTACTTAAGCTCTTTTGACCTCGTATTTCTGCCTGGAAGACTTCATTCACCAGTTGTCTTTACACAACATGTCCATTGCCAGGTTCAAATGTCATTTTGGTAGTTGATGTACAAATAAGCAGTCTAAGAAGTCCAGAGTCATTCAAAGGATTTTATTAGGTCAAATATTTTATGTTTTCTATACATATATATACCTCTGCCATTCATTTAGGTTCTTCAAGCTTTTTTTCCCCGCAGATACAGCAGCAACTGCAATGCAAAGGACACCAGAGATGGCCTTAAATTAGCTAGCTCAGGTATGAGGAATAATGGAGCCATGGCAAGCTGAAGCTCAGCTGTTTTTGGTGTATCTTGCTTCGTGATTTTCCACCTGTTTGATGGCAGCATTCATGCACTGCCATAAATCACTCTGCCCAAGCTGTGCCTCAACTTACTCAGGGAACATTGTTTACACGGACCTGGGAGCAGTGTTCAGAGGAGGAAGGGGTAGCGGCATTGTAAATCACATCAGGGAACAGAACAGCTGAAGTAAGAAACTGCAGGTGCCATGGGGAGGAGCAGATGAACAGATGGCAAGGTGGCTAGCACTGGTTGAGGGCTGGTAGAGGACTTGCTAGGATTTGGGAGAAAGCAGGGGAGGAAGAGTTGGATTAGGATGGAGTACTTCAATCTGGTATGAAGAAAGGGGTCTGGGAACTACTGGAGCAATTTAAGATGGCTGAATGAGTACATTTTCCAAGAAAAAAAAAGCAAGGAAGATCAGCATTGGATGAGAGGAGCAAAGAAATAGTTAAGTTTATCAAGACAAAAGATAGTATGGGCTTGGCCAATATTTGTAATGCTACTTTTTTCTTCTCGTGTCTCTCTGACTGCTGTTTGCAGCTACTAGGTCAGAGTACAGGTTGTCGGCCACATACTCTTCTGCCTTTCCAGCTAAATAATAGTGTTCATAGCTTCATAGCAAATCATGCTTAATTTCTGCCCCTAAACTCAATCCTATTCTACTTGACAATTGCCAGTGCTTGCCTTTTCCCAGAACATCTCCCTTTTTAAACTTCCTGGTCTGTACTTCTAGTAGCTTCTCCTTCTAGTCTCCTTCTAGCCTTTATCCATACCCTTCTTTCTTAATTCCATTTTTTTTGCTTATGGATCCATTATTTGTAGCTGTCCTTACATACATGGGCATGTTCCTCCCACACAGAACTCCCTTGTCATCTTTTTCCCAAAGAAACCTTGGGAATGCCGCTGTCAGCCCTGAGAAACACCTTCTTTATGCAGGGCACTGTTGAAGCAGCACCCTGCACGGGGTACTCAGCCCCATTGTACTCAGCCCATTGTACTCAGGGTGCAATGCTACATTTGGTTGTGTAGCAGATGGGAAAGGGGTGCGGGGTTAGGCTCCAGGCACCCTAGACTGGTGTGTCTATGAAAACATACTTTTTGTTTCCTTCTATCCCAACGATCATTCAGCTACTGGAAATGTGTGTTTCTAGTATCTTCAGCACACAGTATTCTTAATTCTGACAAGGTTTTAGCCTCTGTGACTTTGGTTTTGTCATAAGATTTCAAAACTTCAGTGTCCAGATAAATGAACTTTTTCTCACAATTCGTTCCTCTCATCTCTACCAGAATGTTTTTGCATATGATATTTAGGGAGAGTATTAAACACAAGTGAAATAGATTAAGAAATGAATGTAAAAGAATCAATTCTTTTGAACTGTGGTTTCATAATGGAAATCGACTGCTATGAATGAACCTATGTTCAGAAGTTATGAACAGCAGAGCTAATGCACTGCCATGAGTTCATCTTTATTATTGCATTACACCTGAATCAATTGATAAAGTAGCTTTTTTTTAAGGCTAGGAATGGCACTTAATTGAATAAAAGTCAATGTAATTATATTAGGAGAATCCAACAGTACTGCTGACAGCGGAAAAGGGACACTACTGAGCAGAGTGCCAGAACTGGTCCGCACATTTCTGCACATCGTTTGCCTGACAGATATTATGGGCTGGTACATACTTTAACTAGATTACTGATTGCCACTGCTGCAAGTGAGAATTGAATAAGGGAGGCATCTCTTCTTATCAGAGTATCAGCAGGGTTTGCATCCTTACACTGGTCTTTCTCAGAATGGCCTCTGTCCATCTGGGCCTCAGTGGCCCCTCTTTAATGTGGTAATTTATTCTTATCTCTTCATTCAGTGAATGCTAAAGTTATTTTCACTGCATGCCTGGCTGCTGTTCTTCTCAGCAGCAAACCAAGGAAATAGTAAGTGCAAATGTGTGGAAACAACAGTTACAGTTATCCTGACTAGTTTCTACACAGCAGCAAATTCCTGTACCAGGGGAGCAAGGAAGGGAGAAAGGGGGAGAAACCATACGAAGTAAACACATGAGCACTTTATGAGTAGCTCACAGTTAGCATTATGATGATAAGCACCAATGTGCTTTTATGGTCATGTAATAACACTGGTCAGTGTGGACAGGCGTTCACAGTAAGCGTTTCCTGCACTGCACTTAGCAACTTTACGTGGAGTTGTACGCCATCTGACACCAGCAAGGCAAGGGACTGTCAGGACTGCTGTTTATCATTCGTGTGTGTGCACACTGCATGCATCTGTTCAGAACTCATTTGTGGATGATAAGGGGGATGCTGTGAATATGCTTTGATTAATTTGCTTTATGTTTTTCATATTGTGTGTTTGAGTCAGTATCCATCAGGACAACAGTATAAGTGAGATTACAGTTGACAAGAAACAGTTTCACAGTCAAGACTTTTTTTAAAGTCTGTATTTTATTGTTTTCAGGTATTATTTTCTTTTGTCTTTTTTTTTTTTTTTTAAACCACATATGTCTGGATTGGAATGTGAATTTGTTCTCTCTCTCTCTCTCCTCCCCCTCCCCCTTTCTTTCTCTTTTCTCCTCTCTTCTCTCTCTCTCTCTCTTTTGTGATCTCAATTTAGCAAAAGATTAGAAAGCTGATCTTATCACAAGGTAAGCTCAGCCTTCCTAAGTGCAGTGTGGGGATATGCATAATTACACTTCTGCGCCTCAAAAAAAGCAATGGTGCTATACTTGCTTGTGTGAAAGGAGTATTTCCCATGTGGGAGAAAAACAAGGAATACTCTCCACTTTTTTCCGCCCTTGCCCATACCTCTCAACTGTCTCTCATTAGGAGAGAAATTTTCCATTCTAGACCCCCCCGTCACTTCAATAATTGCATCCCAAACAGACACAATTCAACTAAACTGCAGTTCAGTATCAGTTTTATGTCAGAAAACAGTTACCTGCATTTGCAGGTGAGTGGGACAGATCGCTTCTATTGCTGTTTTCTTTATTTATTCCCATGAGTTATGTGCAACAGAATAGCAAAGTAAGTGATAGAAAATTACAGAAATTAACTCCACATCTAATTTAATCTTTCTACATTTGCATTTTCCTTATTTATCTGCATTGTATTGCTGTACCATGTTTGGGACTTCAGCTGGTTGAGAGGTATGTTTCAGAGGGTTTCTTAAAACAAAAGCTTCCAATAAGGAAATATTGCTAATAGCTACTGTTCCCCTTCTCCCTTTTTTGTTACTGTAGGACCAGAATGTCTGTAAAATATTTGATCATTGTTACGTCTTCCCATGCCAATTTTATACCTAGTGCTTTTTTGCAAATTAAAGTATTCCTATGTTAAAACTCTCTCTTTCTCTCTCTCTTTTTCCCTCCTCCCTTCTTTCTTTTCCGTCCTACATTTGGGCTCTGATCTGCAATTTATAATGGGCAGACAGACTGGTGAGTCTGCATGTTGTAAATTGCGGGTTTGGGTCCTTAGCTTGCAAAGAATGTTACGCAGTAGAACTTCGCTAATTCTTTTTTTACTGACTTGAAAATCCAGTCACCCTCTAAAGCAACTGAATAAATATTTGTCATTTCCTCAGCAATGGTGCACAGTCTGAATACTGAACCCTAAAGTTTTCTAATACTGAAAACTTTATACTGATTTCTTATTATTAAGCACTTCGACAAAACGAGCATGTTCTGTGGTCAGAGGTCTTTGATGTCTGTCATGTTTGTTGGTTGCATTGTTACTTCAAAAAATGCAGTTTTTCAAAGAGGGTTTCCTGACGCTGCTGCAAATCAGTGAGGTTCTACTGCTATGGATGAATAAAGCCAATGTCAAAAGTGGAGAGTAGAATGCAGCATTTAAAATAATAAGCTGTTTTACACAGTTACTAACCCAAAGGCTTACATTGTTTGCAAATTTAGAGATTTATTTCTTGAGAACAAAGGCCCAGATCCTGTAAAACACTTCAGAATATTTTAACTTGCGGCTCTTGGGATCTGGTTCAAAGACCACTGACGTCAGTGACAGCTTTTCTAGTGTCTCTTGAGCACCTACAGTGACTTCAGCACATACCTAAACCAAAGCCCATGCTTAAGTGTTTTGATTGATTTGGGGCAAAATTCTCATTGCCATTAGTAGGGTTTTTTTACTGGAAATAACACTGCTTGGGCTAGTCAGCACTGCATCAGACATGGTACTGGGAAGAGTACAGGGTGAAGTGGCAGTGCCCTCCCAGAAGGATGGAACCAGTGACTTTGGCTAAGGTTTTCAGAAACTTACATGTAGATTTCAGAGACTTGTTTTCCTAAACCCTTCAAGTCTTCTCCATCTTGGTTTGGCCCGATTCTGAATCCCTTTATACCAGAATTAAATTATCAGAATCAGGACCTCTGACTATGTATCATTCAGTTACCTTTATTTTTTTCGCCTCTTATTATTTCACTTACACAGTTATGTGAGTACATTATATATATAAAAAATATATTTATATGCATGTATGTATACATATATAAGGATATGGGTCTAGAGATAGACATAGATACAACCACACACAGATATTCCATGTATTAATAATATTTTCTCTTGAAGCAAGGCTTTTAGGAAGGCCAGCAGGGATTCAGGAACCAAGAAGAGCATTTTGCATTTTCTGCTAATGCAATTTATTATTTTGTAAATATCAAATAAAAGGGCTGTAGCTGCTGCTGGGGACTAATGTTGAGGAGCAGTAGCTGAAAAGAAATACAATACAGGGGGGTTAATTTGCTTGTTTTGGTTTGGTTTTATGTTGCAATTTGTTCACTTATAACAAGACTGAATTTTCCAAGAAACATGGATAGGGGATATTTTTATGACAAATTATTGATGAATCAGAATTTGGATTTGGTACTTGATGACTGTATGTTTAATCAAAAATACTGTACATTTTCCCTTTTCTTCCTTCCCTCTTCCTTTCCCAGACACAGTGCTAACATAAACCTGCACCGTAAACTGTTGACCAAAGAACTGGATGACATGGGCCTAGACACCTCACAGCCTTCTCTTAGTAAGGACCTCCGCGATGAATTTTTGGTGAAGATATATGGCACTCAGCATCAGATGGGGCTTGACCTAAGGGAAGACACCTCCTCGCCTGCTGGTACTGAGGATTCCCATATGAATGGGTACAGCAGGGGCATGTCGGAAGACTATATGGTCCTAGACCTGAGCACCACCTCCAGCATCCAGTCCAGCAGCAGTATCCATTCCTCAAGAGAATCTGATGCAGGAAGCGATGAGGGCATTCTCCTGGACGACGTCGATGGGGCAAGTGACAGCGGGGAATCTGCCCACAAAGCAGATGCCCCTGCCTTAGCTGTAGGTATGGGCACCGATGTCCCAGGATCCCTCATGTTCAACAGTGTTTCGGTGAGCAACGGTGGGATAATGTGTAACATTTGCCACAAAATGTACAGCAACAAGGGAACGCTCAGAGTGCACTATAAAACAGTGCACTTGCGAGAGATGCACAAATGCAAAGTCCCTGGGTGCAACATGATGTTCTCCTCTGTCCGTAGCCGAAACCGGCACAGTCAGAACCCCAATCTGCATAAAAACATTCCCTTCACTTCAGTAGATTAGTTCAAGGATGGACACAGCATAATGACAGCTCTCAGAGAGGGCCCACCACATCTGAACTGCCATATACAGTCCCCCTATATATATATATATATATATATATATATATAAAAAAATATACATATATATATAATCTTTTCCTTTTCTTTTTTAACAAAAGAAAGAAACACCAGGTGCTTTTTCCCCTTTGTTGGTTGTTGGTTTATTTTTTTTCCTTTTTTTTTGGGATAGAAACAAAAAGGTGGGATCTTTAATTTGGGGGGGAGAGACCCTTCATGAAAAAGGCAAACAAAAACAAAAAAACAAAACCACAGAAAACTTGCAGTTGTCCCTAGTTCTGTTAGAAAGTTCTTGATCATCTCCAAAGAGATAATTTGTTCTACCCATGACTTTTGCCTGAAAAAAAAGAACAAAAAACAAAAAAAAAAAATGCAAACAAACAAAAAGAGAAAAAAAACCAATCTACTTAGTTGTCTTTGTGTCTTCTAAGCATTGGGGATAACGTTCTACTAAGCATGGCTGTTACACTTGTATATATATATTGAGCCTTGACAGGCCTATGATGTAAAACAATTGTATTGATGGTGGTTTAACTCTTTTTTTTTTTTTTTTTGCTTAATTTTTACAGTTACATTCAGCTGTTAGATAAGCAGGAAAAATAGTTTGCTGGCTAGTTCTACTCATTTATGTTAGCTTTAATGCACATTTTTGAAAGAACCACAGTCTTGTTTTAACTACCTGCTAGATATAAGTAATACAGAGGTGCTGGCATGCTTTACAGTACCTGATCTGATACAGTTTTTTTGTCTTGTACTATTACATAAATCCAGTCATGCACTTTTTCGTACACTACAAGGGGATGTGTAATAATATCCATGCTTTTTTTTCTTAAACTATTGCCATATTTTCAGTAAGTGTCTTTAAAAAAATACACTTAGATAAAAGTGGTCTGGTCAGTATGAGGGCATGAATGCCAAACAAAGAGTATTAGTGTTTAGTGTTAATACAAAAGTGCCAACTTTGCACACGTTTTGAAAAAAGAAAATGTAGTTATTCACCATAACCACAGTTGTAGTTGTTGGACTACAGAAAAAAATACTGGGGAGGGAAAAGGGGTAAAGTGAAATACAGAATTCTTGGTGCTTTTTTCAAGTGCCAATTATTACTAGAAACAATAGTGCATCCTTATTCCTTATGTACTACATTACATAAAAGAAAAAAAAAAAACAGAATTGTGTCATGTGAATCAGTGGAAGCTTTTTTTTTTGGTCAACAGGCATAATATTTGGGGATATAAATGCTGATACTACTTGTCACAGAACAAAGATGAATATAATTTTGTGTGCTTCTTACTATGGCCTGGATTTTTTGTGGTGTTTTAAAAAAAAGGAACAGGGAAATAATGTTAACTATGTTGTTCTGTAAAGTTGTCTTTTTTGCAATGAAAAGTGCTGTAGTATGAATAAGGCATGTTTTATAGAAGCAATCAAAAGAAATTAATGGCAGAAGCACTTAGAAGCTCTGAAAACATATGCTGGACTTTTTATTGGGTAACTTTCCCTTTGGATAAAATTAGAGGCCAGAAAAAAAGGATCTCTAGTTGCGTTAATGTTTTGTGTTTCACCCACGTGGTTTGTCAGAAAATAATGAAAGTCCAAGAAAGATAGCAAGCAAGAGAGCGAGCATGAACAAGAGAGGAAGAAGGAGCAAGCAGTTGAGAAAGGCAGAGAGAAAGAGAGGCTGTCCTCCGAAGCTTTTTTGTTTCCGGTGTTTACACATGTTGCTTGAGCTGGTAAACCACACTGGCAGCCTGAGTTACCACAACATACTGACTGAGTGATGGTATTTACTTAAGTTCAGCCTACAGCCAAAACCATTAGGGCGTGTGTTGTAGATTCTTTTCTTTAAAAAAACAATAACAATAACAAAAGCAAAAACAAACAAACAAACAAATGAAAACCCAAGGGATATTTCAGCGTACAATAAAATATTCCTTCAGTGAGAATGTGTTCCTTTTCTGTATTTACTGACCCAGAACATTATTCTTCTTAGCCAAAAGTCAGAAATGCTCCATTGTTTCAGCTTGTCATTGTTTTGATTTGCTGTGCATTTGATTATTCTTACCTTATGTTCACTTGAGTACTTAACTCCTGTCACATTTTCTAGAGGAAATGCTTAATATGGATTTCCTCTTTTATAGTACTCTTTATGCATTTCAGTATTCTTGTTTCCAAAAGTAGGAATCAATAGCTAATAAATCAGTATTTCCAGTGTAGAAAATAAAAGAAAAATCTTTCTAAATGAATTCTCACTACGTTCCTATGGGTTACAAGCCTCTGATCATTTTCAGATTCTGTACACTGATGAAGCCCTGAAAACATTTGTGGATCCCACAGTAACTGTAAGGAAAATTTACCTTCTGGTTTAACAAAAAGAATCTTTATAGAAAAAAGCTAAGCAGTTTCACTGACTTTTTTTCTTTCATCTTTTTTATTTTTCCTCAAAGTCTCAACTACTTTGCCTTGTGAAATTGAGTGGAGAGATCTGCTTTGCTTTGTTTTATGTTATGCAAGCTCAGTGTGTTTGTGAGAAAGGGAAATTAGAAGAGTAAAGGTGCATTCTTCTAAAACACATGGAATTTTGTAGTGTTATCTGTACTGCACTCCTGTCCCTCCTCCCAGGCTATTAGGAACAAGCAAGATGGAAAGTCTAAAAAACAGAACAACAAAAATTGAATTATATCTACAGAAAGAAAACCCCACTGTTTTGTAGTATGTACTGTATAAATAAATATCATTTTTAATGAAAAACACATTTGAGGTATATAAATAATTCCTCACTGAATGAATCACTGTTCTACATTCTCATTTCACTCTGTTTCTGTTAGAGGTCAAATGGTTTTGGTAAACTTGTTTGGAAACTTAAACATCATCAGTAGATAAATTCAGCACATGAATTACATAGAAAAAAAATCTGTTTATTACACAAAATGAAACAGGACATTCTGAAAAGTAAAGAAGCAGGTACAAACCTCCAAAAACTGTTAGAAGCTCTGCAATCCTACTTTTACGGCATCCTAAACTTCATTCAGATTTTGCTTAAGCCATGTAAGAGATATCATCTCCGTCTTGTGGACAGAATATTACTCACTGTTATTTCTAGGTGAATCAAGTGGTTTCTTCAGAGCTAGTGATACTAATGTCAGAACAATCTTTGTTTTAGAAGGGTACATACACTTACATTGAATTGAATGGCATTTCCCTCCTTCCTACTTACCATGCATCTCTATGAGAATCTGTATTTATCGGAATTGTTCCTGTGGTGGAATTTGTCTCATCTGAAGTTATCTGAAAAATCCTTAAAAAGGCTGTGTGGTAGAAGTTTGGTTTTACTGACAGAAGGTAGCATTTCTGGGTGATCTCAGCAGCAACCCAGACTGCAATAAGCGTAACAACAGAACATCTCGTGTGTCCAGCACAGGGCATGGCTGTAACATTGTGATGACAAGATAAGTGTTGTGCAGTTGCTTATGCCATCACAAACATGTGGCTATCCCTTCAGTTTCCAAACCTGTCAGTCTAAACCTTTTTACAAGAATTAGACCAACTTGGAGGAAGAGACTCTTCATTTTATGTGGAGTTTGTTCCTTCTTGTTTGGTTCTTATAGTTATCGTGGTCACTCTTTCCATGTTGTTTCACTGTTTTGTTTATTCAAGATAGTTGTATTTTTCTGTAAATATCAAAAAGGCTTTGCCTACTTTTAGGAAATAACTCTTCGTACTGACCTCCTTTAGAAACAGAACTACTTGTCTGGCGGTTGTTAAGCATTTTTCTTTGTTTTGGGGGGTGTGTCAGGAAAGCATGTGATAATTGGTTAATCACTAGGTATCTTTTGAAAACTGGTATGAAACAATTTGGAAGGAAAACAGCACAGCCAAAGCACAAGAATAGGAACCACGAACTGAGTTTTAATACCACTGGTGTCCACTTCTCACTGTTTAGTCTTGGACAGATCACATCACTTATCCGTTTGTGTTTCAATCTGTTAAAACATGGCTAATACTAATATGAACTTCCCCATAAGGGTGCTCCTGTGAGGACTAACTAGCTGCTGTTACTAAAGAGCTAATTTAAGTCATAAATATTTTTGCACACCTTACAATATTTAGTCAATTTTTCTGAGCTATATCTCAACCAGGTACATTTTGTTATGGCTAACTTTACCTCTTAAACTGCAGCTGGCTCCATGGTGACGCTGTAGTCATGCACACAAAGTATAAGCACTCTGTCACTGAGTCACAACTCAATTTGACAAAATGTGGAAGGTACAGATTAGAAAGCCTATTAGCACTTACACATGGCTCTTAAAGATCTCTCAGGCTTTTCATGACTGAGGTAATAAAATTTGTACGTTTCCTAGGGATCTGTAGATACTTTACACAGCAGAAATTGTGCACCATATTTGCTGTGAGTAAACTTCAGTGTCCGTCCTTCCTTCCTTCCTTCCTTTCTTCCCTCCTTCCCTCCTTCC
>JASVER010000052.1:2167391-2260674 GCA_030449065.1 Oceanodroma leucorhoa
CTTCCTTCCTTCCTTCCTTCCTTCCTTCCTTCCTTCCTTCCTTCCTTCCTTCCTCCCTTCCTCCCTTCCTCCCTTCCTTCCTCCCTCCCTCCCTCCCTCCCTTCCTCCCTCACTCCTTCCCTCCCTCTCTCACTTCCTCCCATAGTGGAAATGAAAGTGTACTTTCTCTGCCTGTTCCAGAAGTAAGTTTTCCATCACCTATGCGTTTCCCATTCCATCACCAAAAAAGGAACTGTTTAGGAAAAAGAGTAGAGTCAGGTTCTAAACAGTTGAGTAGCTGCCAGAGGAGGTCAGCACCTCTGTTGATCTGTTCCAGTACGACTAATAGGAAGTGGGGCTGCAGGGATCCACTTGAGTTTTCCCTGAGTTTTAGTCTTCTCAGTTAACACTGTTAAGGATCAAGCATAGCTAATTATGTGGGGCAGGAATGTGCCTAAGCAACAAGACAAAGAACTGTGTGGGTATCTGGAAAGCTCAGAAACATAATGATTCAAGGTCTGATCTGTTCCAAAGATAGGAACCATTTACAAGACCAGAGATTTAGCTCCAAAAATTTCTCCTTTAATGTGTATGATATTTTAAAATCAAAGTGCTTGTTTGGACCCATTTTTTCACAGGGTCATTAGGGGTGTCAGCTGCCATCAGAAAACAGGACATCTTTTCAGAAATGTACTCAAATTCTGCAGGAATTCTCACAGCATCATTGGTGGCAGGGGAAGGAATAAGGGAGTGAAGGTGTTTGATCTGGGAGTGCACACATGTTCCTCTAAATTTTTTGTGCCAGAGAACTACTACTCCTTCTTCTGTCCCCAGAATGTTTTTGTCACTTTTCTCTTTGGGTTGTGTTAACAGAATTACTTTTCTTTATTTCAAAAGAGAAACAAAGGTCTCTGTACTAAGGGCCAGGAGGCAGCAGGAATTCTCTGTGGGGAAAAGGTGAGTGGCAGACACACGATGGCAGCTGGTATATGTCAGTTCCTTCTTAGGTGGTTTTTTTTTTTCTTCCTTATGTCACTACTTCGCTGCTATAGTAACTCAACAAAACAGTGACTGTAGTGCTACTTTGCTAGATAAGCATCAGCATATCCTGCTGTCACCACCTGATGAGTTGGGCTTTTTTCCCCCTCCTGTAGGGACATAAAAGGAACTCTTTTCCATACCCATTTTTACTTTATGAATAGAGCAACATCATATGATGGACTGAACCTTTCACCCACATGTTTGCCCAAGTACATGTCTGTTCCAGTCCCATGGTTTCTGTCTCTTCTTGCCAAGCAGCATTATCACTGCCTTTAAAATGGCCTGTAACAGAGTGAAGCAGCAACTTTTTTATGTATTATCTTGAGTCTATAGTTAACCAGTCTTATGTGGCTTTTTTCCTCTGGTCAACTCATGATATTGAATGACAGCTTTGATTTTTTGATCAAGATATTGATCATGTATATCCCGATACTGTTGCTGTTATGTTTGGCACTGAAAGAAAAACAGTTCTGGACCACCAAAGGGTTAAAAAATGGACATGTTTTTGACAAGTCCTCTGACTTTTGCCAGTATTATTGCTCATTATGATGACACTGTATTTTTTTTAAATTGCAACTGTAGTTGTCATAAAACTATTTTCCCATTCCTCTCCTTTAAAGTGTGATGTTGTAAATTCATGTGACCTTTCCTGCAAAGAATAAATATTTCTTTTTTTATATAAGATCTCAAGACAAGGCTTGGTTTGTAACAAATAGCGGCCCATTACAAAGCAGGAAAAAAAACTGAGCTGAGCAGAAAGAAGCTTCAGTTCAATTTCACCTCATATCTTTCTAATAACTTACTTGTCACTTTATTACCTTCCAGTAATGTGAATGCTGCTGACAAGACTGTCACACTAACAGCAGACAACACCCTCTCTTTCTTAGCCCCAGCTCTCCTGGCTACTTATTGCACTGGCCCTGAAGGGACACAAACTAATAGTGTGCTTTCAAGTTCAGCACTTGGCCATCAAATATAAAAGGATGCGTAATTGCCTGTTTATCCCCTGTGAAGGGGAAATTGAGTATAAGAACCAGGCTTTCCCTCCCCATTCCTTGACACATACACACGCATGCACACACACATCTGCAGTGAGTGAAGGGAAGTCCCATCTGGAGCGCTTCGATTTGTCTTTGGGAAGCCCAAGGCTGCCACTGGCTGCTCTATCGAGCTATCAGGCAGACAGTAACAAGATGGCTTCTTAACAAAAGGTCAGCTGAGAAATACTGTCTGTGACGGCACTTTTGTCTGCTTATGTAGCAACTAATTGCTTTGTATTGGCATAAGCCATACTGTGCCTGCTGGAAATAGTTGTGTGAATTTGCTACAGGTGTTGCTGCGTAGGTTCGGTGACAAACAGGATAAGCAGTCTTTTCTTTTTCTGGTTTAGCCCATCCCTTAGCAAATTTCAGAGCAACGCCATCCTCTCAGGTTCCTATGGTGAATGCCAATTCCAGATATCCTTCTGCCGTGATAGGAACATCTCCTGCTGAGGTCAGTGTGAACCCCTGTAAAGTGTTAAGGAAATGTATCTCAGACACAATCTGCTGCCCTCATACAAGGAGGAATTTTTTCTGATTTATCCCTTAATTTAGAAGAACACTGCCAAAAGTACAGGCCTCAGAAGCGCTTCTCAGATGAGGCCATCAGGAAAGGGAGAGTTTGACAGCAAAGTAGCTTGGAAGCACGTGCTATGTTTTAAGAAATCCTAAGTGCATGAAGGCCAGCGTACCTGGCTTCAGCCACTCCCCTTCCCTTTTATTGTATGCTGACTGACTGCCGAATAACAGTTGAAAAGTCAAGTAGGCAGAGGAGCAGCTGAAGCGTGCTTTCCTTGCAGGGTCAGCAGCGTTCCCACGCCAAGATCATAATGCCAGATCCCATGTGTGCCTGTGAGTGCTGAGCACTGTGAGTTGAACAGTGCTGGCGGCCAGTGCAGCACCGAAAATACAAAGACAACTTTCAGACAAAGCCCAAGACTGGGAAACCTAAACACAGCCATTTTGGGGTTCATTGTTTTTCATATCCTTGGATCGATTCATGGCATTAGTGGGCTGCAGCTCCTCTTTGCTGGTTCCGGATGCTAATACTGTCTCCAGCACTATGTGATAATTTGATGTTTGCTGCAACAGAGGTGATGGTACCCACTATAAATATGCTGAGGCCTTTTACCCGTCAAAGGTCATTGATCTTTTCTATCCTTTTCCTTCCGAGAGCATCAGAAGCTATAAGGGTGAGACCAGCAGACAATTTCCTGAGGCCTGTTTCTGTCAGAAGTGTAAAGGCTGAGCCCAGTTTCTGTTCCCCTGTCAACTCCATGTGCACATGGCACTGACGGAGGTGGGAGCAGTCGGATCAGCTGACCTGCGATGATGAGCTTGGGCAGGCCTAACAGCCTTTCTTTCTGTACCGTTTTGGAGGCTGTTTGTGGAAACTGAGGACTTTCTGAGCAAAGAAACCATTTGGGTCCTTTGTGTGTGTCTGTGTGTGTGTGAGTGTGTGTGTGAGACAGACAGACAGGGAGAAACAGACACGGTGTTGGAACAAAGAGCCTTAAAATGAAGGTTACAAATGGGCAAAATTATATCATTTTCATCACACTTACCTATATATATTTCCTCTTACGTGCTTAAGAGCATGAGAAGGATGAGTGAGCAAATGTCTAATGTGTAGAGAGGTTTATTCAGATGTTCTACAGATTTCATACGCTGCTCCCTTCAAACCTTTGGAGAAAAATATTTTAGGAAAATTGAGAAAAGCATCCAGGGCAATTATATTTCTAGAGAAGAAAGAGAGAGCGAGTCTAGCTAAGTGATGCATAAAGATTTTATAAGGCATTCGTTGTCAAACAAAAGGTTGAGAATGATCAGAGGATAATGCACAGTTAGGATGGCAAACTCATCAATAGTTAATCACAACCTGTCCACTTCTGTTACGAAATGCAAGAGGCTGTGAACAGCGGCTCGGGGGGAGCCGTGGCACTCGTGCACGCGCCTGTCTGTGCCTGAGTGGGGGAGCGTTACGCAGTCACCGCGTCCACCTCAAGACCTTGACAAGGGGTCCGCGTCCCCGCCCCCCCGCCTCCTGTGCTGATGGGCCAGAATGCATCCCTCCACCACCGCTGCGAAACGGTACGGTAGCCACGCAAATTGTGATTCTAGGGATGTTCTTATTAGTCTACCTGGTGACCTACAGATTAAATAGGGTCACTTAAGCTGTACAAACTAAGGCTGATTTCTTCGTTATTTTTCAACCTGACTTTTATATTTGGATTGGTTTTTGGGTTTTTTTGGTTTTTTTGTTTTTTGTTTTTTGTTTTTATTTTTAACAAACCCTTGTACAATCTTCAGTCACTGTCTTAATTTTCCCATTTTCTTCATCTGTCCCCACCCCTTCTCCTCTCATTCCAAGAGAGTATCTCATTAAAATTCTCTCAGAAAAGTAACACATCCTCCTGATGTTCTCCATTTTGGAAAGTTTTATGCATTCCATCTGTGAAAATGGTCACCGTCTGTAAAGTGACAAGATGAATAAAATGGCCACTGTTGTGTGTGTGTGTCTCATTTAGCTATTTATAAATATGAAATTCAGCATGCTGCTTTTTCTTGTGCAAACTTTGGTTCCTATGTCATATGGGGCTCCTTTCCCATAATGTGGCTGTTTCTTAATGGGCAGCATTTGTGTTCTCAGTTCATGCCTCCTGCCTCTCCTCCAGTCTATAAAAAAAGTGATCTGTGTTCCAGTGCAATGTATGTGCAACAGGTGTGCAAATAAGCTGATCTGAACCCTGAACACACTCAAAATTTACCCTGGCTGAAGCTCCACACACTTTTACTTACCACAAGCAGGTCACTGCAACCTGTTTGTACCTATGAATATCTCATTGTAGGGGGCTTACACCTGTGGCCAAAGGGGTTTGGAGTTTCTTTGTTTTACTGAAGGCTCTTGCTCACTGGCACGGTTGTTGTTCTAACAGCTTTGACAGAAGGTCACACGGGCCAAGCAACATGGTGATCTCCTGTGTAGCCATCTGCTGTGTTTCAGTTCTCCTGAACTGGAAAGATGGGAACCTGACTGGGAGTTCATGCGGAGATGTAAGCTGAGATAAACTGGATTTGAACCTTCATGTATTTGGGGGTCTGTAGGGGCCTGGCAGCGGGTTCAGTCACAGAGGCAAAAAGCCTGGAAATCCCTCTCTCAGTGGGCATGGGAGGGCTTTCACAGCCTGGCTGCAAAACCCCTGTGCCACTCAGCGACGCGTCGGCCGCAGCAAGGGGGCTGCTGCACGGAGAATGGCGAGCTCGCTGCTGGCTTGCAAAGCTAGGCTTGTTCCAGTGGACTTTGTCAAGATGCGTTCCTGGAGTGCTCCCCCCCCCAGGCACAGGGAAGTGTGGAGTCGGGGCCTGTCGGACGTTTTTACAAAGGTCCTTCTCTGTTTGGAATAGATAAGGCTTTTTATTTTCACTGTTTGTTCTCAATGTGAGCAAAACGTGAATACTCTGCTGTCCTGCCTGCAGAACCAAAGCATGCACTATGGAATATAGCTGTACAAGGGGATATGACAAACTGCATCATGTTGATCTAATAATTGTGACATTGGTAGCTTCATAAATACTGTATGTACTCTAAACAAGTTTTTTCCATTAGTAGTCTGMGGGAATTAAAAGTCCTGTTTTTAATTTGACATTTCTTTTCATGTATTTTCTGTACTGTAACTGTCCTACAGTATGTCTTTTGCATAAAATGCATAAGGTTTTGGGGATATAAATGGAGTTTTACTCATACTTTGTCCAAATACCTCTTGTAATTTGTATCAAAATTCTTGTACAATTTTTATATTAAAGATTTATCAGTCACTGACCTTTCTGTCTCTTTGTCTTTCACCTCTTCATTTTTTACTGATTCAAACAATACACCTTTCCATGGAGGTGTATGGTCATGGAAGGCTCTCACCTGCAAAGCTTGCACAAGGCCTCTTGTAGTTTAAGAGATTTGCATATTTGCCAGAAATTGAATAGGTAAGAAGTTTTTTGGGGGAGGTATAAATTTGTTTCCCCTGGCTTGTCCAAATTTCCTCAGAAATGTCATCATTAGTTTGGTGTCCAGAGTCCTACAGTCTCACTAAGTTAGTCACTTAAGTGTCTGCAAAAACCTCCTAAGATGGAAATTACTCACACTTAGGTATGACTGACAGACGAAGAAATTGAAGTGAAAGGTCTTGCCAAACTCTTAGTGTCCTAGCACAGGTCAGTCCCCTTTTTGCTTTTCAAAGCAGAGGCACACAGCTCATTAATGTCAGTGTTTGAGTAAGATTTTTCTCGTGCTTTGAAATGGTGAAGACATTGGCCAAATGTATCTCCCCACCGACCTTTGCCTGGTAATCTAGGACTGGGCCGTAAGCATTTATCACCAGGGGATTCAGCTTTGAATTCTTGTGCTCCATACTGACAAGAACACGGTGTGGTGTGGGGAGGTGTTTTGAAGTTTAATTTGCAGGGCAGAATACTTTCTTTTGCTAAGAAATCTTGTTTTTCTTCTAAGGGACAGCTGTAGCAGCTGGCATAATGTGAGCAAGATTCTTCTGGGGTAAATGCTTTTGGTTCAGCCTGAGCTTTTATGGTGCTAGTAATTTTCTACATAGGGAACTTCTTATCAATAAAGAAAACAACCAGATGAAGAGGTGTCTCACAATAGGATATTTTTGTGCGTGGCACTGTGCTCAGGGCCATGTTACAAGCATATCTGAGTCAGTGTACTGGAATATGATTCATATTAATTCATTCTACAACAGAAGAGTAAATGACAATTCTGTTTGTTAAGTGCTGCAAGGTGCTGAGCACTGGGGCTGTGATGCCCCAAAACATGTGGGTATGTGCTGAACTTTAAGCACATGTACAGTCCTGTTTAGCTCAATGGGAATGGATATCTGCTTGCAAATGAGTCCTTCTCTAACAGGTTAGCTGGACTGGAAACAGCCTGCTCGGTGTTTGGCAAGAGTCAATAAGTCTTGTTGGTTGCCTCACATCTCTTTATCAGCAAAATGGAGGCAACTGGACTCACTAGCTGAAGGTGGGGGTGGGGAAAGAAAGGAATGTGGAGGCCAATTAACTAGCATTTGCTAAGCACTGTGGACTGTAAGTCTGAGGAAAATGGTTCGTTGGATGGTGGCTAATACATACTGTCTGACCGATTTAGTAGTTTCCTAAGCTGTCACCAGGTCTATCCATTTGCAACCTTCCCAGCATGACCAAGAGCCAGTTTTCTGCAGAACATTTAGCTCTAAAAACAGGACTTCACCTTCTAATCCAGCTTCTTCCCAGATTTAATTTACTCTATGTGCTGAGAGCCATGAGCCGTATAGATACAAGATGTCTGCCACAGGTCCACTAACTAAAGGCTTGAGAGAGTGTTTATTCAGTTTGCCTGTTTTTCATCAGTCTGACATAAACAGCCCAATAAGGAGCTGAATGCCTTTAATCTGTTACTGACTTGCAGTTGTTAGCTTCATGTCATTAATTTACATACCACCCCTTCCCTTCCCTTCTCATTTCCATCCTTCTCCTTCTTCTCCTTCTCACCTTTTCCTTTCTTTTTTGTCCTTTTTTTTCCCCTTTTCTTTTTTTCTTGCTTTTCCTTGTTTTCCCCAAAATGCTGCAAGCACATGCAGCTCTTCTTAATTTCGGTGGGCGGGAAAGAGAGGGAGGAAGGGAAAAAAAGTAAAAGTTAAGCAACTTTGTGGAAAGTCAACCTCTGTCGAGGCATGTGGTTATCCTCCCATGTTATTAAATGTCATAGATGTGTTAATGTAGTTCTGCATGGAAGCCAAGCATAATTATAATCTTTTCATCTGTCATAACACATCTATAATTGGCATGAATTCCCCTAAAACAATTTTTTTTTCTAGCATAGGGTTTTCATACTCAGTGCAGAGATATTAGCAGGCACCCAGAAAGACTGCTTTTGGCACAGCTCTGAGCTAACTGCCTGGGTTAGAGCCAGTCAGGGTGCACTGGGCCACTTGAAAACTTGCTGTCTGCTGTTCATACCCTGAAAGTTGACAGTATGACAGTAGATTRAGTGCTACTAATTTAATAAAGCCACTCCTACAGTGATGTTGATATACCAACAATGAGCAAGGGGTGGTAAGAAGAGAGAGGGATAAAAAGTACATTAGTTTGCCTGAAGTAATACTGGAAAAAAAACACCCTCTATTGATCTTATGTGAGGTGCAGTTATTTTTAAGTCACCTGACTCATGCTTACCCAATCCTTACCTTTATTCATCAGAGACAGTATAATGAACAGATATTGATTAACTGGGGTAGCTGGAGAGATTTCCCAACAGTGCTAGTTCACATTGATAGGTCTCCAATGGGAATACATGCAAGTGCAGCCCTGCAACATAACTTATTGTGTTCTAGGTCCTTCAATTGATTTTGTTTGAAGAAAAAATATACAGTGGCTCTCCCGTGACCTTTAGCTGAAACCTCTCTGTAAAGAACACAAAATGACAGTCAGAGCAAATAAGCATCGCTGCTTACAGTCCTGTCTGTAGTGGCAGAGCCAAGGTAGCTACATGCTGCATGTACGCTGTGATCTCCATGGGATCCCAGTGCCCAGCACAGCTCTGCTTTCAGGTGGCAACTTCTAGCCATTAGCCAAAAAAAAAAAATAAATCCTATTATAGCCTTGGTGCTCCAGTGTTTCAGCTAGATTTCAATTCTCCCAGCAATACACTGCTGATCCTATGATAGCTCCTTCCAAGGTGAAGTGTTTCCCACAATGACCAACACAGAGTTTAGCAAAATATCCTGTACAGGTAATGCCATTGAACTGGTAATGCATCGCAGTGGAGTACTAGTCCCAAATGCTGGCTTGCCAAGAAACTTGAAGCTTTCTGCGCATTTTTCCACATAGCAGTCATCGAATGCCCCTTTTGGAGTTTCCTGCACTGCTTGGGATTGCTTTCTCATGGCAAGTTCTCCAGAGCATTATGCTGCTGATGTGGGATACAGATCCCCATTTTTAGCTCCATTCCTAAACACTGTAGCAGTACCTAGGGAAAATATACCTACCAGTATGAAAAGTGGTGTCAAAAGGGATGCTAGTAGCAAGAAAAAAAGCCTAAGAGGAATTTACCAAGAAGAGCAAAATTGGCTACCCCAAAATGCATGTTTTAGAAGTCAGAAGGCTTAGGAACAATGTCAGACTTGCCAGAGGTCAAGCTGACTCAGACTTTGCAAAATCAAAGCAAATAGCAAAATCCTCTTTCACTGGGTAAATAAAGTGAGACCAAGAAACAAAATGAAGATACTTTCTGATGAAGTGCAGAGGCTTTCAAGATCAAACGTGATTCCAGGTTTTATCAGATGAGTCATTTCCATAAGAGTCTGGACAGCACCAGCGCTACTTCCCCAAACCCAATCCAACCTTCATTTAGAGCACTGCATATAGTTCAGTTGCCTATGGACAAGAAAGAGAAATTCAAAGAAAGGCTGCCCATGGTTGCAGAGAAGGAAATAGGCACTTTTATGATGGTAGCTTAAGAAAGCTTCATTTCCGTAGCTAAGCAAATGAGAGCTGAAAGGGGGGCATGATTGTGCTGCATAAATATATGACAATGGAGCAGTGTATAAACACCAGGGAAAAAGAAGAGCTATGTATGTTAACAAGAACAAATAGCTATATATAATTTTATGCTGGAAAGGAGAAACAAGTTTAAGTGCTGGAGCCGAGAGATTCTGGATCAGCCCTCCAATATCAGCAGAAGAGGCGAAAATGAGAACTAGCTAGATGATAGAGACTGTATCAGTTTATGAGGAGATTCAAAATATGGTTATCTGCAAAAACAGGGGTTGGACTTCCTTTCCATCTTATTTCATCTATACCCAGTGGTGTTTAACTAAGTAAGCAGACTGTTATGAGGATAAGTTCAAGGCCCTTTGGTATTCCCATCTGTACCACAGTACACAGTAAATGTGTTCATCTTACCAACTCATTTTCTCATGTCTTAAAGATATATCTATTCTTTTACCATATCTGACCGTAATTTCTGCTTCTTACCAGCCCTTTCTTGGGCCAGTAAAAGTATCCTTGCTATATGAAATCCTTTTTCTTTCTTTCCAAGATGATGTTTTTATGCAGGTGCCCCACCTTCTTATCTTTGTCTTTTTTAACCATACATTTCAAGATCACTCTAAGTTTTCTTGGTTAGAGCATTTGATTTAATTGGTCCAATATCTTTTGATCCTCTGTAACAGAGTTTGAATTCTTTACCAAATGCCAGAATGCACAGAAAAATCTGAAGTGTTACAATAATTACGAATCACACACCCTATGTTGCAGAGAGTGGCTTCACATTATTGGAATGTGTGAAGAAAAAAACTTATAAGCAGTTGAGTGTGGACATTATCAGAGCTCTGGGCGTGTGCAGTATGAAGTGATTTGAAATTATTATGCCACTTACAAGTTTTTAGAGAGCTTCAGTCTTTCAAATTTAAGTGATATTAAAAATTCAAAGCACTCTCATAATTTCACATTTTTGCATCCTACAGTTCCAATATTCCTTTTCCTTTTGTGTGTGTGTGTTCATTTCAAAATAAAGATTTGTTCAGCATAAAAATTATGTAAAATTTTAGAATTAAAAAACTAAGTCAAAGGACTTACACAAAGACTATACTCCTCTAGAAGTCCTGTCCTAAGTACTTCACAGGAGGTGTCTTGCACTGGAATATGCTTCAGACACATATTCTCATCCTCTCATTGGGGATGGATAATAGCAACATACCTTTCTCAGTGATTTGGGAAAGGGGCTGGAAGGTATCAAGTATGCAGGTTGTCTGGAATATCTTCTATGACTTGAGAAAAGACAAACTTTGAAATTTGGATTTAAAAAAATTATTTCCTAGCTCCTGGGTTATTTTACAAGATGTAAAACATTACAGTGGCTGTGTAAAATTTTCCATCCTGTTCCCATGGCCTCTGGCATCTGTTCACATAACTTTACACTCACTGAGCTCCATTTTGGCCTGGGTGTGTTCAACGAAGCCTGGTGAAGGAAGGCTCTAATCAGAGTCTGACATGCCTGGGAGCTGGTAGGAAACTGGACTCTATATCCTAGACCCGGTCTTGTAATTAAGATCAGAATAACAAAGGTCAAACCCTTGACATACTACAGCAGTCGGTGTCCACTGATTCCAGTGATAAATGCTACATGAATGAAATGTAAACTGCAAGTGGAGAATTTAATTATGGTATTTATACACTGCATATTGGCTTACAAGAATTCAGGTAAAGAGGTGTACCATGTTTCAGATTTCTCTACAAATCTACTAAATTCTGTGCCGAAAAAATTGTGTTTTCCTTAAGCTGGCCACAGCCCAGAAAAAGCTTTGCAATGACTTTTTTCTTTTTTTCTGCAATGTCTAAGACCCTAAAGTAGACACTTCTAAAAGATGGTAAATTGCCAAAATACATGTGAACCTTGTGTTACTCTATTGCAAGCTCCAAGAGCTAAGCCATACAGAAAAATCAGAGAAAGCTGTTAAGTCGCAAAGAGTATGTCAGGGAATCAATTCCGAGAATATTTTAGAAACGAATAAGCTATAGCAAGAATTTGCATGATTACAAATGCCAGGCCATAAGAAAACAATGTCAACAAGCATGAGGGTTAGACTCACAGCCTCTGGATCAGTAAAAGTGTTAATTCACCGAGATCAAAGGATCAACTATGTCTAATAAAACAAAAATAATGGGTGACTAAACAGCTTGCAAAATACAGTCATATGTCATGTTAAGGCAAGTTTTCAAGGAGAATTTTTGGACACATCGAACACTTGGTTTTTGGAATGGCTTTTTCTGTAAAACAAGATGAGAAAACTTCTCATCTTAATTCAACGTAACACATCAGAGCTGACTTGTGAAATAGCTTTAGTCAAGCCATTAAGTAATCACAATCCCAATATAATCAACCTCAGATCTTCCAGAAAACAGTTGTTGAAGGAGAAAAAAGAAATCATAATCACATGTTATATTTTAAATCAGGAGACCTTTTAAAAAAACTGTTCAAAGAAAGCATAACACATAAATTCCTAGATGCAGCACAGAGATTGTTTTAAACTACCATAACTTTCAAAGTAAGTAGGAGAAACAGAGAGCAGGAAGGCCTGAAAAAGTAGACTGCTGTTTTCTTTCTAGTCTAGTTTCTTAAGGAAATGAGCCATCTGACTGCATGCATATAGGTCTGCCTGTGTGCAACCTCTGTCCCCTCCCCAGTAATGTGAACACATGGACCTATTTCAACCAAATTTAGACAAATGATAGAAATACCAAAACGGTAGGTGTGAGTAGTAAGGGACAGGAAAAGAAGGTGAGGTATTGACCATAAGAATGGCTGCAGAGAGGGGAACAACTGCAGAAACCTCTTCCCTCGGTGCTGCTATGCACACAGGACCCACACCCTGGGGAATACAGACTTCGAGCTAGTTCTCACAGAGCTACTTGAGTGATGAAAACCATGCTCTGGCTTTCTGTGGCAAGAAAAGTGATTTTCCTGAGCTGTTTTTTTTTTTGTTTGTTTGTTTCTGTGTTAGAGCAGCCCTCCCCTTTGCAGAGGTCATGTAGTGCAGCTAATTACTCGGCCATAGTAAACGCTTAGACAGATCTGGAAAGCCCTGGGAGCTCTAGGCACCATCAGTTCAGCACAGTGGACATCTGGGGCCAGCCGCGTCAGTGCCATTCAAGCGGTCTGGATCTGCACCCATTCCCCACCTTTCTCAAGGAAGGAAGTGATAGCTGCCGAGGCTACCCTGGCCCAGCAGCTAAAGTAGTAGCTATGGAAAATGTTTTGATCCCTGTTTATCATCCAAAAGGGGAGGACAGCACTCTGTGCTCACCCTCCAGAGCCGCTGCCAAGGCTGGGGCAACAGGGGGCAGAGCAGGGAGGGGTGCCTGCCTCTCCTGCCACCACCTCCCTCTGTACCCCACAGCTGCCTGGGCAGACCTGGGCCAACAAAATCCAGCTCTGCTGAGCTATGGTGGAGGAGCACATTGCCATCCACCAAGCCTGACCCTTTCGGGGTTTGCCACCTCACAGCTCTCTGACCCCAGCATCCTGCTGCAGCCTGTGGATGATAGGCTGCCATCAGGAAAGACCGGCAGTTTCCCAACATTGGATGACAGCAATTGCTGCTAATGCTCCCCTAGAGGTTTTGTTGTTATTGGGTTGGGTTTCTTTTCCACTCATTATTGAGTCCATTATTGACAGTGCTTGCTGTTACTGAAGCTATATGGCCAGAGTTTTGCACAGAGAGCAGGGCCCATGAAGGAGGCCTAACCAGTAACCAGAAAACCAGCAAAATGCTGGTCCCCTTTCCCTCGTCATCCCTATATGGCATTGCAGCAGCAGGCAACTTGTTTATTATTACATCCCTGTGCAAGCCGCGTGGTGTCAGCAACAATTTCAAGAGCCAAGGCCTGTATGCTAAGTCATTAAAGCCAAACATATTTTAATCCATAATTGTGCAAGATTTATTTAATTTAGGTTTTTTATTTATGGTTCGATTGGGATTGTAATGTATTTTCAGCTCCCCATACCAAGATTTGTCAATTTTTACTGCGTCTTTTAATTGTGTTCTTCCAGTCCAAATGCCAGCAGTTTTCCAAGGCAGACTGCTTGCAAAATGTCTTTTGCTTCAGTGAGGTGGTGGAGGAAAAGAAATTTATTTGCAGCTTTTACCTGAACTACTTGAGAAAATAGCTTATTCTTTTACTGATGGGAAGGTAATGGGTAGGAGCTCCATACATGTCATTGCTGAGGTTGGCCCCACTGAACCATCGCTGCAGCAACCATTATATCCTCTTCTTTAAAATGAAGGTTGCTTTTCTCAACCCAGCTCTGCTACAGCAGTTTAGCCCTCCCTTGGCCCTGCCTCTGGCCCAGATTTCTCTCCCTCAGCTGCTCTTGGTCGCAGCTCTGCCCCTGTTCCCCTTTCCCATAGCTGACCCTCAGCAGGAACCTGGGCAGGGGGTGTGTGGTGTGGAGGTATGCAGGAGTCCGACACCTCAGCTCCCCTTGCAGTACACCTGCCTCTGGTCTCCTTGACCATCTCTGCCATGCCAGCCCTCCTGTGCTCAGCCCCTCGAGCTTCAGCCTCCCTCCGGCTCTCAGGGCTTGGTGGGCTCCCCAGCAAGCGTGGTGCTGCCCTGCCCTTTCCTTTTGAACCAGGCAGGGTGCAGGGAGGTCTTGCTCCTGGGCCTCCAAGCAGAGGGGTGGCAGAGCCCCAGCTTAAAACTCTTGGAAGCTTTGCCGGCATGCTCAGTGCCAGCAGGACAGTAAGGCTCGAGTTTGGTCTGCAGTGATGAGGAAATGTCATGGTAACGCTGATTAAGCAAAAGATGCCATCAAAAAAAAAAAAAAATTAAAATTTGATAGTGACCACCACGGGAGCAATGCGTTATTAAATGTTAGCATGCAGCCTGTGTGTGAGGGAGGGAGCTCTGAGGGACTGACCAGCTCGGCAGCTTCACAGTGCGTATCCAGTAGTTCAGAAAGTAATGGAGTGAACATCCTTTCCTCATAACTTTTAATAAGACAGCTCGTCAGCTGCGTTCACTGCATCCAGAGCAGGAAACTTGACGAGGTGCTTTGTACCAGGAAAGCACATCCAGTAGGCTCAGTGTCAGGTCCCAATAAAGGCAGCTGTGAAGTATTATACAGATTTACCTTCTGTATAGTTAAGAGGGCAAGCTGGGAATTCCAGGGGACAGAAAAAGCCACCCCAACTGAATAGCTGTCAAAGTGATAATCCTTTTAAAAGAATCTGTTTGCTGTGTGCTGCTTATTTATACAGAGCCTGTACACCTGGTGAAACTTTTCAGTCCTTGTGAATTCAAAGGGGTAAAGTTTCCATTAACACAAATGAGGATGTTATATACCAAGATTCTGGGGCTCTGAGAGTAGAATATTCCCTTGAATCACTATAAATGGTGGAATCTTAATAGAAATTGACTCTTTTTTTTTTTTTTACTTTAATAAACCATTTAAATTAATGTTACACTATTAATATTCTGCAGCAGGATTCCCGTAAAAAAAAAMCAAACCAACTTTGTGTTCAGAATCTAGATTGATTAAAAAAAACCTTGCTTTTCTTCATGCAGCAACAAAAAAGACAATCACAAAACACACAGATGCTGGACTGTTTTTTCCCACGTAAGTTTTTTTTTGGTGGGCCACATCTTCAACAGCCCTTGTTATTGGAAACTTGGAGGTGAACTCTGCCACTGAGGAACAGGTTCAGTATTGATGTGCACGTGACACTGACTCCTGGGGACGAAGAACTTGTCCTGTCTGTGCACATTGCTGTAGACCTCCATTTTGACTGAAGCCCATAGTTACTATTGTAATATTAAAATCCCAGAAAATTCCTCCCCCGTGATGAAATCAGTAGAGAGCGTGTGCGTCTCTGTATGTGCCTAAGAGGGAGAAAATGAGATTATATTTGGCAACGTGACTGCCCACTGCCCATGACTGTATTGAGTGACCGGGTAATCCTGTGCTGAGAGTGAAGGTCTTCCACTGCCCAGGAGGAGATCACCAGGTTTGTCACACTTCTGTGTATAATTGCCACAGACTGGTCTGTGAGCATCGAGTCTTTCCTGGCAATGGCAGAAAAGCCTGAATCAAACTTTCTGTTCCTCTCTCTCCTCCTGTCTAGTCTACGAAGGCCCCTGTGGGATCAGGCCCTTTAATTTCCTCTGATTCTGTTGTTAATTTGAATAAGCACTTAACCTGTTTCAAGATTTATTTATTTTTTAATGAGCATTTCTCAGCTATTTCATTCTAACAAAGTGGGATGGGAGTAGTTAACATGTCCATTTTCCCATTCACAAAGAAGCTGCTTGCCTCCAAGATGCAATTATTTTCTTTTACCTGTTTAGGAAATAACACCGCTGAAGTATCTCTGATGTAGGCGGTATGTTGCCTGAAAAAAAATGGCTGAGGCATGGGCCTATTAGCCTGCCCATGCTGCACTAACGATTTCACTAATGCTTTACTCTCACATGATTGAACAGGGTTTCCCTCAGATGACTGGACAAATGAGAACAGATGATCAGCAGAGTTCATAAAAGTGAAATATCTGATAGCTGCACCCCTGTTGCTCTTGTGTTGTGGGTGAATCTGCATGCAGAGGGGTGAGGAGAAAGAGAAAGGGAGATGACTGTAAAACAGCTCCGTAATTACCACATAGATAAAGCTATGCATCAGTGAGAAACTTGTTTTAAGATGTGTACATTGCCATAGGCACGACTGCCAAAGTCTGCTTTCACTTACTCTGATAGGAATCTGGAACAATCCTATTTTCAGCCAAGTGACTTCAATTTGCACAAGTGAGAGCTGAATCTGTCCCTTCAGTAAAAAAGGAGAGGGTGAGAAAACAGAATGCAACCTAGGCAGACAAAGGGCATGGATTCCTGTATTCAGGCCCCTAAACTGTTCTTGTTTCCTAGTGCAGATGGCTTCCCTTCCACATTGTGAAGTGCCCTAAAGCAGCTCTTTCCAGCTTCTTAGGAAAATGTGGGCAGTGTTTGCAGAGTCCGGTCTTTATTATTCTTTTAACCTGAATGATTATTTCACTTTTACCAGCTTAGCCTGCACTGCTAACAAAACAAGAAGCAGTAAATCTTCGTCAAGGCTTCTTGGTGTGGAGGGAATAAGCAGCGCTGATGCTGATTCCTTAAAAAAACTCATTTCTTGTAACGTGAGCCCTGCTGAAGATGGTCATGTCAACTGATTAGACTTTTTACTTGGCCATATTGATTCTGTTCTACACCGATGCGGCCCATAATGCTGGCTAATGTTATTGACGAGCCATCAGTCCTGTAGAGACGTGTGGGGCTTGCAGCTCTCTCCGAACCACAAAAACCTATCCATGGACAATGATGGAGAGGAAGAGGAAGATGCAAGCAAAGCACTCAGGCTGGCTTCATTCGGCCTGTAATACATTAATGAAAGACATACACTCTGTGGGAAGAGACAGATGTGGCTCTCCAGAAGCCATTTATTTATAAAATAATTATGAATGCACGGTCAAGTCATGGATTTTCATTACAGTGTGCATGTCTAACACTCTTTCTTTGTTCACGTTTTGCTCTAAATGAAATATAAAGGGAGAGTGATAGCAGCAGAGGCCTGAGAGAGATTACTCTCTCCTTCCCTTTACTACCTTTTGTTAAGCCTCAAGGACAGGTGCTGTCTGGCTTTGTCAAAGTAACGCAAAGCTTATTCTGGAAGGCACACTGCAGTCGCAACTGGAGAGGCAGCCTCTACAGAAGTGTGGTAGAAGGCAGCGTCCCAGCTCACTAAATGCTGGAACTTGTTTGAACAATGCAAGAGCATTGATACCAGCTGCTGCATGGAGAGGAGTGAGTTTGATCTTATGGACTGCTGAGCACAAGATCTAAACTACTTAAATCTCCATTTAATTTCCTTTTGGTTTCCTTTTCTATTCTTTCTTTTATGCTCTGCGTTCTTGGAAGCCTAGGGTAGAGGCTTTGAACGTTAGTCTGCCTTTTTCTGTCTCAAAATGAGAAAAGCAGAATGGAGCTATGACCTGTCATTCAATGACTTCTGATTCTTGAAGAGGAAGAAGACTGGGAAACTAGTAAGGAAGTCAATTATTGTATCACACTATTCAATTTCTGGAATAATAGCTCCATTGTAAGCTGTATTATAGTAATAGCGAGATAGGTAAACATTAAGAACTTACAGCCAAGAGTTTGCTTTGTGTGCCTTTCTAGCCATAGGGTCAGACCATAGAAAACATATAACAAGGATTTTCTGCTGGAAATTTTAGTGTAAATTCAAGTCTAGTTCTGCCTCTTTACAGTCTTCCATCCACTGTTTAAGGCATCTATATCTGTACAGGTTGTTTAAAAAGGCCCATTTCTTTCTTTAGGCTGACTGGATTCTAAAGTACAAATATTACCGAGGTTACATCATGGCTATGGAAAAGCATGCCACTTAGCGCACTCCTGTAAGTTCATGAAAAAAAAAGTCAAATACGCTAATAGCCCTTCCAGTGTCGGTCAATAATTAGCACCACTGATTCGAGGACAGGAAGCTGTATGTTTGCGAGATAGGAAAAGTGCTATATAAGACTTAGATATTAATATTGTTACTATCAATCTACTGAGCAGGTGGCAGAAGAGTTCAGGCACAGTATATGCTGACCTGCTGGACAGGTCATACATGTGCCAAAGGTAGTGCCTGTAACAGGAAATTAACAATAAGAACAGACAAAAAGCAAAGGAGCTGGAGTAACTTAGTCCTTTTTTAAAAACAATAGCTCACAATTAGTCTTGAGTGAAAGGACAAAACCACATTGGGTGTAAAGTTACATTAGAAACATGATAGTCCACCCTCAGTGAAAGATTTGCAAACCCATGCCTGCTTACAATTTGTATGAGACCAGTCTGGGAAGGTGGGTGAATTCACAGGGCTCAGTAATGTGATAAAAGACTTGCAGAATTTTTTTTGCAAAGCTCAAAAAATGGATGAATTTTCCAGAGCGCAGCTGCAGTGATCTATATATATTATTACAAACAAGATAATAGCGTTCATAAGCAGAGATGAAAGTGAACAGGAGCTGGCAAAATAAATGTTAGCTGAAACTGAATCCCACTAACCTCCTGTGGAACATTTGTGATATTAACCCCCTGCACACCCACAGCAGAGCATTCACACAGGGAGGCTGAGCACAAAGCTCGGTGATGTTTAATTTTAATTTAACGCAGCTTATCCAGGAGAGACCATACAGCTCTGTGGCATGACTGAAAGGCTATTGAAGAGAATGTGAGTGCATGTGTGTGGGTGCATACATGTGCAGTTGCAGCGAAAACGAGATGCCACAGTGAAGTGGTCTGTTTTCAGGCTTATGATAAAACGAATGGTTACACTCTGGGCCACATTGTGTTGGTGTAAAACCAGAGAAAACTCGTTTCATAGCACTGGGTTGGTTCTGTGCTTAGAGATCAGAATTTGACTCTTTCTCATGCTCTTACATGGCCTTTTATTTTTGTGTAATGCCATGGCCTTCCCTTCGAACATTACAGTTCCCAAGACATTAAAAACTGTTTTTAAACCTTAAAAAAAAAACAAAAAACAAAAAACAAAAAACAAACAAACAAACAAAAAACCCACAACACTACCTCCTCACTCAAATGCTACTATATTTAGCATTTTATATTGTTTCCATTTGACTGTAGCCACATATACTATGGCAGATGGAACTGACCTCAGAAAAATCAAGTCTGTAGCATCCAGAAAGATAATTTTGGAAGCAGTGTGCTGTCCTTTTCTAGGACACTAACAGTAGCCTGAATCAGCCCATTCAGTAATCTTGGGTTTACAGCTAACATGAGCTAAATCTTGACCCTACTGAAGCCAATGGAAATGCACTGGCACCAGAATTTCACTGTATAACTGTCAAGCATTCTAACTGAAGCATATTCCCTATTAATTTAACCGATCCTTGGCATCACTGAAGCCTAATTTCTTGTGAATCTCTGAGGTAATTAAATTATTCTCTTTTGACCCTCCAGAGTATTTCCTCTGGAAGCTCAAGAGATTAAAAAGTAGCCTATTCTTATGCAAATGTAAGTAAATCCAGCACACAGATTCTTTAATTTCTTCAGCTGCCCTTTACAGTTCCCCTTTGTGACAAACTGGTGATTTTTGACATGAGAGAGCTTAGAAGTAAAGAGTAAGTAGACACCATTCACTGAGAAAACAGTCTTACATGCAGAGTTTGAATGAGCTTCCTTTCTTTAACATGTTTCTTTTCTCCTTTCAGAAAGCAAGAAAAAAATACAGCCTATTTCACAACTGACTATGAGCACCATATATACAGTGTGCAGTACACAACTCTATCAGCTGTAGATGGGAAAACCTGACTTATTAATTTGGTTTGGCAGATCCTAGCAAGGGAGGTGTAAACATGGCTTCCCATCTGCGTAATTACACTGAAGTCTGTGGTATTCCTCATTTTCTGCTCTGTCATACCCAGGCTTCAGAAGAAGACAGCATTTCTAGCTCTGGAGAAGCTGGCTGATGTTTGCTAGAGTGAGAACTACAACTGTATATAAATACTAAATATTCTGTTCCTGTGAGTTTTCTTCTGTTGCTTAAACTTCCTTATTTTCTTTCACCTGTGGGCCTAGTGCGTCCGAAAGTTAGCTCCATTGTCACCGTGGTACTCATACTCCACATGAATTGACTGCCTGTGTGTAAAATTAATAACTTGTCAAGCATTTTTTTTCATTCTTGCTCTAACTTTTCTTATAGGTTCCCTTGGGACTGAAGAGACCTCCACCCTTCCTCCCTTGTTCCATGATTTGGGGAAATTGCTGCTCACCAGCATTAGCCCAAGTAAAATCTTTGATGGTGGAAGAAAAGGAACTGTCCTTAAGAGCAGTACATTCCCTGGACTGGTGACTCAGAGACTTCTCATTATTTGCGCAAAGCTCATGTGATGCAAACGTGTCTGTAAACATAGTTCACTGTCATTAGTTGTCCACTTCTGAGCTCCTCTTAGCCCCATATGTACCCAATGAATAATCCTCAGTGTAGTATATTTCAGCACTCTTATGCCAACATGTTGTATACTTTCACATGGGGTACTATTCATGTACCTTTCACCTTCTTCCCTATAGCAGTGACTCTGAAACAGCAGAGTCCTGTGCTGATGTAGAGTGGCATCTTTTGCTGACGCTACTCACAAGAGCATCTTTAGTGGACTTTTTGTTGGGGGAGGGGGAAAAGGACAAAAGAAGTCACAGGCTGAAAACAATAATAAAATATTCTCGTTATGTTGTAATGGTGCAGACGGTTCAATTTCTAGAATGTGGCAATAGAGGAAGAACTCCTGGGCACTCCCTTCAGAACCTAAATCAAGGGTATTTTAATTTGCAGTCCCTGCTTCTTTTTCCACAATGAGACACAGGACAATAAGAGGGAACATATTTCTCTTGCAAGTTAACTCAACATGCAATATGTAGAAGATTACTCAGGCTCACTCAGTGCTAGCAATCCACAGTTTATTGATCTCACCCTATCACTGCTTACATTTTTTATTCTTTAATTTTCTTTCTTTATTTGCTCATTAGTTCAAGAGATGGGGGGAGGGAGTGTTAGAAGATGTCATCATTTTTAGGCTGCATTGGAAGAGGAAAATCAAACAGAGGCTTTGTCAAATAGCAATCCCTGAGTAGGCACTAACTGTCCAAACTTGTTCTAGATGATTTGCCCCAGTCCACACAGCACACCAGGATGTGGCCAGCCTTGCACCCCTCTGCTGAAGTTACTTTTCTAGCCAGTGGTTTCTCATCTTGCCTATGTGGGCCTTGCTGTGAAGGTATCATTCCTGCACCTTAGACAGGCATAGCCAAGTTACCAAAGAGGTACTTGAGAGACAATCCCCGTTGAGTAACTAAGAAATGGGTCCTTCTTCTTCCCTGTTGGCAATACAATTGCCATTGCAACTCTTTTCAAACTTCAATATCTGTATACAGCACACAGCAAGAGCTTCTGAGGAATTAACAGATGTGTAATTGTTCAGAGATTAGTGGTTAACAATAAAAAGCAGACATTTTTCTCCTTGTGCTATTAAGAGGAACTAACAAGGATGGTGGCTGTGATAATTAAAAAAGCCTTATCCAGGGCAGGGGGTTGCAGCAGTGTCTTTTTCAGAGATCTGTTTAATTCCTCTTTTTTACCCCGTTTCAAATCTCCTCACCTTCTCAATATTCATAGAATCATTAAGGTTGGAAAAGACCTCTAAGATCATCGAGTCCAACCATCAACCCAGTACAAATGCCCACTAAACCATGTCCCGAAGCACCTCATCCACACGTTTTTTGAACACCTCCAGGGATGGTGACTCCACCACTTCCCTGGGCAGCCTGTTCCAATGCCTGACTACCCTTTCGGTGAAGAAATTTTTCCTAATATCCAATCTAAACTTCCCCTGGCGCAACTTGAGGCCATTTCCTCTCGTCCTATCGCTTGTTACTTGGGAGAAGAGACCAGCACCCATCTCTCTACAGCCTCCTTTCAGATAGTTGTAGAGAGCGATAAGGTCTCCCCTCAGCCTCCTCTTCTCTAGRCTAAACAACCCCAGCTCCCTCAGCCGCTCCTCATAAGACCTGTTCTCTAGACCTTTCACCAGCCTCGTCGCCCTTCTCTGGACACGCTAATATTGTTACTGCATGTTTTTTGAGTCTGCAGAGCTTGGCTGAGAGTAGTGCTGGGAAATTTGTTCAGAATGAACAACTGATTTCCAACATAATAAGTAAATGAACACAAACTTAACTTCATGGCATTCAATATTAACTACTTTCTAATTCTGAAATAATGGCCTGCAGCCATCTCTGCAGTGTGCAGAGAATGGTTAGTCAGCAGCTAAGAACAACTTTCTTTAACCACTATGCTATCAAAGGGAAAGTGGGCAAAGATTGGGAATTTTAATGAACAAATGGCATTCCTACAGTTTGCAGTTCAAAGATAAGTAAATAATGAATATCTTGAATGCAAATTACCCCTAATTAACTTTGCTAAGTCTGTTTTTAATAAGGATAGATATGAAAGAATCACTAAAACTATAATATAATACACATACCACAAACATTGAAGCAGTGATTTTTTTCAGAGGCTGGTAAGTGGAAGGAATGAGAGTTTTTCAGTGTCTCGGATAGCAGCAGCTAAGTGGTTTGAGAAGCAAAGCCTGCTGAATTCAGGAAGCAGAGGTGTCCACGACGGCAGCGCATGCAACATCATTCTTACATAGATGCCACCCCCCAAAAAAAAAAAAAAATAAAATGGAGGGGAGAGAGGGTGCTGAACTCAGGAAGAGAGGCTGCACCTCACACAGAAGAGATTCCACTAAGTCCCCAGTCTTCAGGATTTAGGACAGCGGAGTCCACACCAGAGGCAGAATTAGGAGAAAGCTCAGTAGATCCCAGCACAAGCTAAAGGCCTGCCTATTGTATCTTAATCAACTTCAGTGAACGTTGGGTGTGCAAGGAATGCAAGATAAGGCCCTGAAGGCACAACTCAATACAAACAAAATAATTTGAGGAAGAACACCCACAGAGCGGGGAGTAGTCCAGCACCTGGCATGCCTCACAGAAAGGTGGGTTTTCAGAAGTTTTCTGAAGCAGGGGAAGGGTGTATATCCAAACATATTAACAGGACAGCATGAAAGAGAATAGCTCGAATCTAAGTAGATTATATCTATGCTAGAAATCAAATTAATATTATATCTCTACAGACTCTATTTGCTGAGAAATGGGCAGTACGCCCCTGCATTTTTAGGGAACTGGTGCACACACTGGGCTTCAGCTATTCTTGCTGATTTTAATGAAAGCATGAATATACTGCCATAGGAAAGTAGTCCAGACTAGAAGTACTTTGGAGTACGGAGTCAGACATTTGTCTGCACCCTACAGCCCCAGGAGCACAGATGGTTCTGAGTGTTACACAAGTCTGATCTCCACTGTTCTTTATTCAGGAATTACCACTTGAACTCTGAGCATGAGGCAAGTATGTTTGTAGAGAAATGTGATTATGTACAGCTCTGCATGAGTGCTAGCTATGAATCTGATGATTACTATTGTATTTATGGTATGCACTAATGACAAATATAATCCATTAAAATGTACGTTTCACAATGAAATTGTGAATCAAAAATAAATACACAATATGGTTGTATAAATCTTGCAGGAAAAATCTGTTTATGAAATTTACTGACTTTTGAGTGCTTGGTTTCAATACCTTACTGTTGCAATAATAATAATAATAATCATCATCATCATCATTTAAGAACCTTGTTACTGTTCCTTGGTTTAAAAGAAAGAAAAATATTTCTCATCTCATCTAGCTGGTAATTTCTGTGTGTCCCATAATCCAGAAGCCCCAGGTTGAATTACAACACCGAATTCTGGGTTCAGGCCTGCCTGGTGAACACGGCCTGTGCTGTTCTTACATACTTGAAATCTTTTCAAACCCACATCTCCAAAGAGATGCAACACATAATTCCCTTCATTCTAACTGCTACAGAATCTCCCCTGCATTTTGACAACATTGTTCTCCAGATGAATATCACATTGCAGATGGACCTCTTGGTTGTCTATGTTCTGTTTGTTGGATTGTAAATATTGATATTATTCCTTCCTTTTCTTTTCTTTAATGAGGCAGATTTTTTTTTCTTGCATTTTTATGCTGGATGACCAAGGCCCACAGTCCATAATCATTTGTTTTGTTCTCCAGAATGAAAACAAGACCCTCAAACAAAAAACAAACCAGCCAGGTTTGATGGCTATGTGGAAATACTCTCAGATCTGAGTTGCCATGCCAAAAGCCTGGACTCCACATTTTCTTTCTGTTATTCAGGGCAAAATGAGTCAATAAAAGCACTTGGGACTGGGAAAGATAATACTCCATATTTGCTCTACAATGACCCCTCCAGGTGATTAAGAAGGGTCCCACACTTAGTTATGATCAACTAGCACAGAATTTTTTCATGTATTGGAGAACACATCCAAAGGGACCTTAAAATTTGAGCACAAACATATTGGAGGATCCCCTCCCACCCTCACAGACAAAAGTCAAACTAAAGGCCCCAGAGAGTCCAGAAAAAAAAAAAAAAAACAAAAAAAAAAAAAAAAAAAAAAAAAAAAAAAAAAAAAAAAAAAAAAAAAAAGACTAAATAAAAGCAATGGCTTTGAAAAAAAACTTCAGAGGGATTTCTTTTGCTCTGAAAGAGGAGCACATCTGGCTTAGGGTGAAAAGAGAAGTGGTGTCATCTGGGCAAAAATAAAACCATTCTCCTCAAATGTGTCCTTAAAAAAAAAGAGGGAGGAAAAATAAAAAAAGAATAATCATGCAGGAAGGGAAAGCAAGTTCAGGGAAAAACAAAATCTTGTAATGTTTTAGGAGGGCTTATTAGAGTGAAAATTAAGTGTCATGCAGAGCTTTGCTTCAGTCCTGATGTCTTTTATACAAAGAGCCATCACCCTGTAAACCCACTTTAACAACTCCCTTCAGATGAAATATAAAAATTAAAGACATTTACAACACAGCTTAGTAGCAGATGTAGTCTTACTGTGGGGGTTTAGATCAAATGGTGATGTAACCCCACCAAAAGGAGTTATAGCTCTTATGAAAACCTCTCACCAGAAAAAAAACTTGGATATCTGACAAAATGTGGGGTTCTATTTTTGCTTTGAATCCCATTTCCCATTGTCAGATGGGCTTGACTTTTTATTTACCTCTGGAAGATGGAAAAAAAAAATGCAATTTTGTTCCTGGATAGTTTCCCTGTTTCATAATCTTTCTCCAGCTCTGTGTTAGGGTGTAGCATAAGCAGCAGGGCCTCTGCTGGGTGGAGGGTATGAAGTGGAAGTAGGTGGGAGTTTATGGGGCACTTGCAGTAAGGCAAACCTCAGCAGGATTGCCTGAAGTGGTCAGAACAATTTAGCGGATCAAAACAGTCCCTGTGTATTTTTTTTTATTTTCCTCACAGGGAAGTCTTTTTCAGTAAATCCTGTAGAAAAAACAACACAAAATAAAGGGCAGAAAGTATATCATTCTACACTAATCTATGTTAAATCAGGTAGTTCGGAGTGCTGGCTCTTTGACGTGGTTCTTTCTTTGTTGTAATTGCCCACGACACTGTGTCATTTTCAGACTAGTGTGCTCAGTGCTGTCTACATATAGTGTCTGGTACCCAAAGTTTGCTTATGTCAAGGTCCACTTTGCTGTCTCCAACTCTTGGTTGAGCTAAGGCATAACTGCCAGATACAGATGATTTTTCACGGAAAGATGGCAACTGATACAGGACAGAGAGGAGCTTAGAAAACTGGACAATTGCTCTTTTCTGATTGATGAGCTTTGTGGACGGTCATGCAGTAACAACTGGATTTCTGGCTGTGGCATTCCTAAGGCCATGGTTGAAGTCCTGGCTGACAGGTACCTGCCTATGCTGCAAAACACACTGGAAGGCTTTCTGCTAGGTGGAATTGTTTTTAAACTATGTCCCAAAAAGGTAAAAGGATGGGGAGCAGTCTTGCTCTTGGGGAGACGAGGTTTATTTAAATATTTCACAGATACGTACAAACGCCTAGTGCTGGTCTAGATTTATTCACTTAACAGGAACCATGCAAAATGTAGAACGTGTGAAAAAATGCATTTCTCAAAATTGATATAATTAGTAGCTCTCCAAAAAGTAGGAAAAGAAACAGGCGTAAAACACTAGAAGGCAGAAGAGTGGGGAAAACAGTGGGTCTGGTATGATTTCTGTCTTTGTGTGTGGTAAAATAACTTGTTTCTTTTTCATGATTAATTAAGATCTCCCTAGAATAGGTACGTCAATTATAGAATATTTTGCTGTCTTATTTCTCTTACTGTCCATTTCCATTTTGCTCCAGAAAGCGCGCATGTGGACACACACATCAGAATCTTGTGTGTGTGTGTGTTAGTGTGTGTGTACTCACTTTCTGAGAGGTGTAAGTTATGGAAATAAGCAAGATATCCAGCTTGTTTGGTTGATAGTTGTCCCAGGACTGAGCAGCACAGAAGCTCAGCTGTGAGAATAAGCCAGGAGACTCACTCTTGCACCCCAGCCAAACTGTGCTTTCTGCAGCTGGGAGGTGGAGGAAAGAAAGGTGCCTCTGCCATATTTGTAGTTCTCACACCCCAGCAGCTGGTTAGGAGCCAGGTTAGCCCACAACACAATTAAGGGCAACCTTGGGGCTGCTTTAACAAAGAATAGCCCCCAAGGATTATGCCACAGTGCACACCTCTTTCCTCCTCGCCTCCTGGCCTTATCCCTGAGATGTCCCTTATGCCAAGAGCTGGGAAAATTCTCCAGGGAAATTCTCAGCTGGCTTGTTGAGCTAGTTTTATGGTCCCTTTACTATCCTGAGACCCAGACCATTGTTGATAATTTTCCTATTGAAAATACGCTATTTTGCCATTCAAATTGCCCAGCAAGTTTAAAGAAGGTGACAGTTTGTACAGAAATGTTATGAGCAGAACAGTGAAAATATGTTTAGTTCAGATATGACTATAATCTGTGTAACTGGGATAATGGCTATTTGTATGCCAGAGATAAATATCATTTGGCCTATTGTTGTGCAGTTGTTGTACCTGATAGGGCTATGTCTTAAATCTAACAGGTTAACAATTCCATTTAAGCACTAATATCCTTACTCCCCCTCCCCAGGAAAGTAAGGATAGCTACAAGGAAAGACACCCGCCGCAAAATCCTGCAGTTCTTGTGGATGAAGCCATCCATCTAGTCTCCTCTTACCTAAGAGATGTCTCATGCTGTTCTGACTTACATCTGCTCAAAGTCCAGGTTACTATGTCCAGACTGAGTCTGTGTCCCAAGAAATTCTAATTCTCTCACTCAAATAGTGAAAGCACAGTATTCCCAAGAAGCACCAGTAATGCTAAATCTCAGAGCAGGTGTGGAGGTTTATGTTGTCAGGCGTGGAACCTGAGAAAGCAAAAAGGCAATCTAGGAAAATAATACTTTTCTTACTCTTTAATTTAGGATCATGCTCTAACATGTTGTTTCAGGTTGATTTAGACTCCATCTCCCCACCTGTTCTAGTCCAGCATCTAACACAACTAGGCCCTAACAGCACTAACAGAGCAATGAGCCTTAGCCAAACCCAGAGAAGAAGGAGCTTTGGTAAACACTTGCTCCAAAATAATACTGTCCATAAAGCATCTTGTTTTGTCAAAGATGTTGAAAATTCCCTCTTGCCTTAGAGGAAAGAGCACAAGAGGGAGAGTTTCTGTGAGGCAAAGGGTTTTTTGTTGCCAAACCAGAATGTACCACGTGAGAGAGGAAAGGGTTACCTGCTGCTCCTCATCGATTTCAGTGAATACCACACAGAGTTGCTCTCACTTCATGGCAGAATATAGATTTTGAAGACCCAAATAAGAGTGGGAGAGCAGAATTTAGTTCCAGATTCTACCGCTGGCTCCTATTATAACCACCATGCAATTTGTCCTCAGTTTCCCCACATATATAAACAGGGATGATAATCATCTCCACACCTCACAGAGCTAGCTGGTCCTCTAATGTTTGTGAATGTTGTGATAGTCTTAAGTGAAAGACCCAGAAACACCCAAGATAATGGTAGTCTATTCCAGGTTTCAAAAATGAGAAGCTCTAAGGGCAACATCTGCATGTTGTTGTGAGGGCTCTGCACTGTGCTTCCACTACATGGTGGCAAAGGGCATAGCTAGAATGAGCTCACAGTGATTTAAATGCTCTAGTTTATCTCTCAGCTTGCTTCATAGGGGCATCCTGGCTGCTTTCTGTGGGTTTATTAAGTGGTGAACGTGCTCCAAAATCAAGGAGGAATGAAGAAGGTTTTTTTATGTGTTTGTGTATTACACCATGGCAGGCACAGCATTCATCTCCGCCATTCCAAACTTCACTGGATTTAAGATTAAGCAGCAGTGATAAGTGCTGTGTTTTCATTCTTCTTGTATTTAGACAAATGTGCTTTGTCGATGAAGCATCCCTCCCTCACCCCATCTGTTTCAATAAGCTATGTAGTGCATGGGTCTCTGGGGGCCATCACAGGAGTATGCTTTACTCAGTACCCCAAGAAGCAGCAGCTGCAGTTCCTCTGTGCAACATGGCAGGGTTTGTAATTGTAAAAATGGCAGTGTTCAACTAATGAGAGTGCCTATGGCACTTCTGTGCCGAGAGGAGAGAATGCATCGTCTACAGTTTCCAAACCCTGTAACATGCGAAAACTCTTGTAGGTCTGGGAGGCACAGATCAAGCCTGAGACAAATTCATCTGCTTATCTGCCCGCCGGTGGGATCAGTTTTTCAGCCTCTGGGAGAAGTTTTTAAAAAGTAGCCAAAACAATTAGCTGTGTATCTAGCCACTCCTGGCCCTGAGGCAATGTGCCTTTTCCCCCCTTTCTTCCCCAGTTCTCAGTTGTTACCAAAAAAAGCAGAGGAGTGTTTGGAAACGGCACTCACTTGTAAATAAAATGTCATTAACTGCAGAAGCCCGGGCCTTGGAGCCCACCTGAACACTTGAAGTCTCTACAGGAGTGGACAGGAGGAATGTTCCTTGCCATGTAACCTATTTTGGCCTCAGAGTTGCTTGCTAAATGCTTTGATTAAGAACAAAACTAAAAAAAAAGCTTGGAGAAAATTTCAAGGCAAGAACAGTTGCTTGTTTTCCTTTCATTTTAATGGAGACTTCCATGACATGGGATGTATATCTTTCTGGTCAGGAGATGACATTGGCAGAGGTGAGAGCAGGTATCTGATGACAAGAAAAGTAAATGGTGGGTTTGTTCTGCCTATACAGACATACCTGTGCCTGTAACATGCAGACACTTTAACTGAAGCAGTACTTGCCTTATTGGTCTTCTAGATCCTCCAGAAGATCTAGGTCATTTAAAAAATGCCAGGCACTTGAGACTCTGAATTTTGCTTGCTTTCTCATCACTACGAAGTGAAGTCTGCTTAACTTACCAAGGGTTACATTCAACAAGGGCTGGCAATCTGTGTTGTGTCAAGTGGAACCACTTAAGACATGAGAATATTAAAGCTCTAACCTAGTACTGCAGCAGTGTTTGTCACTGCAAATCTGTAGTCCTTCAAAGTAGTATGCAAAGTTTGAATTCTATGTAAAAGCTGATACCATCACACCACCACGCCATTATTATTTCTCCTCGTTTTCTTCATTAAAATAGCAAAGGGCAGTTAATAGACTTATTCTCTGAGCATAGAATACATATTTTACTGACAGTGCATTAAGGAGAAGCAGATGGATGTCACTGCGTATCTCATAATGGAAAAGACAGATTTCAGTCACTGCCATGACTAGAGAGAAGGGAGGAAAGCAAGGAAAAAAATTTAGAGAGAGGAATGAAAGGTGGAAAAACAGCCCTATTTCCCCAGATCAGACACTAATGTGTTAATGTATTCTGTCTGAACGTATGATACCAAATGGAGGTGCATGAATCTCAACCCTGAAAACTCAGTGGGTAGAAAAAAAGCTGACTACTTAAGACTCCTGCAACAACTTCAGTACATCTCTAGACACAGCCTGGAGCAATAAAGTGTGAAAGAATTTTTATTTATTTATTTATTTATTTTAAAATTAGATACCTATTTTAGTATTTAGCACATTGTTTTTAGCATTTGGAGACTCTGGCTTGTATAGCAATACTACAGACATCCCCTGTCATTTATTTGCCTACTGTCTTTAAAAGGCAGACATATCAGCCATGGGTGCAAGAAGAAAACTTGCACCCACACAAGAAAATGAATATGCCTCAAAGAACAGTAACAAGGGCACAGCAAGTGAAGCATTTCCCCTGGGAACCCTTCGAAGAGGAGCACAAAATGGAGGCAAATATATTGGGCAGGCTGCAGCTGCTGCTGCCAGCCAGGAGTAATTCTTCACTGGGGATGTGGAAAGGGAGAGGGTATAATGGAGAAGCAGCCACAAAGTTGGGCTGGGGACTAGAAGAAGGCTACTTTAGTCAGTGAAGTGTCTTTCTGGGGTTCTGAGAGCCCACTGAAAAACTGTTTCAGGTTTGTAGCTGTGCATGGATGCACATCAACCAAACATGCACCCAAGCTCATAGGCTATCTTCTTTCAGTACTGAGCCCAGATCTTCTGAAATAAGCCCCCCTCCCTACTCACTATTGTAGCACAAGTGATAAACAATACCTACAACTCCGGAGCTGGCCAATGCACAGATAAGAGACACAAGTTCAACAAGAGCTCCTTTTGTGTTCAAAAGGACGTGTTCAAGCAAAGGTTCCTACCATACTTGTGGCTAGAAATGTAACCTGCATGACCAAAATATCTCAACCGTCATCCAAAGAAGAGAGGATCCTTACACTAATTTTGGAGCTGGAGCCAGAGGTGGGCAGGGCAATGAGACTGACCTACTCAGAAATGGTTCTAGGGTAGACAATAGCCAGCAGAAACACAATGGACCAATGCTTGTAAAGCTAAAGCTTCCAGAGGTTTGCACCAGGATATGATCCCAGTGCAGAAACGGTGACTTGCAGTGTGTCGTACAGGCCCGAGTCCCCATACTCCTTACCCCATGTGATACCAACATCCTTTTCCCCATTTTCACGGGGGCTAAATATTTGCCAACCTCTAACAAAATGAAAGCACACACAAAAATGAGGTGAGTGGAGCTGTTAGTTCAGATGCCGCTATTTGAGAGCTCACATAGCTCTGGGGAAATAAGTACTGAGTATGTAATCCCAGAAATGACACTAAAGGTAAATGGATTTGGGGATTTTCGTCATGTACTGTGGTAGCAATAACAGCAGTGACAGGGCATTTGTATCCCCACATCACATCTGGTGAAAATATTTCATCTGGGAAGCATGATTTTTATCACATAATTTGGTCCCATTATTTTAGTGGCTAATGTTTCACACTGCTTGTGATCCTCACCTGAATCGTGGCTGCAGGGTGTCACTCCACTCCAGATTCGGGAAGCTTGGGATATAAATTGAAGCCAATACATCCACTATCGGAGAAACATGTATTATTATTAAAGCTCATTCATCACACACTGAAGTAAATACCTTGCATGGGGGAATTGGAATCATTCTCAGTGAACTAGATCCATCACCTTCTAAATCAGGTACATCAGCTAGTGAATCAAATGCATCACCTTTGAATTAGATGGACTCCCGGTTGAATTAGATGCATCACCTATTGAATCAAATACATTACTATTGAATCAAAAACTGTACGTCACCCAGTAAATCATGTAAATATTACCCACACTGCACGTTGAACAGCTGCATCACCAATAAGTTTAACAGATGACATGTTAAAGCTGCTATAACATTTAAACAATTACCGTAAGGGCCAAATTCAATATATCAGTCACCAGTTCTGGTAGATCAACTTTTCAGAGCCAGCAAAAACACCGTAAAGAAGTTTTGCATTTTTTCTAATACATTAAACCTATAAATGAGTATGCAAAACCAGAAGAAATAGGGAGGAAAACAAAATGTAATTCAACAGTATTGCCAGTGCAGCTTACAGCAACTGTGAGATGCTGACATATCAAGGCTTAAGGTACCATGATTGTTCCATAACATCTTTAACCACTGCGTCACATGGCTCAGAGAGGGCTGAGACCGTTGTTTAAAGCAGTGACTACCTTCCATCTGTCATAAGATTTTCAGTCTTGCCAGCATCCTAGGGGTTGAAGCAGTGACCACTAAATTCAGGGGTTTATTTATTTATTTATTCAGTCGCAAAAACTGTATCCCTAGGATAGGCAGAGTCCGAGGGTAGCACCAAATGTAAAAATGGACAACATAAGATGAGCTGTGCTTTGATACTGGAATGGAAGTTGAGTCAAATTCAGACCTTAAAAGATATAATATTTTATGAATTATAATATTTGCAAATGTTCTGCAACTTTTAAAAAATGGGCCTATTATTGGAAGTTTTGCATAATTTTTATTGCTTCTTATCTGGAATTCCAAGCACGGGGAAGACATCAAAATATTACACCTCCTGGCTCCTGGCCCTCTGATACAATCCTGGATGGTCCCATTTTACAGGTTAGCAAAATGAAGAAGGAAGCTTTTCAGTGAGTCCTTTCTTTCCCTTTCCACCCTCCTTTATGTTGCACCAGTCATACAATTAATGCATCAGAGTTAGATGGAGGAGTTGTTGATTTTGCCACAGACTGGCACATTTTTGGCAGAAGACCATACTTCCTTATCTGTCCCAAGTTATCTGGAGTGCTGGAACCTTGGCTAGCCCCTGCAGGAACATGATTAAGATGCAGTTGTAGTCATGTCTGAAATAGTGAAGCACAGCTGACAGATATGCTCAAGAACACTGGCAGCAGCATTTCTCCAAATGAATGAGAGCTGAGTCTGTGCTAAGCTCTCCTCCTAATTTAGAGGAGTTTCTTGATGTTTCCTTTTTACTGAGGAACCCATAGAGGAGAAGCACAGAAGATTGGAATTAGGAGTGGGGATAGATAAAGGCTCGGTGCAGACAGGGTTAGTAAAACAGAGAGGGAAGAAAAAGAAGGACATCTCACTAAGGATATAAATAGGTGGAGCTAACTGGAAGATTAAAATCCTTTGGTACTGGTAACCAAGATCAGCAGCTCCTTTGTCCATGCTCTGGGAGAAGTGAAGGAAATGCAGATAAAAAAAGTGTGCTGAGCTGGAGAGAAGCTGACTTGCAAGACTAACTGCATGTTGTCTGCACTGGTCATTTTTACCCAATAAGAGCATCACTATCAATTCAGACTTACTGACACTGAGGCAGTGTGAGCATTCACTTTCCACTGCAAGCAATGCCCAGGGTAATGGTAGAAAGACTGCTTGACTTAGGTGCATGTGCGTGTGCACAGCGTGTTTTCTGAATCTGCACAACATTTACCATCCCTCAGACAACTTAAGCCAGGCTCACTGTATCTTGTTTTCCCAAGCATTGTCATACTTCAGAAAAAGGAAAGTGTAATACTCTCCTCACAAAAATCCCCCTGATAAGTCCTTAATGAGAATGGCTTGCCTTTCCCATCCTTTGTCATCCTTGTGACAATCATAGTAAGGAAATATGGGGAAAAAGACATCCAAATTGCAATGCCCAGTCGTCTGTAACAGACAGAAGTTGCACGCTCTACTCCTTAACCTTTGAAATAGTCTGGGATTTTTTTGAGTGGCTGGTTGTTCCACCTTTTTTCTCCCAGGTTCCCAGAGCTGCATGAGGGGAGAACAGGAATCAGTCAGCCAGTCAGTCCAATTACAGCACATGGAGACTACTGCTGTCTTTCACAGACAGCATGAGTGAGGAATGAAAAAAACTCATCTGTGCGACAAGGGTTACAGAGAGAAAAGAGAGTAAGACTATAGCAGCACATGCTTCTGAAAGTGGCCCACACAAGAGAGAGATAAGCCTCTATCCATTATTTCCACTGGATGGGGGAAATCATATCTTTATATTACTCTTTTGATGTATGTTATGCAAATGTCTTCCCTAACTAAAAATTTTTGCTCTTTGTACCTGTAGGGCCCTGACAGGCGTTCCCTGGCAAATCATGTTCTAGCAGCTTATTGTGATACTGCCCTGGCTGTCTGTGCCATCCCTGCCACTGGGGTTAGTCTCACTGCAGAGTCAGCAAATTGGACAAAACGGGGGGTATGCYGACGTCTCAGCTGCTCCAGTTCACAGCTTGGAGGTTTAAATTAATACACCAGACATGGACTGGAGCACCTGAGGTATGGGCACACATCCCTGCAGCTGGAGGGGGTGATTATCTTTTAAACTACTGAGAGTAGGTTTATGAGATAGTATCTGTCAGAGCGATTATCTTAGTGCTTGATTAGCTTCTCATTGTCTACACAGGCAGGCCACCAGCAACCTGCCCAGGTATTGTCTGTGCCCAGCCTTTGAAGCAATAACCCATGGGAGATACTGTAGTACCTCCTCTATGTATAGTTGGTTTGTAGAGCTGTTCGCTTTGCAGTATACCGTATTGGATTCAATATGGAGATGATTTAGTAGATGACCTGCCTGTCTAATTCACAAGGGAAGCCATCTGTTTCAAAGGGTGACTTACAGCGCTGGAGTCAATAGATGATGAATCTGATTTAGAAGGCAAGCTTGACGCTTCGGTACGAAATACTGTACATCCACTGCAATTCCTTGTGCAATGCATTTACTTCAGTGCATGGACGTATGTGTGTGCATGCCTTTTGGGGTGTGTGTGTCTGTGAGCACATTCAGTTTGAATAGTTAACAAGCACAGCAGCCTTTATGACTATTTGTTCTGTGTAGAAGCTTTGTTAGGAAAAGCAAACTAGTAGGCATGACACAGAGGGCATGGAGGATTAGTCCAGGCTTGGGGAAACACAGTGGTTTCCATTATCAGGGACTGATATCACTTGATGTAGACGCTGTCTTAAGAGAACTTCAGAAAGGTGATGGCTCCAGTCCTCAGTACTGAATCCATTTCATCCAGGCAAGGGTGGGCTTGTGTTCCAGCTCAAAACCTAGAGAACTCAACTGTACCCAAAGATACTGCTCTCACTGAGACCCAGTGTGAACACAGACACTTGAGTAAGGCTGATCATTAGGAATAATTCCTGTTTCTGAGAACATATGCATGCTGGGGCTGTTTCTGGGTGGGTCACATGCTGCTGCTCATTTGCATGCAGAAGATAGTTAAGTACAGCTAGTACAGACACGCTCTCCCAGCAGCAACACAGTGGATTGTGGTGGACATTCAGGAAAGGAGAAGCCACAGGATTTTTGTACTAATGCACAGCTGGGCTAGCGTTTGAAATGGGAGATCAAGAAAAAAATAGTATAAACATGATTTTTAGGAACTGGCAGCTCTTGTCAGGTGATAATTCTTCTTGTGGCTGTGGGCAACTCAATTTTTTTTGCTTTGTTTTACTCTTTTCTGTCTATGAAATAACATACATGGTACAGACCGTATCTTACTGAGGCTTTATGGTATCTTATGGACCAAAGACATTCTAACATAATTCAGTGTCAAGGAGAAGTCAAAGCTAACAATGATGAAAACAGTGATGCAAATCAAGCAGGATTTGTCCTCCAGCAAAACATCTGTAAATGAAGTGGTAAGATCTGCATTCTAATCACCTTTTACCAGTGAGAACTGTGTACTTAGCCCAGCTTTACACGGGGATAAATTTGAAGAAACCTTTTCTTTAGTTGAGCTGCTCTGAGTTTATCCCAGCAGAGTTAAGTAAAGACTATCACCATGTACACATTATGGAAGGCCTGCAAATTAAAGAGGAAACACAATGTTCCTATAATTAGCCTGCAGAATTTTCCACTCTTTCATCCTCCCTTGTTCTTACACACCTTTCTTGTTTTTATTGAGTGATTATGTGATTTATAGGACAAAAGCAACTGCATTTGCAGCACTGTACTTAGTGATTACCAAAAAAAGAAAGTAAACATGTACTTTCCTTGCCTACTTCTCCTTTATCTGCAGGCGCCCCCAGGAGAAGAGATGTGGAAATCTGAAAGTCCTCTCGATACTATATCGCTTGTTGCTTCTTAGAAATGTTTCTCTAAATGGGATCAGCCATCACTTCCTATTAGTACAACCAGCCTTTTCAGTGATGACATTACACAACGGGCAAGACTGTGATTACTTAGAGTCATAAGACTGGTCTTGTGAATATACTCCTGTGTCCTACTGCGTTCTGAGGGGAGAGTGCTTTGCTTTGCAAAACCACTGCAAAGATTTGAAATCTCAAGTGGGTGTGTAATGGTGTATAGCTGCTCTCAGCTCTTTACTATCCTCACTGCCATTATGCACCACATCTTAGTCTCCTCCGCGTCCATTTTTCATAGACACTACCTAGTTGACTTCATTTTGCCCGCTGGATGGGAGCAAATAACCAGATCGCCATGCTGTTGTGAAGACTAGGAAGCCTTCTCTGAAGGAAACATATTAAGGCTGTGGGGACAGGTCTCACGCTGTGCAGTTCACTGTCATTCCACTGACAAGGGAGTGACCTAAATGATAGACCACACGTGTTTTGTCTGTTGTACTTCTTCTCAACGCTTCCGGTGGTCTACAACACCCTTTCTGAAATGCTAACTAAGACTTTATCACTCAAACATCCCTAGCTAGGATAATGCTCCCAGAGGACTGTGTCTCTGTGAGATGTATGAAAGAGAGGAGATTGCTCAGAAACCATTGGAAAAGGAACAGGAGATGCAGTCAGGTGGATGAGGCAGGGATGGGAATTAGTTTAGAGTCATAGAAAAAAAATCAGTAAGCACTGGATGTAGGACTGAAGGAAAGACGTGACTGCCCTCTCTCAGCTGCTTTCTATGGCATGGGTCACCTCATTTGCTGAGAGGCCAGAAGGAGACAGTGTATCTTATCTGCCCTTACTCTCTTATAAATTAATTCCTTCAGCTGGTTGCTGACTTCCATGGCGCTCTTCAGAGATTAGGTGACAATCCACCCTTCCCCCACCACTCGTGAAGTATATTTCTTGCAATCCCACTTGCACTGTTGTAACAAGAAGCGCTGGCACTGCCAGTGAAAGATCCCCTTCAAAATTTGGGTTGCTCATACACCAAATATTGGGACAACTGCAGATAACCTGGGGACATTCAGGCTGCAGGTTAGTATTCAGCAGTATTCATTTAAAAACTTTGCATCAGAACAAAGCATTAGCCAGGGCAGGAGGTTCTTAAAATCCCTATGTGCCTGAGCTGTCTTAGTGGATTAATGGCCAGGTATTATCAGTGAAGCAGATGCCCTCAATTTTACTTTTTGTCTGGTCTCCTTTTCTTCCAACTGGATGGAATTAGGGAATGCTACTGAGGCAGAGAACAATGTGCTTGATACCTTTTATGGGAGAATGGGCACAGATTTGCAAGTCACTAAAAAATATTTATTCCCTCCAGTGGCATTCAAATACAGTCCCACATTGTGCTTGCTCTCTGCCCCAAGGAGAATTTTGCTCTTGACAGAAGTACAGCAGGGGATTTCAGCAAGTCCTTAGAGAGAAGAACTGTATGTATGACAAGCTTTGGTAAGAAAGGGTGCACCAAATTGGGCTCATAAACACCACAGAGTAAGAACTCTGTCAAGAATATGGAAGAAGATTTCCTCCCAGGAAAACAAACCCAAGCCTCTAAATTCTTCACTCATAATGAAACTAAACTGTTGTGGTTTTCACTTGCAAGACCTGTTTTCTGATTTTGATGTAGGTTCCTAATGCTATATAGGCCTTATTTAAAAACAAAAAAGCAACTTCCTCCAGTGCAGCCCTGTTCTGATCTCACTAGACAAATCTGGGATAGATCGAAGGAAGTCGATGACCTAATGTGGATGTAAAGTCAGTGTGAGTGAAATAACAGACAGTCCAGCAGCAGCTAACTCAGCTGTGTAGGAGCCTGGGTACACAGTTATTATAGCGACTCCAAAAGGAAACACGTATGAGGCGATCACTTCACAGGATATATGTGAAACCTTCCTCATAAATGTTTAAATAGTCAGCATTATGGTGCAGTCCCTTCAGCAAAAACAAGTGCATTAGCACAGAAGAGAACTGCTTGTAGAAAAGGTAGAGTATTCCCACCTCCCTCTTGTTCTTATCCACTCTCACGGTTGTGATAACCCTTCACCCCTTCATTCCTTTTGTACTAATTTCTCTCTTAAGGACACCAAGTGCTGCAAGAAAAACAAGCAGTTGGTTTAAGTCAACAACAGCAATAAGAATGTGGAAAAATGAACCCTCAGAATATTGTTAAAAGCCCAGAGGTCACGAGACCCAGGACAGTGGTCTTCTGGTGCACCTGGAGTAGCAGACTTTATGGCACAATGGCAAATTTGTGAGTTTTGCAAGGGGCCAAAATGTGGATGCCAGTACAGAGTCAGGGAGCCCTTGGACCAAAAACTGCAGAAGTCATCCCATGATCTCAGTCTCTCCCTAGAAACGCCAGAAAAGTTGGCCACTGTGGCCGTGAATTGGTCCCATTCCCAGGTGAACCTGCAAACCACATGGAGTACTTCCAGGCTGCAACTGCCTGGGGTATCATACAAAGCCCTCCCTGTGCTAGTGTGGATCTGCAGCTCTATCCCACAGGGTATTATTGCCTGAGGTCTCCAAAGCAGGTAACTATATTAGAAGAACACACCCCGCCTTTCAGCATAACTTATTAGCTTGGGCTGAGTAACCCACAGATCTAGCTTTACTATTTCCATTCCAGAGCTGGGAAAGACCACAATAACTTGCAGCTCTCTGCACTGTGTCCCACTGCCTCATTAGACCTCATATTTCTGTGTGTGTGACAAAGGGACAACTCTCAGCTGGTTCTGTTTTTCTGAAAGGCCTTCTTTGTCTTGCATGAGTGGTGTTGATACATGGAAAGCTGCTTGGACTGTAATAATGGGGTACACATAAGTGTTTCTGATGGATTCAAAAAGTTCTTTGTGCTGCACCATCAACTGTATCACTACAATGGCAGAGACTGTTTTCTAGAATGAGTGCATGCTCTTTCCATGACAATGCAGGCAATCCTAGAGATTATCCTAGGTAATCCTGTAAGAGTGTGCACTGGGGTCCCTGAGCTACAGTATTTCAGAAGCAGTCGTCCGTCCCTCACTACTGTGGGGTGGGATCAGGACCTTTGGGGCTTGTACAGCAGGCAATTTTGTGCAACAGTTCCAACTCCTCAGGAAAGCAACATTGAAATATGTGTGGTACACTTCTGTTGCCCAAATGTAGATGTCTAGTGCCATTTCAGATACTCTTATGTATCACTGTCTGGCTTGCACCTGCTGCTTTAGAAGGTCACAGGTCTCCCATAGGCCCTGTGTCAGATCTGCCAGCTCCCTGTGGGTGTCGTGTATACCAGCACAGCTTACATGGCACCACAGAAAGACCTGTGTTAAGCAACTGAATTGTTCCAAGGGTGCTGGGGCAGCTGAGGTGGCAGGAAACCGGTGGTGTCTACAGCAGAGCCAGGGGAAGGTAGAAACAATGAAGGTAACTGCAAATAACAGAGGATCGAGCTCAGGGTTCAGGTGTTGGGTTAAGAGTGAGGTGGCCTGCAACCAGTACCCTGTCACAAGCTCTTGAATAATAGGAGGCTAAAAATTATTAAATTATTAAATAATTCTTAAATAATCTTTCTTTGTCTTGCTTTTGCCATGTGTTAAACAAGAGGTGATAATTACCTCTTTTCAAGGAAGCTATTTAGCGTGGGGGTTAAACCGTTATTGCATGTTTGCACAGTGTACAGTACAACATGGATTCTCCTTTTTGTTTTCTCACAAATAACAGAGGGAGAGGGAGGAGAGGGGAAACCATTCCTCCCGCACTTCTTCACTTTTTCCATCTCTTTGCTCTTCTTCTGAGGCTGACTCTGAAAACCATGGTACAAAGGAAGCATGGCTATCCTCTATTATACTTACGCTTCTGCTGTTTGCACTTAAAGCATTAGGATAGGTCCTTATCCCAGTCTCACTTTTTAATTTCTCTCTTGATTAGCTGATCTTTTTTTTTTTTTCCTTAAACTAGAACAACCTTCCCTCTTTCTCCAAAACATTTTCCCCATTTTAAAAGTGCATCTGTTGCCCCAAGTGCAACTGAAATGAGCAAACACGTTATGTGGTGCTTCAGGGAATTCCTGAAGAATTGATTCAATTCTTGTGGGATATGCATTCTGAGAACTGAGAGCATAAGTGCTGCAAAACCTGTTTGTGAATCAAACCCAGACATTAATATATATTAATGTGTGTGTGTGTGCATGTGTGTGTGTGTGTGTGTGTGTGTGTGTGTGTTAAAGAAAAAAATAAAGGTTGACACAAAGGAAGAAAATGAGAGGCAGAAAAAGAAAGACCAGGATCCTGAGGGTTTTTGGGTATGTTTTTTTAAGTGAAAGCTAATGGAATCCAATATAACTGCTGAAACCTTGTCATCCTTGCTATCAGTGAGAGCCTTTGAATAAGCTAAATCCTTAATCAGTATAGCCTAAGACCCCAATGACTATGTGTAGAAGTGTTAGTCCAGATAAATCCTTGAAGGTTTCAAAGATTTGAAGAGCACTGGCACTTTTCTGTGTAGTGCCTGCCCTTTGTCCTTTTCTCCATGATGTCATTATTGAAGTTTTACACTCACTATGCATGGTGTAAGTTGACATTGACAGTTTCAACACTTTCACACTGACTCTGGAGGATTGTTAGCTTTGAAGCTATTTGGCCTTGAGCAGTGAATTCTTTTTTTGAGCTCATACTGGCTTATAATATCTGAGAAGGTTTGCATCAGTATAGCCCCAGCTTGAATTATGAGAGGAGGCTGCTTTCCAAGTTGGAACTGATACCCACATGATAGGAATAGAGAACATTATCCCATTTCAGATGGGCAGCAAAGTCAGTGTTCCTGAATGCCCCTGGGATGCAACAATGAGTTTTCATTTTAACATCACAGTTAAAGCAACATCGGCAGCATGGCTTTTCTTGTAATCAGAACTCTGAAGAGCAGTTAGGCTTGGAAGTGACTGTAAGAATATGCGCTCTTCTGCCCTGTGATCTGTTTGTTATTAGACTTTTTGGAAACATCTGTATGGGGCCAGAGGCATATTTCATATGAGTGTAATTCAAGTGTTTTATGAAAATAAAAATAAAAATGCTGTGTGGTGATTTAGACACATTGAATATCAAAGCACACAAGCACTAACAAGCAACACAAAGGAAGTGAGCTGTTCAGACGCTTACTTATGCGAGTTGTCCCATGGAACTTGATCAGAATGACACAAATAAGCAAAGACTTAAAGGCTGGGTCCAAAGCCTCGGGCATTATTGGACCTGTTGGTGGTAGATTCTGAGACTCCTTTAGCTGAAGCCAAAGAAACTTCACTATGTACCTACATACCTTTGAGAAGCGAGTCCCTGACACCCTCGAGGATGAAGGCTGTTGTAACAGGAGGGTTGCAGGAGAGAAAATCTTCCAGGAACTCTGAGCTGAGTCTGTTATCTGTCCTTAGCTTTCTGTGGAGTTTCCTGGTGAGGATAAAACATGATAGTGGGACATTCAGCTACCTGAAACTTACTAGCTCAGCAGGTAAAATGCCATCAGCTAATAACTTCATTGAATACAAATGGCATGGTGGTGTTCAAAATGCAGTGTTCCTTTCTGCAGCTCTCAACAGACCATATCAAGAGTAAATCCAGTTGAAAACTGAAAGAGTAAGGATGGAATTAAACCTGATTGTTTCAGAATATGTGTTCCAGTCTTTTAAATAAGGATAAAAACCAAGTAAGTCACTGAATCAGGACAAAAGTATTTTCTCCACCTGCGTGTATATTTAACTGTAATCCTTTAGCCAGATACTGTGAACAGTCACGAAGCTTACTTAAACAGCCTTGGATCTCCGTTACAGCCACAAACAGAGCTATCTTGAGCTCTTCTCCAGAAATTTTCTGAATCAGTAAAAACTTTCATTGGATACCGTAATAGGCAATATTTCCCCGTTGCAAATCCCAGAACTATGCAGAGAACAAGGAAAATTTTGGTTTTTGAGGAGGCACCAAAACCTCAACACAGCAATAGTATAGTCATATGAACGATAAATAAAAGACTCCACAGAAATTTTGGCAGTGGTTCATGCTCTCAGCTCCCACATTCCAACAGCTGCCCTCCTCCTTGTAGTCTGGATTTGGGCAGGCAAAGTCCTGTAGCTCACCTGGTCTCTGTACCCTCAGCAGTGACGCGAGTCTGTCCTGAGGCTGCCCTACTTGAACTGGTCCCAGGCTGGACAAATGTCTGGGTGGGAATGACCACACTGAGTTGACACTGATTAACTGCAGTCCTCGGGGCAGGGTGGGGAGTCTTCCCAGTAAGAAGAGGGAAAGTAATAGTTGCCAAAACACACACTGTAGCCCTCTAAAAGAAAAGGCCCTTTCATTTTCTTCTTTGGTCTGTTCCACTAACCCGAAGTTACATAGGATGCATCCTCAGATGAAGCTATTTCTATAGCATGCTCACCAAGAGGTGCAGACAGAGTTTCTTGCTCTCCTGAGCTTCAGCCTCTGGAGCTTCTTTTGTCTGAAGGTCAATCTTCCCATATATTATCTACGTTTATAATTTAGGGGATTCAACCTTCATGACCAGTCTTAAAGGGCAAATCCATTCTCTGAGTTCTGGAAGAAAAACACATTTCTGAATTTTTTCCTGTTGCTTCACATGCTGTCTTGCTAGGATAAATAAATGAATGATATCAGCAAACACTTGAGTAAAGGTATTTTACTAGTTTTGGCCACAACAATCCACACGCAAGGCAATAATCTTACATTGATATAAAATCTCTGTATGAAACTCTCACCAACAATAGTATAACTTTAATCAACTCCATCTCTGAAATTACTTAAAGCTTCCATGAGTGCAAGTAAGAACAGAACTTGATTAATTGATTTTGCTGGACTCTCTTCCACTAAAACTGGAAACTCCTGCATGTAGAAGGTAATGGGTTGACTGTTTCTAAAGGATGGATGGAATTTTAAGGTCCTGGTGAGAACAAATAGGTACAAGGAAAATGACCGTCTCAACCAACTATAATCTTATTAAAATGGTGTAAAATGATAACATGCATTTCATTATTTAACTTCTTTGCTTAAATACTGGATAAAATAAAATGAAGCCTACTGCTGAAAGTACTTTAGGCCAGATCCTCAGTCAATGTAATCACCATAAATCACTGAAATTAATGGACTAATACTGAATTTTACCCACATAGTGTAAGGTTAAACAATTGCACTGAATTATCTTTGTATCCTGTACAACCTGTGGCACTTCAGTACCATTGCTCTGGGGTCTGCTGGTCTTACTGTGCTTATAAATTGCTTCTGGCTATCTTCTCAGTAAGTCACCAGAAATGTAACAAAAATCAATACGGGGGGAAAAAAGTCTTCTTGCTGCTATGATTTTCTTCTACTTATATACAGCCTAAAAGGTTCATAGGAAGACTACCTCTGAAGCTTCAAATCACATTTTTCTTTTCAGTAACCTAGTTTCTCAATATATGGATTAATTTTACTTTTAAGCAACATCATTCTAAGGCACAGTTTTAGTCTGTTTGGTTTAGTGATGCTTCTGTGGGCACAAAAATATTCTAATGTCTTTGTTCTGAGGAAGGCCATTGTTCTCCTGTAGTAGTGACAGTTAGTTCTTAGAGAGGTTGAGTCAAAACTTGTCTCAAAGCTGCTTGGCTTGGCCCTATGTGACATTGGTCCACAACCTGGTTCCTGATTGATTAGGAAAGTTTAGATAAGGCAGCATAATGTCGCAAAATCTCTGGTCAGAGTGAATTTCCTCCTCTTGTTAGCTTAAAGATAAAAGCATTTTTCAGATGAGGATTTAGGAATATGTATGTGCTGCTGTTGAGAGCTACAATAAAATTCCTATTGACTTTCCATGACAGCTACTATATCATTTATTACCAAAACTCTCAGTCAGTTGCTCTATGATTTCTCCCATCTCCCGATCAAATCATAGAATAGAATCATAGAATCATTAAGGTTGGAAAAGACCTCTAAGATCATCGAGTCCAACCATCAACCCAGTACAAATGCCCACTAAACCATGTCCTGAAGCACCTCATCCACACGTTTTTTGAACACCTCCAGGGATGGTGACTCCACCACTTCCCTGGGCAGCCTGTTCCAATGCCTGACTACCCTTTCAGTGAAGAAATTTTTCCTAATATCCAATCTAAACYTCCCCTGGCGCAACTTGAGGCCATTTCCTCTCGTCCTATCGCTTGTTACTTGGGAGAAGAGACCAACACCCATCTCTCTACAGCCTCCTTTCAGATAGTTGTAGAGAGCGATAAGGTCTCCCCTCAGCCTCCTCTTCTCTAGGCTAAACAACCCCAGCTCCCTCAGCCGCTCCTCATAAGACCTGTTCTCTAGACCCTTCACCAGCCTTGTCGCCCGTCTCTGTACACGCTCCAGCACCTCAATGTCCTTCTTGTAGTGAGGGGCCCAAAACTGAACGCAGTATTCAAGGTGCGGCCTCACCAGTGCTGAGTACAGGGGCACGATCACCTCCCTATTCCTGCTGGCCACACTATTCCTGATACACGCCAGGATGCCGTTGGCCTTCTTGGCCACCTGGGCACACTGCCGGCTCATGTTCAGCCGGCCGTCGACCAGCACCCCCAGGTCCTTTTCCGCCGGGCAGCTTTCCAGCCACTCTTCCCCAAGCCTGTAGCGTTGCCTGGGGTTGTCGTGACCAAAGTGCAGGACCCGGCACTTGGCCTTGTTGAACCTCATGCAATTGGCCTCGGCCCATCGATCCAGCCTGTCCAGATCCCTCTGCAGAGCCTTCCTACCCTCAGGCAGATCAACACTCCCGCCCAGCTTGGTGTCATCTGCGAACTTACTGAGAGTGCACTCGATCCCCTCGTCCAGATCATTGATAAAGATGTTGAACAAGACTGGCCCCAAAACTGAGCCCTGGGGCACACCGCTCGTGACCGGCCGCCAACCGGATTTGACTCCATTCACCTCATGAGGTGCATCTTTGGTACAGAGCTGCAGTCCCCATATAACTACTCTTTCCATTCAATGTGGCATTTCCACAGATGCTGGGTGGGCAAATGTGTGGCAATGAACAGTAGTGAACATTTCCCAGATACCAGTGTAGACTGACACCATCCCAGACTTGCAAAAAAATGCTTTTTCTTTAAAGTCCCAACCTTTCCCCAAAAGATAGAGTCTCATTCATTTGTTTACTTTTGCCCACAATGCATTTGTGAATGACAGGGCAGCATGAAATGGAGCAAACACTGACTGGTCCAAGGTTCCCCTGAGGGGCTTGTATGAGGATTATTTGAATGCCGGTGCATCTTTGGGAGTCAGAAGAGCAATTTGAGGTGGATGTTTAACAATCAGCTACCTTTGACTCTAAGCACAAAAAGGGAATGAGACTTAATTACCTTAGAGACAAAGAAGGACCTGGATTAAATTTGGGTTTTTCATCATCCTGCCATTTTTAACAGAGCTGAATGGTGGGGGAGTGGGGCAGAAGACATCTGAAATATTTACAGAGTTTGGGAATAGCAAAGGGAGCCAGATAGGATAGAAGGTTAATGCCATTTTTAATATGGAAAAACTACTCTCTCCCTGTGACATATGCCTATGGGATAATCTTGATATATGCACGAGTGTGATCAAAATGTCAGCCAGACTTTCATTAGTTTCCACCTCTCCCTTGAATGCTCTTCTACAGTCTAGAAGTTGCCTGCAAGACTCTAGAAGTGGAGATTATCCAGATTATACAGCTACAAGGACACAGTTTTTGGAAAGGGGCAAAAGAAATTTGTCACATAATTTCCCTTCACCCCTGTAACACTAATGAAAAATGTGAGGCTCTCACTGCGTGCATGTGTGTATGCTCTGACGCCCGTCTCGGGACCATGCTACACAGGATGCCTCTTGTTGCATCAACTTAATGACTGCAGGGCTTGGCAAAGCTGAACTTTTGGCTAGGAAGAAAAGGGATACTTTGTTTTTTTTAATATCAGAACTATAAATAATGCCTCTAACTTTGCTTCTTTCACAGTTCTAGTTAAGAATTCTGCTGGTTTATTCCATTCTCCAGTATGATAGCATAAGGATGTTTAAGGATAACTGAAAGAGGTAGATGAGACAAAGTAAGAGGCAAACCCAAGAAGCACCCAGGATCTTCATAGAGAGCCCTGAGTGTCCTTAGCTGACAATGTTAGGGACTTCCCTGGGAGAGGAGCTTCCCCTCCTGTGAGCAAGCAGTCTTTTACAGTATTTGGCCTATAAGGTCCCTCTGTATTTTACTCTCTGCAAATTCACCTGCCTTGTTTGGACAGGATTTCTCTCATATACTAATTTCTCTGAACTCTGGGGTTATGCTTGAGGTGCATCTGAAAGAACAAGAGAAAACCTTTAAAGCAGGCTTCTTGTTAATACCATAGCAGTGGGATTTGGTTGCCATCTGCTTGCTGAACACTGATAAGTCACATGCAGCCTTGCTATGATACCTGAGAAGACATCCCTATTGCTCTCCTCTATCTCTGCATGGAAGGCTCCATTGATTACCCACAAAGGAGCTGGTGCTAGATAAACAAATAAACCTAAGGCTGCCTCTCAAAGCTTTGTAATATTTATAGTGCCAAATTCCTGAGGCTGCCTTATCACAGGCCTATGCAGCCACTTATTGGAAAATAAGGGTCTCCTGATGTTTTATCTAATCCAGATCCTAATCTCTCCCCAAAATCCACATTGCAAAAGTAACATTAACATGTCAGTGAAGTTGTGGAACACACTTGGGACTTCCTAGCAGCTGCCCCCAGGAATCAGTGAGAATTGCATGGCCATTTTATAAACATTATCTTTATTAGTAATAATAATAATGATTATTATAGTAGTCTTTCTTAGTGTTTTACGTGACAGGTCAGCTGGCCTCTGTCTCAATGAGCACACTGTATCAGTTTCATAACAGAGAGATGTTTAGAAACAAAACTTGGATTCTTCTCACGCCACGCAGAGAGGTTCAGTGTGTGCCCCACACCGTTCCCTAGGGCATGAAGGAAAGCACAAAGGAATCACAGGAGCAAAGGAAGGCGAGAAGATATCTGAAGAAGAACATGGAAGCTGAATTTGCTGCAAAGCCATCAAACAAGATTTTGGCATTACAGATGATGGATAAGAAGATGAGAAGCTTAGAAAAAAATGTGGGAATGAATCTTGGAGCAAAGTGCAGAAGAGGGGACCAAAGATAAACACAGTGTTGCTAGTAAAAGTGACCAAAACACAGTGGAATAATAGTCTCTGGAGGAAAGAGAGAAAAGAGGGGAATGGAAAGAAGGAATTGTACAGTGAGAAAAACATAGTGAGTACGTGCATATATCTGCATATATCAAGCAAAGTAGCGTACCTCTTCCTTATCAGTGTATACACAAAAGCCAGCAGTCCAAGCCAGGGTTTGCTATCAACATGGCTATTATAAACAAGAAGGAATGGGTAACTGGGATAGTGGGACAAGAGAGTTACAGTGCACTTGACCAAGAATATAGGGTGAACTTCTAAAGCCCAGGATCACGTATTTCTCACAATAAAGCAAACAAGGCAACTGGCAGAGTTCTATAGGGAAAATGACATCACTGCAGATTTTTAGGGATAATCATTTAACTGGATTAGCCCCAAAGTGCTGTGTCTAAAATCAGCATCCCTGTCTCTTTATGTACTCCAGATGAAACACATTAGCAGAAATATGGCAAGGGACATTCACAATACACTGTTCTACATTATCAGCATTTTTTGCAAATCTGCAATTAGTCTAAAGGGCCTGGGTAAATTAGGCCTCTTGATAAATGAAGCACCTAGACAGGTCTCAGATTTATTGGATCTAGCTGTCCTGCTGTCCAGAGCCTGTCGGCTAGGCTATGGAACAGAGATGGTACAGCGGGAAAGTCTATGAAGCCAACATAAATGTGAACTGCTGAGATAATGGTGAAAAGCCCTGACTGAGGCTGCTGACTGATTAGATTTGAAAGTTTCTGCCAGGAATAGTGTAAGTTTAGGGAGAATGCAATGAGTGAAGAAATTAAGAGACACTCTTCAAATGTTAGTACATATGTGTGAAATCCTGTATTATTGTAGTGACAGGGACACTTAGTGTCTGACACAGAGATGCACACATATGTATGCTATGAGAGAGAGAAAGAGAGAGAGAGAGAGGAGCAAGAGGAGAGATGAACACTGACCAGACACAAAGCTAGTATTTTCACATTGCACAAATTCTGGAGAAAAAAGATGCAATATTATTAACTCTTCTTCTTCCCCTTACCCTGAAAAAAGTCTATTTCACAGGTGATTATTTGCACTCCTGAAGGGAAGTCTGGTGGTTTCTGTTATTTTTCACCCCCAGAGCCATTTTAACGAAAGCAGTATACCACAGTAGGACATCTTTGATACATACGGCTATTTGCTTGCATGCCCAGCTCTTCTCCTAGCTATTTTAATACCTCCCCCAGCTAACCAGCACAAAATACAGTTGTTGTGTCCTGAGAAGGAGGAATAGTCTAGAGGAGGGGAGGAGGCATAGGGACTGTCCAGATTATTCTCATTTATATCTTGAGATCATCTGCAGTGATTTCCAACTAAAGTGTGGCGACACCTGCCAACTCCTCTGCTGTTGCTGTTGCTCTTGCTGAACTCAGCTGAACAAGCCAGTTAGGATTTTCCAGCAGATGTTCAGATGTTTCTCTTCTCTCCCTCTCCTTCCTTCTTGCCTTCTGTTTTTAAAAGCTCTGTAGCACTCCAGAAAAGGCTTGCAACTGTCCCTAGTTTGTCAGAAACAGACCATATCCAAAGTTCCAGCTTCCTATTAGTTATTGCAGTGCTCAGATTAGCAGAGCTAATAACTGAGCATAAAGACACTCTATGTTGGTAGTGGCAAGGGGAAAAAGCAGTAGAAGGATCTAAAATAGCTGGACCCATTTGTTTCTGAAGGAAGTTGAGTATGCTGCCACTTCTCTCTGACTGCTTCCCTGCTCCCTGATTGCTCAGCGTTCTTTAGTAAACCCACATTGATTTTCCTGTCGATAGCATTCCCTCCAATCACAAAGAAACCGTCAGTGCCAAACAAATGGCCAGTGTTTTCCTGCAGCATACTTAGCTCTTCCACCTTGTAAAAAGCTTACTTTGCTGCTGCATCTCTCCTTTCAAATCACTCTCTATGTGATCTTAGAAGAAAGAAAGAAATCTCTTGTGTCTACCAGGGACCCAAATTCACCCTGGAAGTGCACAGTGTATCCAATTATGCTGCAGTTTGATCCTGCTACTTTTCAAGGCCTTCTAAATTATGGAATTAAAATGGTTTAGTGGAAAAAAGGACTGGTGACACTAGCGGTGTTAAGAATTTAGAATGTGCCTTCTCATATATTAAAAAAGGCTCTTTGAATATCATCAAAGAGATTTAAGAATTTTTATTACTTTTTAAAGCTGTTTTAAAGCTGATTAGACTTTTTAGAATAGACTTCATCTTATGTCTGTCTGTCGGTCTCTCTCTTTCCCACTCTCTTTCCTCCCAAGTCTTCCCTCCTCCTGATTAATCGAACTTTTCTTTGTTAACATAGGGTACTTCTGCCAAAATATTATCCTTTTGCCAAAGACTGAAGCAGGCAGCCCAGCACTGAGACCTGGCACTGTTTTGTGTTAAGGTCTCCTAAACGCTGTAGGTGTAAAAGACTAGGGAGAATCAGCACTTTTCCAACCACTTATTCTTTCCAACAACAACAAAAATCCCTGACATTAGTCTCGTAGCAATGCAAAAAAAAAAAAAACACAAGTGGGGAAAACACAGAGTGAATCTAAAAGTTCTGGTGTCCGGGGCACTTGGAAAGAATAAAAGAGCCTGCTCGGGAAATGTCTGTGGGTTCATCAGTGGGGAGGTGAGGCCAGATGAATATCTGTTTGTCTATGCATGAATGTGCACTTACCTATGTTGAGGCTGAGGGCATCTGCGCCCATGAAGCCTAGCCTATGCAGCAACACCTTGAAAATGTTGACATTCACCATTTGAAAGTAATTAGCAGTGCTGTTGTCTTTAAAGTATTCCCTGTGTTGAAAATGCTTACAATAATAAACACTAATTGCTTTCAAATGGTAAATTGGAACCACGGCATGTGGGTGGTGTTCCACTTGTGTGCATGAAGGCATACGTATCTGTGTGTGTGTGTATATATATATATATATATATATGTACGTATTTGTATGCATGTTCATGTGTGTGCATATGTGTAGATGTGAGTCTAACATGCAACACACAGCCATGCCTGCCAGAAACCTTCTGCACAGGTTATTCCTGTCCAGGAAAAAAAATAAGAGATAAGGTGACTTACACAGGGCTGAAGAGAGAGAAAATATGACAGGCTCTCGTGCAGTATTTAGAGGGGAGAAAGCACAGTCTTGTGGTTCAGACACAGAACTGCATATGGCCGGCTCTGGGCACTGGGACCAGTCCTGCCAGAGCAAGTCCCTGGCTGGAGATACCCTGGCTGTTGAGGGCATTCCCCGATACACCGGGGCCCTGACAGAGGGGTTTTCAACAGCCTTGATTATCATCAGAAGGAGAGGTTAAGAGGTGCCTGACTGTTTCCAAACTGTAGGRTATGAAGTTGGGTGATGAAAAAATAAAGTGTCCAAAATTAGTAGGTGCTTCTTAACAGTCTAGCTGATGACCTTTATCCACAGTAGAAGACCTCCTGGGGCTAGCACTGAGTCTTTGTTCATAAATGCTTATCAAATATATGGACATTCTCAGCTGCTCTGAGCTAAGTTGCAAAATGTTCTCACTCCATGAGGGACAGGTTGCTAACAAGCCTGAATCTCTTCTCACACTGGTGTAAATCAGAAGCAACACCAAAACAGCCAACGTAAGCCACGCTGTCGTCAAACTGGAATGAGCGAGGGGAAAATCGTGCCTCATTCTGTTTGTCAGTTTACAGCTAAGTTAGAAATCACATGCTTGGCCCTAATTAAACAGTTTTAAATGAAATAGAAGTTCAGTTCAGCTCCTTCAAACCCACCAGTAAAAATTAACCTACCCCACACTGCCAGCAATAATTAGGTAAAGTCCTGCGGGACTGTAAAGTTGCAGATGAAAAAAAAAAAAATCCTCCTAGTAGGGACGGTATTACCCTTACTGACAGCGGCAGAAGCTGGGATCAGAGCTTGCCCTCAGGACCAGGGCTCTCAGAAACACACAGCCCTTGCACTATTCTTCCACTGCTCTGTAAAAGCCAGGGCGAGATTTACTGCAGTCGTCCATGGGAGCTGTATTGGGCTAAAAAATGAGTGCTTTACAAAATCATCCTCACAAGTGTGAATAATAATTGGATGGCAGATTGGGGATGGCTCTCCAGCACAATGTCTGTCTGCAGGGAAACTTGCAGTTTCCTGCAGAGCAAGAGCAAGCAGGAGGTCCGTCACCTCTAAAGGCCCGTCCTGGGACATCCCAGCTCGCTTTGGTTTGACAGGAGAGGAGGAAGCTGCGAGCCCTCTGCGTTTGCAGGGCTGGTGCTGAGTGGACATGTGGAGCTCTGCTGAGCCTTAGGGCTGCGCCACGCAGGTGGCCCATGCCATTCAGAAAATTCGGCACTGGCGACAAAGCTCGGGAGAGAGCCACTGAGGGACACCCTGCCTGGTGATGTGCTCTCCAGCAGGGATATCTGTGGCCCCTGCCTGCAGAAAGGAGCTGGGGTACACAGGTCTGCCGTCACCCCGAGCTAGGCACAGCTCTGGCATGGACTCACGTGAGGTCTTTGGGTGGCAGCGGAGGATGAGTGGCCCTTCTCCATCTCAGTCTGTGGGTACTCATTTCCAACTGTGTTTGGGCTGTAAGTGCTGAAGAAAAATTGAGTGAGATGCTGCTAACTTTTTTGGTAAGGGGGAATCCTTAGAAACAGTAAGGTGACCAAAAGTGACTGCTTGTACTTTCCTTTGAGGGGTGGGGGAAAACAGGCATTTGAGCTTGTTACCGTCCCCATAAAAACGTACTTTTCTCCCTCTCAGCCTCTCTGCACCTTTGCCAGCTGCTGGCGTTGCCTTTAGACACCAGCACCAGCGGAGGCTTTGTATCTCCCTCATTGAAAGTACTGTAAAACATGACTGAACAGGGAATATCAGAGGCTGTTAAACATGCTTTAAAAGTTCTTTAATTTGTTGTATCATGATAACTGCACTTTAATAAAAGTAATCACTGGTCTTAATAGCCATACAATAAACTGTTATTTATGTGAGTCAATGTGCCAGGCTGAGCCTTCCAGGTGTGCCCCAGATCTTGAACCATCGGAGCAATCCAGAGGGAGGACGCTGTCTGACAGGACCCAAACAAGGCTTATAAACAGGTGCCATTTTGCCTAGTCGCATCTAGGGGTATGCTGGCTATATTAAGCGCCTGGCACAACATGGCACTTTCAGTGCTTTGATTTATTTCAGTATTACATTTAATTGTTTCCTTCTTGCTGAAGCTTTAACATGCAATGCTTGTAAATATAACCTGCACCCTCCATATGGCACTCTGGTTTTCCATTTTCAAATGCAATCGTCCTGGAATAATGACTGTGGTATAACTCAATTTCAGTTCTGCTGCTGGGGACTTTATTACATAATGCTTTCTAATTGACCCTCATAGTTTAATAAGACAGAACATTTCGCCAGAACATTGACAAAAGTTATTAATTTTCACTTCAGCAGAGACCAGTGTCCCAATTAAATCCCATGATAATGCCTGACTGACTGACTGACCTCATTATGGCTAATGCTTATTAGTCCTGCAGAGAGGATAACATCACACACTGTTAAAATGCCTAAATGAGCACATACAACTATTCAGCATGATTATAATTTACATACATGACTAATTTTACTCCGCCAGTCCTTGTCTGGTGAAACTAATGCTGTAAACTCCTGTCACACAACAGGATAGCCACTGAGAATTTTGAATCTATCATAAAAACAGTCCTGAAGTGTTTTAAAAGGAAACAACACCCAGTTAAATCCTACCTGCCTTCTTGAAATATGATTGCAAGTACACATACTATGTATACTTGAACTGGTAATGTGCTTGTGCATGTTTCTTTTTAAAAAGTAATTACTTCATTTTCTTTAATGAACTAAAATAATGGCTGAGATCAAACCTTTCTGCAAGCATTTTTACATGCCTTACAGTTTAACTGCTCTTCCTCATGCAGGGTTATGTTTTCACATTTTCTTAGAAGCTTTTTAAATGTAGTGTAGGTAGCAATTTCACATTCATCAGAACCCTTCCCTCTGCCTCTTTTAATAGTTCCTCTCCAGGAAAACACTTAAGCCAAAATTCTTTATTAATATATTATATACTATAGTAAGCACATGTTTAAAATGTCACCTGTTTTGACAGAGCCCTTCTGAAAGGTGAGCCAGGACGGCTGTATTTTTCATGTGCTTTTAAAAAGAACTAGGGTAGAGGAGTACGGCATATATTTTTATGGAGCATAGTGAGTTCTCACACCTTTTTCCTACTTTTTAAATTTGCTTTAAATACGTACACTTCACTATATGAAGCACGTACCAATACTCCATCCTCAAGATTTTCTACAGGTTTATTGCACGCTTTTCCCACAGGATTGTGTATTTGACAAAGGATAACAGTGAAACAGCCTGTCTCCCAGACTTTGGTTTGTTCAGAGGCAGGGCGATGTGAAGTTTCAGGAGAGGAATCTACAAGACACGACAAGACTCACAGCTGCTGGTAGATGAAGATAAATAGCAACGCCCACTACCACACACACATATGCAACCTCACCAGGGCCAGGTGATGGCCTAGATTTTCAGGTTAACTTTTTCAGACACACCCCAACGACATCATGGTCTAAGTCCCATTGCCTTCCAGTGAGATTTATCCCCTAATAGCGCATGCCTCTCTGAAAAGAGGACTTCAGGGCCTGGTGGCATGGACTCAGAGTTCATTCTTCTTCAAAATGACCATGAAAGTGCAGCCAAGGTCAGCCACAGCAGCTGCTGCCGCTGCATAAACACTGGATGCATGAGAAAGACTGTCAGGGAGCAGTCCCTTTCCTCATACCAGTCCCTTCAGACATAGTACTTTTTCATTCATAAATCCTTTGACTCATGAGACTGGGCTGAGTCTTTCAGTCTTGTTTTCAACCACATTTTCTGCTTTCATTGCTTCCAGTCACATACCTCACACTATGCCTTCAATATACCTCCCCCTCAATCCTTATCTTAATCACATTTCATCTTCTGCCATTGCACTTTGGAAAGGAATATAGCAGACATTGTCTACAAAAATGAAGTGCAAACACAGCAGAAAATTAACACTCAGACATACACAATAGATGTTTGCATGGTTACAACTGAAAGAATTTGGCCCGGCATGTTTGTAAATAAAACCTGGAAAGTGCTGAGAGGTGCTAATTAGGTTGATAGCATATTCTTGATTTGAAAATAATTATTTGTCTTTTGCCATTTAACTTTCATGTTTAATTTTCAGCATTGTGTCATGTTCACTAACAACATGATGAGACATAGTATAGCATGTACTATCACTTTCACTGTGTAAAATAAGCCATGCAATTGTGAATGCATTAAAGAAACATCTGATCACACCACGCACTATGTAAACAATGCCTCCAAACAGAAATGAAGATACTGTAAAACAGATCTTCTGTCCTGATACAAATCTTCTCCATACTCTATTTTGCTGCCACTTTTAATTGTTGTTTTCAAGGCTTAGAGGGAAGGAAGGATGGACGGAAGGAAGGAAGGAAGGAAGGAAGGAAGGAAGGAAGGAAGGAAGGAAGGAAGGAAGGAAGGAAAGGAGGGGGAAGAGAGAGAGGAGATAGAGAGGCAGGGAGGGAGGGAGGGAGGGAGAAGGGAAGAGAGAAAGAAACAAATGAACGAACCTGCCTTCTTGAGTCTGGAATTTGTTAAAAAGCCTTCATCAAAGCTGCTGATTTGTGTATGATGATCAGCATTCGACTGCTCTGTCAGGGAGATCTGAGAATATTCAAAACATAAAAATGGCCAAATGGACTCCAACTAGCCAAGTGAAGGATCACAGGGTCTGTTGATGAATCACATTTCTTTAATTGAGCCTTCTTAGGAAGAGAAATGCTGGGGTTTGAAACTCCCTGTGGTCCAGCATGCATGTGATTTTTGTTTGTTGCTTTTTTTCAACTAGCAATCCTTCCAAAATCATTCACAAAGGGATCAACCACAGTTTAGGCATATGGGAACAATACAAAATCAGTAAAGGTAAAAGGCTAAAAGGGCTGTCTGAAAGCTATATTCAGTGAGGAACAGAAACAATTATAATTCTGAGTTCAGGCTAGCAGAAAGAAGAGTCCAAAGATATGTCTATGAAAGCGGTCTTATGCACACATCAGCAGAAGGGAATAGAGTGGCAATGTAGGTGAGCAGGTGCAAAATGGTGAAACAGATAATAAAAGGCCATAGGGAAGGGGAGGAAGAACAGGTGAAAAATGAAGTCTCATGGACAGTGGTCATGGTCAGGCAAAGGCCTTCCATGATCACCTGGTTGCTTTAGATAATGCTGGGGAGGGCAAGAAAAGCAGGTCATGAGTTCAGCAAAGTTTGCAAAAAAAGGAGAAAATAGTATGAAAAGAAGTTTTTTTTTTTCAACAGCTCAGAAGTCAAAATGCTACACTGTAGAAGAAAGTGTAAAGGCAGTCAAGGAACTTGTAATAGAAGACTTCTTCATCTGGGGTGAGTCAAATGTTGCCCTCCAGTCATTTCATGGTGGAAGCCATGTGGACAGGATGTGGCTCTTGGTAACAATAGGAATTCAGAAAGGAACAGTTTTGTCCATTTATTTTAGAACAATAAAGAAGAGCATAAAGGTCACAAACCAGTCATGGGAGTTGAACCTAAATAAACTGCTGCCTTATTAGTTCACTCTCGACCTTAAGGGATGCTTTCAGCACTCCTAGAAATGTTTTCTCTCTGGTTCTTGTCACTCACGCAGTCTTTCTCCAACACCTATTCTGAGGAAGCGGCCTGCTGCTTTCATTTATACTATATGGACTGACAACACAAGCTTTACAGCTCAGTATGCTTTCTTCTCTTACTTTTCCCTGACCTCCGCAAGCACTTCCTATACCTGAAGTCATGGGAGGAATCTTTTGAGTTGAAAGCCCTCTGTGAAGACTGCAGATCCTTTTTAAGACATGTATAACTCGAGACCACTGCAAGAATTGCTGTCTGAAGCTGCTTTTGTGGTGGTGGATGTAAACAGTCTGATCTGGGCATCATCTGAACTGGTAATAAGAGTGTAAAGAGCAGAAAATGAGCATGGTGCATGTCACTTTGTTAAGCATTACATTCCATGTGGGGATGGAGAAGAAAGAGGAGGAAGAACTGTCTGCAGGTAGAACACTGGCTGTGCAAGAATTCTGGCTATAAATGACCGGAAGGAAACATGGTACAATAAAGACAATCAGTACATTCCTTCCAAAAATGTTTTCACTTTGAAATTAGAAAAGAACCTTCTGTAACAGAAAAATAGCCTCCATCCAGTCACCTTTGGTGTGGAAAGTGGTACATGCTGATAGCAATGCTATGCTACAGGTCAAGTAGAACTTAATCTATCTCATCAAAACTGCAAGGGGAGTCCAGGCAGGCAGAAAGTAATCACTCCATTTGGAATTGGTCCAGGATGCAGGGGTTAATGCACTCGTTCTTGCAAAATATATCGTAAGACCTTTAATGAGCAGAGCGGTCAGTATCACATCTTAGAAAGGTGTCTAAATGCTCTCCTGACATCATTCTGGGCTGTGGTTCAGCACGGGCTAGGGATGAGGAAAGGGAGAGGAAAGAGGAAAATGCCACCTACAGTACTGAGTTGCCAGCACCTAATAAAGAACAAGGAAACGAAAAACTAATCAAAGGTGAAGAAAGGACATGTGAAAAAGTTAAAAGATCAAGTCCAGAGTGGACTGTGGAAGGAACTGAATGGAAGCAAGAAACCAAAGTAAGAAAAGGAAAGCTGAAGAATAGAAAATAGCTTGCTACCAAGATAAAGATTAATAAGACTTTTTTTTTTTTTTAAACCATAAGAAACATAGGGGTCAAAGGAAGAGACAATTGGCCTCCAGGATGTGGCATGAGTAATTTATTGACAGAAGAAGACTTCATTGAGGGAAAAAAAAAAAAGAGAAAGAGAGAAAGAAATTTAATGAATTTTTCCCCTCTCTGTTCACAAAGGAAGATGGGAGACAAATGCCAGGAACAGACATAAATTTCCCAGGGGTGGAAGACAAAATATGGTAGAAAATCAGGATCATGTCAGACCAGGTGATTGAGAAATTAGAACATCTGAAGACTGACAAACCTTTACAGTCAGATTAGTTCCAGCAAAGAACTGTGAATGAAGGATGGGGTAAAGAAATGAAGGAAATCTCTAGCATGCACTTTGGTCCAGCAAACCTGGGCTGAAATGGTTCATAGAAAGTTCAGGAATTGCTGGGCCAAATATCTCAGGAACTGCACTATCCTGCTTGGTATTGACTGTGACTCCAGCGTGGAGGGGCAGAAAGCAGGGGAGCCTTCAAAGGTTTTCCTCACAACAACAGAGGCCACCGTCTGGCTGTTTTCTGAGTTTTAAGTACCTGGCACTCGAGATCTGCTGGCAGCCATTTCAGCGTGGCTCCAGTAATAGGGTGGGCCAGTGACTTTACATTTGTGGTGTCAGGAAGAACTATGTTCCCCCTACCCTTTAAATCAACATTGTAAATGTGTCAACATCACCCGTAGGAAGCATTAGAAAGTGTTATTTTAAAGCATTTAGAAGGCAGCTTGGATTTTTTCCACTTGAGCTTTGTGTAAGCAAGGGCTTTCTACTACCTGGGGTTCCTGTGAGAGGCACCCAGCCATCACGATGAGAAAATACATGCTGGAAAACACACAGCAAAACCAGAACCAGTGAAGACAGCTGTATCTGCTGTGGATGCCTCTACGTCAAATTCAGTAGTGAAATAAACGGTCGCCAAAGCTTGATAGAAAATGGCTGTAAAGGTGTAAATTTCGTGCCATATTTTGGCATTTAATGTTTGCAATATTCTGTGCTGAAGGGAAAGAAAGGTGTGGAATAGTCCACATGAGTGAGAGGGAGTCAGATTAAAAGAGGAGATAGAGCAAATTAGAAAATGTTATGAGGCTTTGACTACTCACAACTCAGAAAATTACACTGCAGCTATTTGTTTGGCTGCTACTTATGTCACCGGTGTATTTGCTCTGGGATGCAATTGTCCCTAGACTTGCACACAAAAAAAACAAGCTGAAGTTAATGGAACTGACATGCTTCGAGACAGGATAATTAGGACCAGGGGGTGGGGTGGAGCAGGACAGGACTGCTTTGCTCATTTGTTTTGTCTTGCTCATTTATTACCCATTGTATGAAACAGCTGTAATTCTTTAGCTACACATAAATGAGAATTCTGCCGATTAATAGCACAGAACCTCACACCACTGACTGCTGCTCTGTGTCCTGGCCTGCAAGGTCTGCCTCAGACACCAACTTAAGGACTAGATGCTGTTAATGGCTTTGCTTTGGGGTAAGCAAATGTCCCGACATTAAGGTCTGAGTAACTGTGAAGTTTCCACTTTGCCAAGGCAGTCAAAATTCCTGGTATTAAAAGACTTCAGTAAATTCTTTCAGCACACTTAATTTTTTTTATGTAAAAGGCAATATAAGTATAGTTTGTTCATAGCAGTGCAAAGTCTTCATGCACTGGATTCCCATTACAGTTACAACAGCCTTTTTATTTTTTGGCTCGTTTCAATAGAGTTGTTATAAAATGTCTACAACCCATTAGAAAGACAATGTCTAAGTATTTAACAAAAAGTCACTTAATATAAAATTTTTCTAACCTGGATTATTATATTGAGCTTCCATCTTGAACAAATAAGTAGTCATCTGCACAATACCCAAATTTCCTTATGTGAATCTGCAAATAGCCAGCTACCTTCTCTGTTTGCAGATGCATGCATATGCATGCAAATATGTCTTTTGAGAATAGCTTCATTTTCATTTCTACATGTATATATATGCAAGAACAGTCAGATTCTTGCTAACATGTTCTATAGAAAGTTGATCAAATAGCAAAAGTTATGAGATTGATAATTTTTTCCTTTACAAACACAATCAAAGACACTGAGATTTGTGTATATTACTCTATATCACTTTCACTGGAAGCTTCAAAAGGAACTGCTGCCAACAGGACAACAAAGCTCGTGATTTTAACCTTTGCCCAGTAGTCTGTAAGTCAAAGATCAAAGTTACTTAGTTCCAAAGTTGTTTGCATGCAGCCACTCAACACAACACATGCTTTCAAGGAATTTCTTTGTAAGTACAATTATAATGTGCAAAACACAGCAAAACAAAGGAGTCAACTATTTTCACGTTGATTGAAGGTTAAAACCATAGGTCACTCTCAGTTTCAGTTTCCTGGGGTTTGGTTTTGCTCTGTCAGATAATAAAAATTGTGCTTTGCAGAGGAAAGCATGCAATAAATAAATTTAGAAGGAAGTTTAATTGGTAGTTCCCGGGATTAACAGTACAAGTGTGAATATGAGAGTACTTACACAATGCACAAACATGGTATGATTGTAATAGTGGCTGCACAAAAGGGGAAGGTTATTGTTTCTTTCAGCTATGGTGGGAAAGTCTGTGTTTCCACAGCAAAGATTCAACGGTACTGTGCAGGAAAAGGTTTCATTAGCTATCTGCTGATCTTTGGTAATGGTGAAGCTTTTTGTGAATTTTTTTGAAGTAGTGACTAAAGGCACGTCATGTACTGCTACTTAAGTGCAGACAAACGTGGTAGGCAATTTTGTTCGCCCATCACCTCTAAAAGTGGATTGCATGTAATGTGTGGTATGACCAGGGAGCACAAGGACCCGCAGTTGCTGCCTGTATTTTTACTGCTTGATTATCAGCAGAGCTGAGTGGAGCCTGGTGTCTCTTCTAAAGAACAGCATCTCTAAAAGTGCACTACATCCTTCATGATGACATAGACAGTGAATGTCTATTGACAAAGCAGTGTCCTGAAGGAGGACACAAAACACTGAATTTTTTTGTCCCGTTGGTGTCAATGAGCAGATTGTGCTGCTCCATGATGTTAATCTAATTTGAGAAAAACAGATTGTTCAAAACATCTTGTCATTGCTTATAGTGCTGTAAGCATAAATGTGCTATATTCTCAGAATGCAATTTGSAAGAACCTTGGTTTGTGTATTTAAAATTGTGCAAGATTTGCAATAAAGTGCACAGACAGTTGTTTTGCACTTGTTCCAGTGCCAGAGGGACTGGGGAAAAAAAATAAAAATGTATTGTCCAAATCGTAAATTTGGACACTGACTTTCACTAAGAAGCTGAATAAAAATTAAAAAATAGTGGGTTTTTTCTACGCTTTTGTTTCCAAATATAATTTACCAAAGATTTTCTTGTGGTAAAGAGTAGATTGAGTTTTACCCTTCAGAGAAATAAAAACCGATCCGGCTTCTAATATATTTTTGCTCTGCTTCACAAATTACTAATAGAGCTTTCATTCCTTATTAAGTATTTTATTGTTCACAGTGTCTGTTCACTAGATCTGAATCCTTGCAAAGTTTTAAATTTTTTGTGTATCCCACTCGCTCATTAAATGTAACCTACACATTCCTAGTTAGCACTGGAATAAAAGTGCTCAAATACCAAAAGAAGCTCTGGTATTTCTGGCCACAAGTTCAACTATGAAGTCTATGAAATCTTGCAGGGAAACGTATTCCAGCTAAATTTCCAGCCCAGTTTTGCAGACTCAACAGATGTGGATGGTTCAAATAAGCATCTGGACTTTTGATGTTTGCGTAAAACCGAATGCTGGCTTTCTGAGGTTCCCCAGACCTAGAGACCTCCCTGCACCTATTAACAAATTCTGACCCAAATCTGAACCAACATTTGTAACTGACCAGTATCAGTTGGCTGAACCAAAACTGTGGACAGAAACCATCTTTGTCCTAAAATCTTTTCAGGGTGTTCAAGTCTGGAGGCAAGTCTGGCACTTTGGCTACACTTCTGATTGATATCAAGGGCCAACACTTCAGTGGGGGCAGGTGACCATTACACCATTGACTTCTAGAATTTCCGGATTGCTTTGAAGTTAATTTACTGCTTACTGAATAAAAGTATCCCCACAAACAAATTTTGGGAAGAAAAAAAGAAAAAAAGAGAACTCCTTAGTTATATCACCAGGCTCTGGATTCAATTAATTTGTAAGAGTTGAGAAAAGCCCTTTTCTTTTTTAAACCAGACGTTTATTTTTAACAAGGGATGAAATCATTGGAGAACAAAAACTGAGACATCTGTTGTTTTATATCTGTTTATTGTAAGTGCTTAAATGTGAGTTTGGTTTCACACAGTTTTGACATTGTTGCTTCATTAATAATGATTACGTAATTGCAACCACAAAAYAAGCTGTAAGGCTGTAACATTTTCATTACTTATTAGCAAAGAACTCAAAACAAAAGACAGGATCAGCAAGGAGGTAGCAAAGATTTGCATGTTGAAGGTGGGTCATATATAGAATTCCATAACAGTTGTGTTCTGGATCAAGCTGGTGAAAATAATTAATAGACACTTCTGTTAAGGAATGTGGTTAAATAAAGAAAATCAACACACTTTTGAAGAACAGGTTAAATTCAGTGAAATTTTGAGTAAAAAAAAAGGCAAAAGGAACTATTTCACTCTCACTGCTGCTGTTTGATAAAGTTGACATAAGTCATGCTGATCAAGTAAAAATATTTTTCTGATGTTTTCTGTAATTTTGATTAATTTTGTTTCACTTCATACATTCATGCAAATAGTAAATCTAATCTACTATTTCTAATTCAGCTGAAATTTAAAGCAAAGCACTTAGTTTATTTAAGTCATGGAATTTTACATGTTTGGAGTACAACACTTCTGTACATATTTTTTATTTTAAAAATGCTACATAAAAATGAGATTTTACTTTTCTGAAGGTTAGAATTTTGAATTAGAATTTTAAAAAAACTTTCAAATTTTTTCATAAGTGGAAATTCACGTTTGTTACTAGCTGCCACGACATAACCTCACCTGCACAGACTACTTGGAACAGACCATTTTCTTTTGTAAATTTCCTAGGCAGGAAGAGTTAGCTATGTGGTAAAGACAAAAGTGTGATGGCATCAAGCAACACAGTTGTAAATGAGGAAAGCCAATATCTGGCAAGTGATACATCATATCCACGCAGGTAGCAGAGATGTCACTTCCCAGAGTAGCAACAGACCACAGTGTATGGTATATTAACCACAGCTCTATTTTTACATATGTGATGAACTTATTCTGGTTTTTGCTTACTATTTACACAGATACATAAATTTTCCACTCTGTAGGAGCCACGCCAGTGTGGACAGTTGCTGTGGTGCTCTGAATCAAAGTAGCAGCCACATGTTTTTTTCCCCATGTGTTTTGCAGGTTTCGGGATACTCAGGCCTCTGTTCTACTGGCACCTCTTAAGTTGCCACCCTGAACTGAYAATACACTGGGCACATAAGCTTTCCTAAGCAGCAGTAAGCCCACAAGAAATAGAAGTGCTCAGTGTTCAGCACATCTGTAATTGTGAACACAAAGTTTAAACCAAATGAAAGCCAAGATGCTGTGGTGTTATATCATCAAAACTTTGCAGGCTCAGATGGAGGGACCAGGGAGGATTGGCAGGCGTTTGGAAACAGAGCTGTAATAGAGAGAAACGGGGAGTCTTAAAACTGAGGACGGAGAGCAATTGACTCTGCTAATGGAAACACATGCAGTATTAAATGAAAGTGTTCCGCACCTTCTTCATAAGGTGGCACTTGGGAGCCCAGTCTCTGCATCCTGTAGGGTACGTTTCTAGCACAGTGTGAGGGGAAAATCAGCCGCGTGATTCCAGCTCTGGTTAATGGGAGCTGTGCTCCTAATCCATGGTGCACAGTGTAAAATATTTACCTATGCCTTTCTAGTGAGGCTACTTATGTAATTTCAAGGGAGGAAGTAGCCAAGGGGAAGCTGCTTTATACCAATTAAATGGAGAAGAATTGGATGGAGGGCAATTCAATGTATTCACCCTTACAGGGAGATCCGTGTTTAAACATCTCGATGGGACATTTTTTAATGAAGAACTAAACTGCACGCCCTGCCTATGTCAGAAAGGGATAGCTGGGGCCCGCAACACTGAATTTCTCTCTGAGGAAGGAGACTAGTGCGCAGTGTAGCCTCCTGCTGGGTGATATATTTACCTTATCAAGATGCTCACAGAGAACTCTGTAAGCACGCATATTCATAAATCACTTTACCTTTGGACTATTGATGGGAAAATGTTACAAGGTTAGAAGGTTTAGAAAACACCTCCAAGTATGTTGAGGCTTTTGTCAAAGTTTATCAGATTCTGTCTGACCCTGCAGAGTCTTCTTATTCCTCCTCTTCATCTTGCTTTTAAACTTTTCTCCATCCTCCTCCCATTCCTCTCATTCTCCATTTGCTCTTCTCCAGCCCTTTCTTCAATTTACTACAGTGCTGCAGCTCTCCTGTCTCTACACATAAACAACTCTTGTGCAGATCAATCGCAGTCCAGACTGAAGGGGCCAAATCAGAAGACTGTGTGAGATATTAATAGCTGTGTAATATATCAATATATTAAGCCACGTTGACTCACTTTGCTAAGGTAGAATTGAGTCTAAGCTGGAATAGTTAACACCCTGAAGGACCTAAAAGAAAGTCTAGTGTAGGTATTGGGCACCTTTGTGCGTGTTGCATCAACAGAAACTTTCCCTTACACTGGAAGAGGGAGGCTTGGATACCATCTGACTTACCACCTCTGATGATGTTCCTATGTATCCTACATCTACAGATCAGAAGCCTCACAAGTAAATGTTGAAAAGAGCATCCCACCTACTATCAGACCTGGCAAAACTTTACTATGGATATTGTGGATTAAAAAAAAAAAAAAAAAAAAGAAAGAAAAGGGCACAGCCACAGGAGAAGAGGTAGTTATAAATTTACTACATTTATCCCAGATCTCAAAACAGTCCAGACATGTGCCTGTGCTTTGGTTCACAATTGTTCAATTATTCTGGTTCATTATGCACAGTGTGGGAAACACAGTTTGGATGCAACTCTTTCTGATGCTGGACATCAGTGAAACTCCAGCTCAGGCTACAGCTGGACAGCTTTTAGGCCCACACTTTGGCATCAGTGGAGTTACTCTACATTGACAAGGATGTAAATGAGATCAGAATCTGGTCTGTGCTGTACGACTGCAATCATACTTGAGAGCTAAACTCTGCCAACCATACCAGCTTGTTGAACCTCGGGTTACATATGTTTGCAGATTCTCTACATGAGAAGTAACAGACACAATCATCTGGTGTAGGGCAACTGCAAAAGGTAATCATGTACACATTTCCTGCCTCCTGTAATATGTGCAGCCATGAAGGTATCGACCCCTTTTGTCTCCAATGTCCCTCTAGTTTTCCCAGGAAGCAACAATCAGCCAGATCAAGAATGAACTGCCAGATGTTTCCATCCAACTCCCTCAAGTAGAGTCAGTTTAGGCAGAGGTGGTGAGGAATGACTGCTCAAGCAGCTCCTGCTGGCTGTACTGCCATGCCAAAGAAGGTTGCCACGGAGTAAGAGAAGCTATAGCTGCTGGGTGGGTGGAGAGCAGCTAGCTGTGAGGAGCTTAAGGGGAAAGAAAAGGCTGCAACTCCTGGTCCTACCTCTGCATTTGCCAAAATTATCCTTCCTCTGAGACCTACCCTTGTGCTGAGATCTGTAGTGGGTTGCCTAGGGCACTCCCACGGTCTACTCTCTTATGCACACTTTCCTTCTCTTTTTTTTTAAAACTCTTTCATTTGATTTCTGCATCTCAAAACACATCATTCAGAGAGACACTACACACCAAGAATTATCATGTATCCTCTCTCACAAGAAAAGATGAATCCTTCTATGGTGTACCTCTGGCTTAGGAGTAGTATCCACTACTTCCCGAAAAAGCTAGGAAACCTGAGAAAGCTGGATGAACATGCACTTTTGCACACTGCCTTAAAGACAAGAAGCTGAGGAACTTGAGAAAGGATTGACTTACTCACCTTCCCAAGCCCTTTCCTGAGCTGTAGTCACCTCCCTTAAGAAGCACAAGACAGCCCTGAAGAAAATGAAATGGTAAGTCTGGGAAGGTTGCAACACGTGGATGTCCCAGAGYGTTTCTAATCAATTGCTCAATTTAGGACCTTTGACTACTGATGCAACCCAGTCTGGCTTCCATGCAAATAGAGACAGTGAAGTGGGGAAAAAAGACAAGCTTCCTTTGGTATTTTAAGTGGAGGATTACTTATTTTCCTTAGGTTTTTTGAAAAAAAAAACCCATAAAATTACACAAAAAGAAGGCAAAATTATGAGTGATCCCAGGAGATCATAGGGAATAATAAAGATCTTGGGAGATATCTCAAGTCTTATAATCAAAACCCTTCTGTAACCCCGCGACATGCTGAAAGGTAAGCAGAGAGAAATCCAACAAGGACAGAACTTCCTCCCAATGAAAATTCAAAGTACTTTTCACATATTCATTACCATAAACTATTTCAATAGCCAATATTCTACATTCTTATCCTACCCTCATGAGCTCATCCTTGCCAGTGCCCAGCTTTAGCCAGCTGCTCTTTAACTCTGCATGTCTTTTAAACTGCTTGGGCAGCTCGGAAAGAATTTGTTCCCCCTTCCCATCCTTTCCCATTCAGTTAGGACATATAAAGACTTAGCTTGTGACCTTCTCTTTCCATCTGTGGCAGGCTGCAGGGCCATGGAAGATGAGGAGAAGTAATTCAGTTCTATAGCAAAGCTCAGATAAATAGCCTGAGGCAGCACCGGGAGTTTCAGAGATGGCTTCTCACTAGGTTTGGGCAAGGGACAATGAGGAAGACTGCAATATCTGTGGAAGTGTATAGAAAAGCCAGAGAAGAAGGCAGGTGTCCGTGTTCACCTCTGGGTTCATCAAGAGTGCTGGGCTCTGCTGGGGATGTAGGCAAGACCCACACTTCTACCCCACCTCCACTGCAGGGCTGCAGCAGTTATTCTGATGACAAGGAGTAGTCTCTGCAATGTAGGGACCCACCAGCCCACTTGGAGGAACACAGAGACAGCCACACTGGCCTTGCCCATGGTGGCCACACCAGCATCCCCCTGCTGAGCCACAGTCCAGTGCAAATGACACTGCCCCCTCGGTCCGGGGGTCTCAACAATGCCACACACGGCAAGGCTAAGAAAGGGGTGGTTACAGGGAGTTCATGACATCTGCACCTCTCGTTGATGCCTGCAGGCTCCTCTGGGCCAGATTTCCCTGTTCTGCTGCTGCAAAACCACCTCTACTCCCCGTTTGGGGAAAAAAAAAATCATTTCTTTATGTATGTTTTACAATTCAGCTATGGTGGAGTGGGAGACTGAATGATTCCCTTTTCTCCTCAGAAGAGTGATTGCTTCAGCAAATGTTCCTCCAGGAAGAATGGACAACCACTCCCTGTACAACCAAATACAGGATGAACATGGGTGCATCAAGTAGGCAGCCTTTCCTACCTCACCTCTCTAACATCTTTGTCTTCTGCCTTGCTCTGTGTTCTTGTATACCAATATAAATTCTTTATGCAACAGTCCTACTAGACTTGCATCCTTAAACTGCTATCTCTCCCTATAAAAACTAACAACTTACTCAAAGAGTAGGACATGCACCAGGCATGGGCCCCCAACTGCTGTGTGGAAAGACACACACTATAAAGTGCAAAAATAAAACTTTGTTATTGTCATGTCAAGAAACCTCTTCCCATTGTCAAGTGCAAGCAAGCTGAATTGGCTTCACAGAGAAAGGCTGCTAGCTAGGAGAAAGCCCTGAAAGCCAGCCCACACTTAACATCTCTCCAGAGACGGCCTGCCCTACTGGGAGACCAAAAAAGCGAGAGAAAACATTTAGAAGCAGCCCATCCCTTCTCACTGGGAGCTGGCTCAAGTAAGCCAAAGTGCAGTCACAGCGCACAAGGAAAGCCCCCACCCCTTGTTTATTGGGCCATCTTCAGTTCGGCATGGGCCCACGAGGGAGCAGAGAGACGGCTTCCCATCCCCCTGCCTCGTTCAGGGGCTGGCTGGGACTGGGGGCAGGCCTGCCGGTGGGCGCCGAGGGGCAGACCACCCCGGCCTGCGTGGGCCAGCTGGAAACCCTCTGAGTCCACCCAGATGCAGCGGGGCCAGGGGCCCTGCTGGGGCTACGGCCTGGGGCGGATTACTCGGGGAAAGACAGGGAACATAAACACTGGCTTTGTTCTGGTCTGGCCCTCAGAGACACGCGAGAAACAAGGAGAATTTCCCTGCTGTGACATCCTCCTGTGTCTGCAGAAGCAGAGTAAACAAAACTGAGGGCTGTGAACCCTCCCTGCTACACAGGTTTGGGTCACCAGTCTGGGTGCTGGGTCTCTCCCCGTCTGCTGGTTAGAGAGCATGGTCTGGAAGAGGAGACGCACAGCACATCCTGCCTTATGTAAGAAATTAAAACAACAATTGAAAAACCTCCCCAGAAGCCACAAGGCTGACAGAAAACCTCTTGCTTCGTACCAGACCACAGGCCCACCACTTATTTTGATCTTCTTACCCTCCCCTGATAGGTCAACCATCAGAGCATGTTAGGGTTTATGTGCCACTGGTGTTGGGGTACTCTGGGTGAGATCAGATGCCATGCATGATTGTGCACACACATGCCGGGCAGGGAGCTGCCTGAATGCTCTTCTTTGCTGGTGCCCTCCAGGCATCATTTGTAAAGGTGCCTGGAGGCTGTGCAGGGGCGGCTGGCAGTGGCAGATGGTCACAGGAGGGAGCAGGCGGTAGTGGTCCTGCTGTCTGGTCCACCCTGCTAAGGACTCAGGTTGGAGACACCTCTGCACCCTTTTGAACGACACCCCTGTTGAAGGGCCTCAAACTGGGACTCACTGCTGCTCCTTGGCATACACTTCTGGTGGCACTTCCTCCTCTCTGTGGTATCTTTCACTGCCCTGGGTGAAATACCCCAAGACCCTCTTGCTGGCAGCCAGAAAGCCCTGCAGACCTGCAGTAAGGTGGCAGTACTCTCGTGCTTGCCACCTGCACCCGGCAGGAGTTGGCCAGGCCTGCCCAGGGGAACAGCAAAGAATCCATGGGCTTGGCAAAGAGACACAGAAGGGGCTACAGGCTTCTTGGGCTGGATGCTGTGCTCACTCTGTGAGACAGAGTGCTAGGCTTTTCTAGACATAGCTACAGGGCAGATTTATCTGCCTGTCTAGTTTGAGCTCCACACATGGCCAACAAATAGTATTCCCAGGCGGGCTTGAATCCCTTCCTTCTCTTATCTGTAAAATCATGGTGACACAGAGGAGGTGAATAGCAATCAATTGCTCTCTCTTTTTCACCATAAGAACTAGGGAGTGGCAAATGGAGTTAGTGGGAGGTAGGTTCAAAACAAACAAAAGTTGTTCACTCAAAGAGTACAAAGACTTCTTATGGAGCAGGACCAAGTTTGGGGAATTCTGGGATCTTACGAGTTTTTGGGGTGAAGGATGGCTGCTCTCCACAAACTTTAGGAATTTCTTCTAAAGAAAAGCAGCAAACCAGACTAACTCTGCTGATCCACTATTGCCATGTGGATCTAACTGGGGTAACTTAGATATTTTATTCTTTACCTGCAGCCCTGTAAAATAATTGGCTAATTCAGAGCTCTGATTCCTGCAGGAAAGAATCAGAGTAAGGTCTGACAGGCTCACAAGTGTCCCCCCTCTTAACCTATACTCTTTTAGCAAAAAAACAGTCAGCAGATATGTGAGTGGCTCTAAACAGTATATTGCAGGAAGATGTAAGCTATTTATCAACTAAAAGCACAGCCACTTTAGACTTCTCAGTCGTCCCTGTTAGCTCAGCCTCATCCTATAGCCCTCCACAGGGGATTCATTACAAAAGGGTGGCTGAGCAAGCTCTTGTCTGCTTGCAGTTCAGCTGTGAAGTGCAGAACCCAAGAAATTATTCCAGCAACATTTTGTCACTGCTGTGCTGTTGATGTCCCACTTTGAATTTTAGTGCTGGCAGGTACAGGAGTTTTCCTCCCCTAGTGTGAATGGGTGTCCTTGTATGCTAAGCAGTGGGCAATCAGTTAGCTGCAAGTTATGACTTAAAATAGAAAAGAGAAAGAAAAGGAAGGGAGGGAAGTTGGGAGGGAAGGAAGGAGGTGGGGAAAGAAAGGAAGAGCAAAAGAGAGAGAAATAGAGAAATAAAAAGAAAGATGAGCGCGGAAAGAAAAGGAAGGAAGGAAGGAAGGAAGGAAGGAAGGAAGGAAGGAAGGAAGGAAGGAAGGAAGGAAGGAAGGAAGGAAGGAAGGAAGGAAGGAAGGAAGGAAGGAAGGAAGGAAGGAAGGAAGGAAGGAAGGAAGGAAGGAAGAAAAGAAAGAGAGAAAAGAGAAAGAAAAAGAAAGAAAAAAGAAAAAAGAAAGAAAAAAGAAAAGAAAGGAAAGAAAGAAAGAAAATATGAAGGAAGAAAAGGAAGGAAAGAAAAAGAAAGAGAAAAAACAGAGAACAGAATAACGAAAGGAAGGAAAGCAGGCAGGTGGGAAGGCAGGAAGGAAGAGGGAAGGAAAAGGAAGAGCAAGAGAGCAAGAGAAAAGCCAGAGCTCTTTCAGCCTCCTTGTGAGATCTAGAAGGTTTCATTACCAGTGATAATTTAGCTAACAAATATCTGACCGGCATCAGTTTATGCAGCTATTTGGTCCTTTCTTCACTTTAAAAAGAAATCCTCCAACCCCAGCTGGATAAGCTTGCATGGCAAGGGAGATTTAATCCATACTGAGATTTTGGTTAGATATTTTTCAAACACTGGCATAAATTTTTAATTTGGACTTTGATATCCAAACAGGCCCAGCTGTAGTCCTCCTGGGGATTGTTCCAGAGGCCTGGACTTTGAACAGGCTCCGCAGCAAACAGCAGAGACTACTGAAAATTCTGGCGGCTGGTGCTGAACTACCAAGCACTACAATAAACTTGAAATCAACACATCCTCCCACTTGGAGGGACTGTTTAGAAAGAGCTTCTCAAAGGAGAACAAATGAAAATATAGTACATAGAAGCAGGAAATGCTGGTGCATTTGTGTCTCCATCTGGGAAATATTCTGGGAATGTTCTCAGTAACACAGGATTAACACCTTGAAACAAGAAAAGCAAATAAACACGACTGGATATGGTTTCATTATTTGCTTCGCTCTGTTTTGATTTCCTCTTCACATGCATGTACTATGTTCACTTTTCTTCTAGATGTGGCCCTAGATAACCATATGTTAACTCTTTGGATGCTGACCAGTAAAACAATCTAAAAATGGATTTTCCTTTTCTTAGAGCAAGCCTAAATCTTCTTAGATCTTCTGAGATGTCACTTCACTGCAGGTTGTGGCCAGGTGCTCCTTTGTGAGAGTAGCAAGCCAAGAACTTGCAAAGACTTAAAGACATTTTCTTACTGCTTGAGGTCCAATACCCATTAGAAGTGTCAGGCTTTGATATGCTAATATCTGATCTTACCAGCACAAATTAATGCTACAGACACAACTCCTTGTACAGTCATTATGGTAAGTTCAGCACAACCTAGCTGATCTTAAAGTTTCACTGGAAAACTGCATTTTGGATAAATAGGGAGATCCATGTAATTACACCTTGGTTAATTAAGAATGTTTGAATCACCTGGGCTTGAAACGAAAATTCAACCACACTCTGACAGCCCAAAATTTTGCTGATGTGGGTAAGTATTTGCTCATCATTTTCTGACACCACATAGTCTCTGCCACCTTTAGAARATGGCCAACTCAGCTTCCTTTCTCAAGATCCTAATGGACTGGAATCCTTCAAATTGATTGTCATGTTTCATAAAGGATTCCTTGACCTTTTCCTTCCAAAATAAAAACATATTTTCCTAATGGTGAACTTATAATGCACCATGGAAACATCATATATCACTGTGAATACAGAAAGAGATATTGTAGGGCAGAATGGAAATATATTAGAAAAACTATCTCAGAAGGATGTCCACCATCTTTTTCTTCTATTGTGCCTGGCTTTAACCAACCATTACATGTGTCATGTCTCATGAGCACCAAATTCACTAACAAAAAGAGAGTGTAATAAGAGATGTCAACTACAAAGAAAAACCAACGCCAACATTTTACAAACAGGCAGCCAGATGGGGAAAAGCACTTTGTTTTTAAAGACTCTGGCAATAATGAAAGGTGCTGGACTGGAATCCCTGGAGAATAAAGTTCTTGTTGCCACTGATTAATACACGATACAGTGTCAGCTTCCCCAGCAAAATGACAACATCTGCCATTCTGAGAAGAAACATAATTTGCTGCATAGACCTTCTTGCTAAAACGGGTGTGGTCTGCTTTTGTGATATGAATTCACATCTCCAGGAGCTGGACTGTGTCCACCAACTCACTTCAGGGGTTCTGAAATGACAAGATATTTCAATAATTATTAGCTTGAACTGCTTTGAAATAGTAAAAGGTTTCCTATGGCCTATGATGAAGCCCACAGATTGTATAGTCCACTGATTGCCTGTTTTTGTGGTACCTGAGTTTGAAAACTGGACAGCCACAAAACAATCTAAATCACTTGAGTTTAATCTCTGCTTATTAAGCTCACCAACCATACTTCACTGAAGATCCTGATTTTCTCAGGAATCTATAGAGAAGTGAAAAAATGTCAGGTCTGCGCAATACAGGAAAATCCCTTGAAGCAAGCCAAAGTTCTTAAAAACTTGTATTGTGGAGAGGGCCAAGAAACTACTGGAAATGGAAATCAGGCTCTCCAAAGTAGCTGACTTTATGCAAAGCAGGCAAGTGCAGTCAAAACACTTACAGCAATCAATTGAGGTTGTTGGGTAAAGTTTTTTCCATGTCCCATAAATTATTGAACAGTTAATTTCGTCTTTGTGCCTGTAAGATATTCTAGCTTTAGGATGACAGCTTTATCCATTAAAGGGAGCGTGGTGACAGCAGTACAGAGAGTGCTGAGAATGCAGGGAGAGAAGGCCCATTCTCAGCTGCATTACCACTGAGAAATACTGGGACACATCAACATCTTAATCAATATGCAAGAGTCAATTACCGGGGAACCACAAAGCTTAAGCAGGATCTGATTATTAGGTTCATGTTTAGTCTACCAAATAGGTTAAATCAATATGAAGCTGAATATCATATAGAAAATACATAACCATCCACTCTTACTCAACCTTTCTCGCCTCCTTATTCCCTCCTGGGCCAGATTCACACATGCCTCCTCTCTCTCCTTTTCATATTGCAAGGGCAAATCTCAAGGCAGGCAGCAAAAAGGACAGGAACAGAACAGATTACAAAGGGCCGAACTCTGTCTTCAGAGCCGGGGAGACAAGCCCTATGTGGTTCCAAAAGTACATTTCTGGAGATAAATATCCTTTTGGGAGAAAATCCTTCAGAAATCTGTGTTTCCATCTTCCTCCCCTTTGGAGGATTCAGCAGATCAAGGCACTTACTGAGTACTGGGAATGCAAGCAGAGAGAGAGCTGGTTTTTTACAGAAGGGAGCTAAGATGCTATCTGGGTCACTCACTGTCTAGATTTATATTCTGGGTAGTTCCATGAGCTTGAAAAAGAGATGAGGACGTGTGAATGGAAACAAGAAGAGAATTTGGTGACTTAATACCTTTAATGTAGAAGTGACTTCAGATATTTTATCTGCTCTTTATGCTTGTTGATTTGATTATTTTTGATAGCAAAGTCAGTGGAGTTGAATCATTCCTTTTGCAGGCACGGCATGAATACGTGGAATAGTTGGTTTCACCAATAGCCAGGCATTTTACATCCATTTTTTGGCCAGTTGTGGTGGTTCCATTTTAAGAGGAAAGGTCAGAAGGTGAAAGCAGTGACTGAATATTGGGAATTGAATCCTTCACTTGCTGTGGAGGCTGGATTTATACTGGAAGCAATTCTGTCTTTAAGTCATTGAAGATTCAGAAATGTATGGAAAAAATAGCAATAAAGAAAGGTGGCTTCTGTAAAGAAGTGTGAAAAGAATGAATAGTGTAATCTGATCAGGCAGTACAAAAGACTGTCTATGGCAGGTGCTTGTTACACTAAGGTAAAGACCTAAGTTTGGCAAAAAAGAACAAAGACAGTCTTTGGAGAAGGCACTATGGTCCTGCCCTGAAGTCAGCCATAATATTAGGATTCACTTCCATGGTGCAAGGTCAGACTATCTACTTAATCTTCAAAGTCATCTTCAGGTGTGACTGTACACTCCATGACGACCCTGCACAGCAGAGCGAATAGAAAGCTTCAGTCTCTCCTGCATAGGGAGGCCTCAGCACCGGGAGTCCCCCTGAACTTAAACTAAAAATCCCCAGTCTTGGGTGACAGAGAATCGCGTGGGGGAAGCAGAAAATGGGGAAGGTGTGGCTGGAGAGCAAACTCCACTTGATATCTGGCATTAGGAGGAGCATAGCTGATTAACTTGGCTGCAGCACAACCTCAGTCTGTACCATGACAGAAACCAGTGTGGACTGGTCTGAAGATTCAGGGCAAGAGTCTGAGAAATGTCCTGTTTCCACCTATGCGGAGTGGAAAACTTGCTGCAGTGTGTTGAGGGCATGTGTATACCTGGCAGGTAATGTACTCTTCCTCCTTTTTTGCTACCAAGTAGGTAATTAAAAAGCAGTGTAAAGCAAGTTTCAGGGTGGAAAAGGTGTGCCCTAGAAATTTGAAAAGTAAACAAAAATAGGCTGATGTCAGCCACTGTGTGGAACTTTCTCACCTTTGTTTTTATCAGAGAAAAAAATGTGAGAAAAAATTGGCAGTGTAAAGGGATATTGAAAGCATGACATATTTGTCTGTTAAGTATAAATATGAACAGCTATGGAGATCTGGTGCTATGGTGCTAGGTTTTAACTCCAGTAACATTCATCTAGTGCCAGGAAACACTAGATTTAGTACCTGAGGGATTGCAGTCTCAAATACCTTCTACATTTTTTTTTAATATGCTGCCAAGAATTTAAATTGGTAAAAGCTGGGGACTGACAAAAACTTGATCCCCAAGAGCTTTTCTGGCACAGGTTTATCAGGGAATATGGTACCATTATTTTTATTATAATTATTTTTTTTGGTGGTGGTCGGGAAGCTCATTTATAACTCTGTGACTTCTACTCCCAGATGTATTTTTAAAACTCTTAAATAAACAAAGGGTTTTATTTTCTTGGTGGCGCTAGGAGCTGTCATTCATTTTATATACAATATGCCTTCTTGGATTGTAGTCATTTTAACATACTTCTTGAAAGGTCAAGAGCAGGCAACAGAAAAAAACCTGACTGCGGGGTACGCATTCCCTCCAAACCACCACCACCCATCTGGTGCCTCTGTTCCAGTGAGGGATGATCTTAACAATATGTAGCAAAGTAAGTTAGGCAACTCTCTTAGGCCCAGTCCTGCTTTCACTGAAGTCAACAATCAGCATGCGTTTTGCAGTACACGTGTAATGGGAGCAGGCATTTCACAGGGAAATGTGGGCTTGCAAAGGAAAGGCTGGACTTCTGTTGGAGACAGACATCCAACAAAATGACACTTAACCTTTATTGGATTAATAGTAACCTTTTTATCTTCTCACTAGATAGAAGGTCCCTGTGATACCTGAGTGGAAAGAGAAGCCAAGAATCCCTCTCTCATACTGTGGTCGTGACAGAAGGACCCAAATTAGTTGATATAAAGTCTGGTTTCATCTTACAGCATGGGGTAGGAAAGCGAAGGGGAATGTAATTTGCCTGCTGATTGTGTTGTCTTTATCACAGGCCTGGGAAACTGCCTTGGCCCCTGCAGTGGATACTGCTAGGATAGTCTCAATGCTGGCTCTGTGAAGATGAGGAGTGCCTTCAGCCTTCAGCCTCCACCTTCAAGCTTTATGCAGCTGACCTGCAAACACTTTACACCTATCAAACAGACAACTACAAATAAGACCTATGTCAAATAGGTTTAGTTACTTACTCAAGGTGATATAGCAAATAAACAGAATAGAGAGTAAAATCACAGAAGTTTCTGATTCCCAGAGTTATGCTAGTTTCATCAGGTCAGGTTGCAGCCAACAACAGCACGTATGAAACAAGAAGGTAATATATACAATACTATCTTTATGGTCCCACATTGCTCTCAAAAGCCATAATCAGATCTCCCTAAAAGTACCTTAAAGTTCACTCAGCAACAATTTATAGGGTTTGGTGGGGTTTTTGTGGAAAGAATTTGTCATCTTGTCCCCTGAACACACACAGCATGGCTTGCGCTGGAACGCCTTCAGTTTTGCTATACAGTTAGGTTAGATGTCTTAGGACTTGTACTCTTTCTGACACCTGTGGTATGGATAAACTATCATCTATTGGATTTTTTCCTCTGTAGCTCAAAGTACAAGATAAAATTCCTTCCACCTGTTGGAAAAAAATAAATATTTTCTGTTGTGTAGAAGCTATGTAGGTTTTGGTCTTCTCTTGCATTTTGCTTTTAAAAGAACAAGCACAATAGTTTTCTTATTAAAAGAATTATTGCTTAGGTTTATAGTATGCCTTTTACCTTGAAGGAACACAAAACACTTTTCAAATTGCAGCTTGGACCTGGCAAGCTTCTGTGCCCTCACAGCGTCCCATTGACTTGAATGATGTTCCCAACACATAAAGATTTCTCCATATGGATCCACTTGCAGATCTGGCCCTCAAGGCACAATTTGTCCCTATGCCAAGAGAATAAAAGCACTTTGAAGAAAGGAAACTTTATACATTTCAGCTCAGAGTTTCCACCTGGGCTTTGTTCCTTGTGGAAGGAGAGGGGTTATGAGCTTCCAAGAGCGATGGGTGTTCTAGGATCTGCCGAAGAGCCCAGCGCCAGAGCCCTGTTTCTTTCTGGCCCTGTCACAACGCTGCTTTCTGAGTAGCTATGTTGCCTTTTCTGCACACTGTTGCACATGAAAGCTACCTCTCCTGCACCCTCCTTCAATTCACCTGAGAGGGTACGCACATCCACACATGCACATGGCATGCATTCGTCATCCACGGCAGTGAGGAGGGTGTGATTATTCCCCCTGCACAAGGGGACACTGGCAGTGACAGGGATGACAGTACTGCAGATGAGAGTCTGTCCCCAAAGCAGGAAATATGCCTCAACAGATGACTGAGCATAATCTCAGCAAAGGTCCCTGAGCAGTATTCCACAGAACTAAGTGATGGGGAGGATGCAACTGCAGAGTCCGTACCTCCCCCAGTCTCCTTCCCTGAGGTATAACATATGGATGGGTTTCTCCTGCTCTCCAAAAGCAGAAATAATTCCCAAGCGCTTCATAAAGTGTTCAGTCTGTATGAGACCCTGTAAAAATTCAGCCACCCATTGACAGGGCGATTTGATAAGGAAGTGTTGTCCCTCATTGGTATCATGGGTGGAATTTAGCAGGCTGAATATGCAAGGAAGTTTAGTTAGCATACCCAGATTAATATACTAAAAAATTGCATATAATATCTGGAGACTATAAGGGCAAACACTTTCACTTTAAGCTAACTTCCAACCACAGTCTGCGTAAAAGCCCCAGACATTTGTTCATTGCTTTCTCTTGTGTAAAGGTCATACATACCCCTTAGTATATGTAACTGGTCATACACTACGTATGCAAGTGTATAAACTGCTAGCATAATTTCCTGCAGAGTCCTCATTTACACTGACAATTTCTGTTGCAAGTAGGAAACAGATAGGTCCACCTGATGATTTGGGGGTCTGAAGAGATCATAGATGTAAGAACCATGCCTTTAGTATCGAAGGGTTAAAATCTTACCAAAAGAGTTGCAAATTAGCAACACAGGGAACAAATTTGCAAATTTGGGCTTCTGAAAATTGTTTGCAGGCGTGACATGGTGCAGCTTGTCCCCACACTAAATTTACATTGAATTTGTGGTAACTTGTGGAGTAGCTCCTTTTATGTAAAATTGTTTAACAAATGGTTTCACACTGTTCTACAAATAGCTAATATATACTTTTGCCTGTTAGTATGGGCCCTTTGTTACTTTGGATAGGTAAAATACTCTATCAAAACAAATACATAAAAGTATATTCTTTTAGAATACATTTAGTTGAAGAAACATGCACATCCAGTTAAACCCCTTGTTCAGCCTTTCTACTTGAAGCATGTGTTCATTAATTGCTTGAATGTTCCACATTGTCATAACTAGCTAGAAGCAACCTAGCTGAATATGCTCCACACAATCACCTCAGATCAATGCGGTGGTAGGTCCCCTTTCATCCCTAGTCCAATAACCCCCCTCCAACAGCAGAGGTCCTTTGCAGGCACAGGGCCCTGATTTATGTTTAATGCAGCAGTGTTTTTACTGCTTTTGGCACAAGATATTTGAAAGAGGTGAAAAAGACACACAGGCAAAAAGTCTGTTTAGAAAACAATTCCAACATAAGCACCATATGCCTTCAACTCATAGGTTCATTTCCAGGCAAGCCACCACAGCAAGCACAACAATTAGCTCCCTTTTTAATTTTTTACCCTTTAAAGGGGGGGAGAGGGGAGGGTGTCATTTCCTTCCTATAGGAATTTTTATTAGGTTTTTTTAACTGTTTTTCTTTCCCTCTGCTGGTTTACTGCCTTGTATCTATCTACCCCTCAGGAGTTTAAAAGCCTCAAGTAAGTATTATTAGATTTTTAAAGTGTATTTTCTGATTTTGTGTGTGTGTGTGCCTGTGTTGGAGGAAGTCGAACCCTCATGCACTAAGGAGCAGACTGGCTTATGTTGTCATTGGTCCACCAGCTTCTGTGCAGGGATGGCAATTTGCACCAGCTGGGAATGTGCTTCCATAGTGTCTCATTCATTCCTGGAAGCACAGACACCAAGCTAATGTTGCACATAACTTTCATATTTGGTCAAATGTTTTGATGTGTACATGGACTAGATTTCTCTGGACTGGGAAAAGAAAGCCCACATTGCTAAAATAAAGGTAGAAGCTATAAGAGAGAAAAACAGAACTCACTAATAAAACTTATCAGTTTTGTTACCCCTTTGTTCTGTGTTATTGGTGATCGGAATAAAACCCTTAATAACTTCACCAAAACAAGGCATTTTTGCTGAGAAGGGCACAAGGGAGATGTAGCTTTACACAGGAGCATTACCACTATCTCTACATGAACTGGGAAGATAAAGGCTCCCCAGCTTTTAAGATTAAAGTTGTTTTTATTTTTCCAGGGATTCAAAGTCCTGTGGTTTCTGGAGCTGTACAGCAACAGGGAGCAAAAAAAGTCTTCCTTGTGTTTCACAACAAAGGGAAGGCGGTGCTTAGCCACAAGCAGTAACCATGATCATCAGATACCTGGAAAAAAACAAGGTTTAAAATTTATACAGCATCTAGTATAGTATCTGTGGCTACAGATTATCCATTCTTCTAGCACAAGGTGTATATCACTGTTGGTTGAACAGTAATGGCTGAAGAGCTGATTTTTACTTAAGTTATTCAATGAATAATACACCATTTTCATAATCCAGTCAAAGTCTATGTATGGAGTAATATATTCACTGAGTATTTTTTACATTGAGTCTCAAGAAATGATTTGCAAATAATTTTTCTAGTTTCTTGGCCAGTTCCATTGCATGTGGGCTGCAGGCTCTCCCAGGTTATCCTTGCTCTTACAACAGTGCCTTTCTAGGGCAGAGGAATACCCACCTCTGGGAGCATGTGGAGCCATGTTAAGCTTGCTGCTAGATCCATGGAAGGAAACAAAGTTTACATTAGGAATGAATGGGCCTCTAATGTGAGCAGCCCCCTGTATTCCCTCTGCCATGATCTTGGAAAATATCAGACTCTTCTCCCAGGTCTTAGTAAGGGAAATATCCTTTCTGTTTTAAAAAAATAAATGGTGGAAAACCCCAGGAAAATTCAAATGGAATGGGGGTGGTGGGGAGGAAGATGTAGGGAGAGGTGTGTTTTTCTTTTTTTCGTCGAAAGCCAGCTGGAAACCCCAAAAGCTGATGCCAGGGACATCATCTGCCCAAAGATCCCAAGGCCCTTTACAAAGATCAACAGACCTGCCTGTCACAGACAGGAGCACCACTAACCAGGAGTTAGCTCAGGATTAACAGTGTGCTGGGAGGTTAGTTGGCACATCGATGACCAAGGTTGCCACACTGAGTGAGAGGTCTGGTAGGGCCCCAAGGAGTTTCCTGCACTAACAGTGTCAGGCCCCTTGGACACCCTCCTCCAAAGTCCTACCTGACAACATACACCCTTAAGAAAGGATGAAATGAGGTCTGTTTAAAAGATGGGTTTTCTTTTGTGTAAAAGGCAGCGATCTTTTTATTCAGTCTTTCCTTTTCTTTCGGTGCGACAGAGATGTCAGCCAAGGGAAAAACAAGACAAGATGATCCCGAGAGATGTCACGTCCACCAGTGTGTGATGACTGTGCCAGTGTGCTGTGCTGCACCAACAACTGTAAGGGGAAAATATTTGTGATAATAACAATATGGCACCAGAAGAGAGAGGAGGAGGAGAGAGACAGAATTTCTGGAATGAAGGGAATTAGCTGGGGATTAGGGGGTGGGAGCATGAATGGTGAGGTGGAGGCATAGAAAAAACCCAGCTGGCCAAGGCATCTTTTCTGAGATGTTTTTTGTTTTTAAACATTAATTTTGGGGGGTGTTTTGTCTTCCTTTGCTTGCCTGGAAATTGGAGATGGGCAACTCAGGTTTGGAACTTCCCACTAAACTTCCCATAAGTCAAGATGCAGATCCAAACAATACAGTGCTTCTAGTGCAAAATCAAATTTTCCCATCTCTGGACTCTGTGCCTGGCTTGGCTTTTGCAGCCTCTGCCCCTTTCTTGTCCAATCTGCCCTTCAGCCTGTGTCTGGACAATACTTCATGTTGATTCATGAAATCCTATCAATCCTTTTTTTTTTTTCTTTCCAAAGTATCAGGCTAGCAATCACATGTCTGCTCCATTGACCACAAACTCATATATCCTCCCCCCTCCTCCTCCTTTTTCTTCTTTTTTTCCCTGGCAATTAAAAAAAGTAAAATCTAAGACCAAACAAATCAATGTTTACGGATTTGTAATAAGTTTCTTTCTACTTATTTATTTATTTCCTCTTTAGTCACTAAAGAAGCAGCAGCAACTTGCAAGGAGCAGTTGTTGCCAGAGGGTGAATCATAGCTATATTGATTTGATTATGTAAAAGCTCAGAGGAACCTAAAGCCAGATACAGAAATATCTCATAGTCCAAACCCTGTGGGACACACACTAGTAAAAAAGCAATCTTTATATTGTTCCTGATAAAAGCATCATTAGTTTCCTCACAGTGAAACCATTTCTCTGCTGATACAGTATATGGTTTTCCTTTTCTCTAGAATCCACTCAGACGTAATTAACACTCCGTTACGAGACTTCAGCTTCCCTCTGGAGTGCGCGTTTCGAGGCCAGCGAGAGTGTGGGCACAGAAGCCTGAGTGCCTCCGAATCACTTGCTCACCCTTCCACAGAGCAGGGGGTCTGGTCCCTGGGGCATGGGGTGCGTTGAACCCAGGTTGCAGCACCCTCCTCTGGGGCCCTCAGTTGCCTGTCCGGTGGGGCTGCGGATGCCCCATGCTCCCGCCATCGTTCTGCCAGCAACTCTCTCTCTCCCTTCCAGGCTTTATACCACAACAAAGGCACGAAATCGCACAAACACGGGCACATGGACCTGCACAGGCAGACCCATTCCCAGCTTGTCACAACATAACACTCGCATGTGTGGTTTTCTGCAGAGCGGCTCCTCGCAGGCGCCCCAGCACGGGGGGAGCACTCTGCCACCAAGACTGGCTTGAAGGTCCGGTGGAAAAGGGGTAGGGACAAAGGGTTTAAACTAAAATGCTATGGACAGCTAAAACTATACAGTTTTACTCATGCTTCTGTTAGTCATGCGGCTAATGTCTGGGCAGACTGAAACCGAGATAGGCAAATTCATTAACTTCAGTTTTTTCTGTATATGGTAAAGGGAAAATATGATCCTGCCTTTCAGAAACCTACCTTGCTTGTACATACCTTCAGGATAGAGAAAAGATGTATTGTGAGTCAGTCTACTTCACTCACCTCTAGTTCTTTCTTTCTTATCAATTTCAGTTTTCTTTTGGTCCAATCAAAGGAAAATGCCAATGAACTTTAATGTCCCTGGTTTGAATCTGCAACGTGGGACTTGGCTGTAAGATAATGTAAAGTGTTACCATGGTACTTAAGGTGATACTAGACAGACATGGCACAGCTATGCTACTGGCTAAAATACTAAGTTCTTCAGAGAGGAAACCTTGTGTAGGTGAGAGAAGGGAAAGGAAAGAAAGAGTCATTTCAATGCTTGCATCTGTCTTCTCTTCAAATCAGTGTGAAGACTCCTCAAGGAAACTTTAAGACATCTGGGAGTTTTGCTGACAACTTGAAGGATTCATACACACACAATTTGAAGCAATGCCAGAAAACTCTAGATGTCTAAATGTGATTATTCTGGGGGGTCATTTTACCTAGTTGCAAAAGCCTTTAACCTTATTACAGCATCTCTAAGATAAGGATGGTTTCCATCTCACCCTCTTGAACTGCCCAACAATTGGGATTACTATTAAACAGCAAATTATCCTTTTTTTGTCTCTCTCTCTCTGAATCCAATTCATGTTTTTTCTTTCTCAGAGCTGTTCCATTGGCTGCAATCCTGGCTGGCATACCCCTTGAACTCTTCAGAAAGTGCCACATAGCTGCATACAGGCTAAAGCACAACATTTAGAAGGACTGTAAAATCAAGCCTGCTGACCACTTTGCATAACCAGTGCTTAAGAAGAAAGGATTTCACATAAATTATTTATTCACCCTACCATTTGTAGTGACTTTTTTCATTATCAACACAGGAATAACTCCAGTGGATTCAGGTCTCTTCGCCTGCTTCTGCAGCACCCACAAAGGTATGTATGGGATTGTATAGCACAGTGAGTGCAGGATAGCCACCTGCCTGCCTGATTAACTTGTTCAAGTAGGACAGATCATTGCTGCTCATAGCCACATCTGCCTCTCATTGTAATATGGTGCTGAATCCCAAAGAGTGCTGAGTGCCTTCAGTCACATGGAAGCCACAAAATACTGTCCTCAGCAGTGGGAGTTRAGCCAACTGCATGTCTCCTAGGGCTGGACCTGGTGCACAGTCTCTGAATATCTTTTAGCACAAAGGTGAGAACAAATCTCATTAAAAGAGGGCTTCAGTTACTGGAGAAGCAAGTGATTCACACATCTTTTACTCATTAGCGTAGGAAGGTTTTAAGCAAATATTAAGTGCACTATAATATGGTGTTTTTACTCTGAATTCTGAACACACGTGTGTAGTTGAACCACGTGAATTAGGAGTCTTCTTCTGACACACCTATGGTCTTCAGTAGTTTTAATGGTAACTTAAGAGAACACTCAACTTTTTGCATGACCTTTGCAATTTGAGTGAGCTGCCAGCATGGCCTACACCAAACCATCAGTAGATAACTGTCCCTTCAGTTCTTTCAACACTCAAAGTAGATGAACCTGACACCTCACTTGTGGCCGACAAAAACTGCTCACATTTGATGGATGGCATGTGACTTGAACACATTTGTGTTCAAAAAAACCTGGAGACTCCCTGGGTCCATCCTCTCTGAGGTCCTTGAATACTTTGACCCAAGAGCAGCTGACATGTTCAGGAACAAGGCACATAAGAAAACCTTGTGTGAGAGAGAGCAACAGAAACAAATGATTTTTAAGCAAATGCTGCAGTTTTGGGGTAGCTGACACACAATTTTGTTTTTAATAGATTTACTGACTGAAATACTCCTTAATTAGAATGGTTTTAATTAGAATTCACTTCCATACATTATAAGCCACAAAGCCAGATTCCGCCTTAATTTATTTGAAAATATCAGCATTTCTGTTTTAGAGAACTTTTGTGCTATCTGTTCACTGGAATTAAGTTATTCTGATTGTCTTTCTTCTCTGTAACAATCTGGGGCTTTTTTCTGTACAAAAACCACACATCAATGAGAGCATCAAGAAAAACCTGTGGCCAAACCCACCAGCATCAGTGGAATTACATGACTGCTAAATGTGAACCCTCATTTTGATAAGTCTTTGCAACTGAGAACGTAACTGAACACAAATGGTTAAGTTCATACAACAAACACCCATATGTTTTGTTTTGTGCTGTCTACATCTATTCATCAAGAAACCCGCCTTTTGCAAAAGGTGTTCTTGCATTGAAAAATGCTCAGTTCATTGGCTTATTCTCTACAAGAATTAATAAACCCCTGAAAAATTGCTGTGCACAACAGCTTTAATAGTTCTGTCCGGCTGCTTCCCAGTCTCTACCCCTTGAAGATAAAACAAACTCTAACAATAAATCAAGGCCACTGAAATGAAGGCCAGTCGCACATCACAGAGAATGATTTTATAGGTGGAACGTGGGCTTGCTAATTTCTAGAATAAATTATTGTGCTTTACTAGATGCAGTTGCATTTACACACTTTTAGTTAAAAAGACTTTAAAACAAATTTGCAAGCCCTGTTACAGGCTGATTTTAACATGTCTAATTTTTTTCCAGGCAGCTCTCAGTATAAAAGGTTCAGCTGACAACGTGCCAGGAAATCCCTTTCATTAAAATAAACACTGATACACACGTTATGAAGTTATCTCACTTATAATATCAATGATCTTTAATAGAGTTGTTTTATTACCAGAATAACATTTCTGCCTGACAAGTCTGGAGTCAATATTTAACAGATTTAGGTCAGATTTAGCAATAGGATTTTGCAAAAACCTGGCAAGACTAAATTGTGACTGCAAACTCATAAAGTAGGTTTACAGATTACAAAATGAGCATTTTCATAAATATGCATGTCTCATAAATATTTGAGAAAAAATGAAATGAGATCCAATATCTAAATGATTGTCTAATTAATAATTCTTTTGATAGGGCAGTCTTGAATACATATTAAACACATGAGAAGAAAGAGAAGAAGAGAAAGAGAAAGAAGGAAACAAGGAAGGAGGGGAAGAGGGAATGAAGGAGGGACAGAAGAGGAAAAGAAAGGAAAAAGGAAAAGAGAGAAGGAAGAGAAGGGGGGGGGGGGGGAGAGGAAGTGAGGGAGTGAGGGAGAACTTCTCTTTTGAAACAGTAGCAAGATTTTTGAATCCTGCTTCTCCCTGGGTCCAGGGCTTCAGGCAGCAGGACTGCATGAATTTAAGAACACTTTGTACTTGAGGACGTCAAAATCCTGAGGAAGAGGAGGTTGGAGGATCATGATGATGATGGCCCATTGACCACTGATGAGATTCAGCTTTGAATGGGAATCCTACTTTGGTTGCTCCAGCTATAAAGGTTCAGCCTGAATTACAGTGGTCAAAAGGTATAAAAAGTGATTTCACAAAAGCAAGTGGCACAGTTACTCAACAGTTAATGGTAGAGTTCTATTTCCTGTAATTTGCATGTATTTTGATGGATAGTTTGTTGACAGAACTGAGAAATCCCTAACTCTTGGATGAATTATCATTCCCTCTGGAATTTGAGAGATGTATTCATTATTTTCTTTAGATTGTTGTCCCACTGAAAAGGTTTTTATCATCTACATAGTGAGCAGGAACAATGATGGCCAATCACCACGTGTAGTGAGTATTTTATGAAGTCAAGCATTTGACTGACTAGGCACCGAAGCAGACTTAAGAAAAGTTAAAGGGAAGTAACAAGCAACCCTAGTGTCCTGTGCACAGCTTTGAGCAGTTACACTGAAGATGTGTTGGGCAGGGGTATGAAGAGAGCTGAGCTATAGTTCTATCTCTCTTGGCTGGCATAGTGGAGCCAGAGATATACCTGTGGAACACATGGCTAAAATTACTTTTCTTTGGAGCAAGCGATAGAGCTGTGTTTCATAAACTGGCAGTCCAGCTCCTGCCTCATTCCTTGACTTGCAGCAAGACCTTCATAGTCCCTAGCCTCACACCCATTGTTCCCATAACTAGGAAATCGAATCAGGAATGCAAGATCCATAAAATCAATGGAGAAACAGGTTTGTATGAGTCTGAGTCATCTTTCTAAGCTTGTGATTTTCAACTAAGCTGAACAACTTTTGTTGACATTCACCAGTACTGCTATTTATGAAGTTACTGTACTTGTTCACCCACGCGATTATTGACTACAAGAAATTTCTGCCTTTTCCGCATACCACATAAACTTCCTCATCTGTTCCCTGGTGGAAAAAGAATCTGTAGTTTTACTTAGAGTCACTCAAGAATTACGGCTTCTGCTGCATTTTTCAGAATAGTTAAGAGAATGGGTTTCTTTCCAAAGGAGTGGTGTTAAAGATTCAAGAAATGATATTAAATCTCTGTTCCACATACAGAACAACATGCCTAGCAAAATGCAGCCAAGGTGCATTAAAAATAAACAAGAGATAAGACAGGAATTCAGCTATTACTCTTTTAGAGAATTTTAGTTAAGAAGTTCAGAAAAAGAACTCCTACCTTCATGGTTTGGGAAGAAATCAAAGCTTTGCAAGTTACTGAGGGTAAGAAAATTAGCATTTATCTGTCAGACACTGCACACAGGGACATGGAGGTGGCTGAACTCATCAAGGTGGCCAAGTATTTGCCAGTCTCAGGCCAACACCCCTTCTTCGTTATGAAATATGAATCCAGCTTTTCAAGTTATAGCCAGGAAAATTATTTCTATGAATTTTGTAAGTGCAAGGATCACATCTGCTCTCCAAGGTGTTTGTGCATGAAATGTTAGCAGTTAGCCCAGAGATTATTCACAGTATAAATTAAGATGGCCAGGTTTTGTGAACACGAATGTGCCTTTGCATAAGTTTAGAGGTGCAAAGTTAGAGTGCAGTTTTGATCATTTGGCCTGTGGCTGTAACCATTGACTTTTTAATGTCCTTACAGCAGCAAAAAGACACTATTTTTCCAGACAGAACTGGAAAAAAGTCTGGACTCCATGAAGGTTGCACTATGGCTCTCCTAAATTTCCCTAATGAAAAGATGAAAATGTGTATCTTGCTTTTGGTCTCACCTACGCAGAAGCTGAAAAATTGACTTCCCATTGCTATTTCTAGTAAGTGGCAGATACTTAGCACTTAGATGCTAGTCAAGAGCATTCTACAAATGCTTAGGTATATTATTTACATATTAAGAAAATCAATAAAGTACTAGAAGCAACTCCAGATGTGTTATGAGTAAAGAACGGATGTTAGGGATTACAAGAAACCGATCAGAAAAAATAATGAATAGAAAATACAATTGGCTTGACACAGAGCACTGCTAAAGAAACTACTACAAATGCTACTGTGTGGATAAAAGGTGAGGCACTGGCATCTGGAAGAAGCAAGACTAAAAACTTATACTAAGAAAACTTTCTGGAAGGATGGAGTAAGAGGGAACTCCCTTCCAGTCATTATCTTCCCCATCCGCTGAACACAAAATTTGGATATTAAAAAGAGCAAAGTGCTAAATTTCTCAGTGGAACTTCTGCCATTGACTTCTGTGGAGATTTCACCTATTTTAATATATGTGTATTTTTTATGGCTTTCATGCAATAGAATTATGAAGTGCATCATTCATGGCAATGAACAAAGCAATGTCCTCAAAACATCTGCCACTATTGCAGTGGAAATAAATAATAGGACCTCACATTACATATTCACTAGTATCAAATGGGGGATAGATGTCAGGGGAATCCATGAGTTTCTTTAATCCACTAATATTTCTCAATAAGGAGAAGATAAACCATAACGAAATTGTGAATAAAATTGTGCCAGAAGGCTCAAATCAGCAAGAGGGTAGGCAGGAAAGTTTGGGGCCAAACGTATGAGGTTTATGGCAAGTAAATAAAAAATTAGTTTTAGCACCAGAGCAAAATGAGCCCAATGAACTCACCATGCTCACATTTGACAGAAGTAGAGACCTTCATGACAAAAACACACCAAATAACTGTAATTGCCGTTTTCTCTAGCAATATCATCACCAAACAGATTCAGCAAGTCCAAGTGGAGGTATGGAGTCTGAAGTACCTGCATGAATAGCATCACTCCAGCTGGGGCAGCAAAATTGCTCTGCCATTACAGTTGTGGGAATAAATTGAAGACCTTCCATAAGTCAACACCTTTATACAAAATCCATATAAAAGTTTATTTTAAAATTAAAGAAAAAAATTTTAAAGGACAATCTATCATATACTTGCATGTTTCTTACCACCACAGATAGATACCAGCTCTGTACCTTCTCTCCCTTCAGGAGGAAAAATGTGAAATTGATGAAAGACCAAGATCACAAAAAAATGTTAGGTGCCTGAAGAATGAACAAATATTTGTCAGAACGTTTTACTTACATACTGACTTGTAAAACCAGAAAGCTAGGATACTTTGGACAAATAAGGTCCCCGCCCCCTGCCCAGCATCCTTTTCTGATCAACTTTTTTTTTTTTTTATAAGGGTTTCATTATTACATGCCCTTGAAAATTCTGAGTCTGGGGAGCTGCAGAGGGCATGCAATATTACTTAATAACACCTGAATTGTATATTAGTGTATTGATCTACTACCTGTGCCATTTGTACAGCCTGGTGATTAGTTTAAAGCAAAAGCAGCCAGGATTTCTGTTCCAAATTCTGATGTTCACTTGCTATGGGACATAAGGACAACTCCCTACTTATCTGTGATAGGGGTGAAATTAGAAGACTTACTTGACTCAACAGATTTCAAGCAGTCTAAAAGAGTGTGGTGATTATCGGGTGAAATCTTCAATACTTTCTAATCTTGGTTGATATTCAAATAGCTCCCAAAGCTATACTATTTGAGTGTCTASAATGCATAGATGCTATTTATTTCATCTGTTCTGATAAGGAATTTATATGCAAGCCAATAGAAGAAGCAAACCTTAAAACAAAGCAAAAAAATAAGTTCTACATAAAGAAATAATAGAAAAACACATGGAGAAATCCAAGCCAAATGAAAATTAACTTTAAATGTTTGCACTCTGCAGTATATCGTGTTCACACAACCAATTAAAAGAAATGCCATCTCGTTTGGAAAATATCTATTGATTTCCCAGTTCATCAGATCAGCTTGATGTGTCCGGCAACGGCTCCTATGACATCATCAATATTTTTCTATTTAGAATAATGACTTATTTTATATGCCAAGAGCTATAAAAAAGACTATATACATATATTTCTAAAGACATCAGCTTAAAAAACATCTCGATTTCCCCCTTAACATACAATATTTTTTATCCACCTTTTAAAAATAAAATTTGGATCTTGCAATGAGATTCATTTATGGAACTCAGTAAATTTGTTTAGTTTATAAACCAACCTCTAAATCATGTTTCCCCTATTAGATGCTGTCGCTTTGGCCTGCATTTGGGGTCCAAATTACACACATTTTTCTTTTAGAGTATGCAGAACACATTTCAGAGAAATCCTCCCAGCCCTGCTACCTCCCCCCTCCCTCCTTTCTTCTTTTGCAGCCTCCTGTATCTTTTAACTGTCTGGATTCCAACTGCTACATATTATCTCTAAATCTACAGAGTCAAAGAAGCATCCATTTAGCTAGATGTTTATTCTGTTCAATTCACTCATGTATGTTTTTTAAGTTACACTTACAGCTGACTCTTAGCCCAGTTTCTAGCAATGGAAAGGAATATTTATATGCCCTGGACATAGATGCGCCCTTAATCAGAACTCCCCATAGGGCCAATTGGCATAGAAAAAAAAATCAAGCAAGATCTGAGCCAGGAACCAGCAACGAGACAGTTTTGACATCTAACCCCATGTAATTATTTCTTCTAAGATTCTCACTCTGGGAAGGAGGGAGGAGGAAGAAATTCCTCATCTTTCCCACTCCTTTCCAGCCTACTCAACACAGTAGGCACCCAAGCTCCGCTGGGACACCATTTAACCATGGCCCAGGATGCGGGGCAGTTTAGAGAGCTTGGAAACCTCCTTGCAGCTGGAAATGCAGCAAAATGGGGTGGTATTGCTACTTTTGAATATTCCTGGTTTGCTTTACTTTTGTACAATTCAGCCTGTTTCAATGGATGTGGCCCATGGGACCCTGTGCTAAACAGGCTAAAGCAGAATGTTTCTACCCTTGCAGTAGGTCTGAGTGATACAGAGCTAGCTCTTTGCCCCTGGCAATGCCATCACCTGCTCAAACTCTGAACTGGGGCTGATCACAGCACTTTGAATAAACAAAACAAAACACATGGCCCCAAACCCACTAATTTATCGTATCACTTCAGTAGTTCCTGGAATGTGGTTTGCTGACCTCTGGTGGTTATCAAAGCTACGAGAGCTGGTTTGCCAGTCAGACCTGGAAAGTTAAAAAGGAAAATTTATGAACTCCTGAGGCATGTGTGGCCATGGTGTTAGACAGTGGGAAAAGCTGAAGACTTAAATCCCGAATTTCAGGAGCTACTGTCCTATGCTGCAGGCAGATTAAAGTGCAACACTTATTCCTGTATCGCTTTAGCTTGGTACCATTTTACCCAGCAAAAAGGTCTAAAGTAAATGAAGAAGTAGAGCAGCAGCTTCTGTGTCATGCATGCTCTCACCTAGGATGTTTCCTTTAGTCTTTCTGCCTGCATGGCTCATCATTCCTACCCCTTACATGGCCCCGTGTCCCCAGAGAAAGGCTCTGATGTCCTCTGGTGCCAGGCTCACAGGGGACGCTTGCAGGGGCAGGTGCTCAAATCCATCAAGGCAGGAAGAGCAGAGACAAGCCATGTCTTCCGCAGGCTTACAGAGAGTCTGCCCCAGGAAAAGTCTGGGTAAGGCTTAGTGTTATCTCTTCTATTTTGGGCCTAAACCCCTGGTTTGAACTCATCTTTGAAAGCAGGTCTTAGGTGAAACTGAGTCAGCGGCAGTGTGTGCAAGGTCTGGGGAGGGCCAAGCCCCCAGACCTGCGTTCAGGCGGTGGAGGCGCGCTGCTTCCCCCGCTGACCCAACTGTCCTCCTCACCACACACTGCCTAGCGAGCCAGAGAGCCGCCCAGGGTTGCACTAAATTCATCCTCTGAGAATAAAAAAAAAGGCAAGCCCTCCATCATTATTAAAGTCTGCTATGAGTCGTGTTTGTCCTTGGTTATATTCCTTCCAAGGAAGTGTTTTCCTCTGCCCATGGAAATGTACGCTAAATACAAACACAGCTTTCTCAATGACATTTGACCAGTTTAATGACTATACCATCTTCAAGGACACTTTCTGTTGTTATGTACTGAATCCAGATTGTTCCTATTTGCCTTTTTCTGACAGAATAGTGGCTAAAACAGACTGTAGTCTGTTTGAGTCTGAAATAATTTCTGGTTACATGACTGCCTGAAATTTTCCATTTAATAAGTGACAAACATTCTCTTTTTTTGCTTGTTACCAGTCAACATGCATTACTCTGTTCAACACTGTAACTGTCTTATCTATTTTTCTAGCTTTGTCACTGATCCCCTGAGCTCCATGACTGCTAGCACTGGTCCTCATGATTTGTTGAAATTGCATTGAATTAATTGATAGAGACAATATCAAAAAGGATTCAAATGAGTATTCTTTTAAGATCAATCTGCTGTGAAAAACTTGCTCCAAAGGCTTTTCCTAGCCCAGTCCTGACTTGGTTAGGAGGGATAGACTTCTGTGTTAGAAAATAAGGTAACAGATGGTCAAGAGCATGTCTGGTTAGCATGCTTCTGGAAAATGAAAAACCACATCCACACTAACCATGCTACAAATGAGATTAAACTCAGGTTATGTTAAAGCGAGGTAAAAACATTGTGTGAATATGGCTTTAGGGTGAGTGCCCTGACTTCTTTTAAACTATTCTTTTAGGCTGAGTTTGTAAAGAATCAATAGAATACCACCATTACAGACGACTCTCGGGACAAATGATCATCACAAAGAGTTAGTTCTCAATTCTCTTGTGTAAGCAGGTGTAGGCTGGCATTTTCAGTATCTGCTTGGTGAGACAATAGTTCATTTCTTTATTAAGGGCTAAAATTTGTCCTCTGATATGTGTGAATGGCTCCCATTGAAGTAAATGAAAATGTCAATTAATTGTTTAGCTAAGTTACAGGGGTATAACTAGAGCAGTAATGAGAAGAAATTAAAAGAAGAAAAATTTAGATTGACTATCAGAAGAAAATCCCAGGCAGTGAGACTATTTTTAGCACGGGAGTGTGTCTGTGATCTTAAACATGTGATTGATACTGCTTTTTTTCCTAAGGTTGCATACATGTATTTTTCAGTTCTTCAACTGGATTTGGACTATACTTTGCCCATCATCATAGCATTAGACAGTGGAATAATTTCTCAAGGGAAAAGAACACTTGGGAACATTTAAATTAGATTGGAGAAACATCAGGAAATATAACACAGAAATCAATTCCACATTAACAGGAAGATACAGTGGTTGATCTTTATCATTTCTGCATTCCACATAGCATTTATAATTTGGATCTTATAGCTTATTTCTAACTGCAGGATATGGAAGTCTGAGGAGGTGAAAGGAGGCATTTGTAGTTAACTTCATTACCCATGTAGGTCAGATATATGCCACCAGGTACCACAACCAGTAATCTTCTATATGGAAAGTGCCCAGAGCCTACAGAACATGGTTTGCCACGTCTTTTTCAGCAATAAGAACAACTAGATTGATCAAGCCAAGGCAGTCTTATTGTACAACCTGGAGCATCCCTCCCACACAGGATACACAGTGCTTACATCCACTGTTGGCAAAGTCTGATACTGAATAAAGGTGCCTCTGTGTGTTTCCATGCTGTGACTGTGGACAAAGGTAAGCATTGCCCTTCCTATCGGAGACAGCCAGAGTGACCCTGTTGATCATTTGGATAAGCCTATGATATTTAAACCGGTGGCAAGGCACACAGACAAATAGTGCAGGAATCTCCCTGTTGTGTAATCTAACTCTACAAATTTTGCAGTCTCCTTCCCTGAGATAGGAAAAGTGTGCACTCACTTGTACATCCTGGAAAACTAGAATACCATTCTAAAAAGTGTTTCTGCTAACCTTATCTTCAACAGAGAATCTTTACATCTTCTTTAGAATAGAATAAAACATCAAATCATATGTCCTTAGTATAAGGAAGGTGAAAATCTCAGATGCAGAAGGTAATATGTGAACCATACAGTGCTCAAAACTGTTCTGCAAATGCACTGGCACATGCATATTCTAAACCACGGCAGCAGAAATGATGGCAAAGCCTTTAAGTTTTCTGATAATACAGCTCTTTGAAACACTGTTGGTGGACTCTTTCTCTCTACATCATCAAATCCCCCTCCTTTGCTCCTTCCCCCTTGCAGGACAAGGAATGGGACAGGGCCTCTGTGCTTCTCAATTGATAGACATGCCATACAATACAACAAGCCAGCTTTATAAAGGCGTGCTGAATGAGGCTGTGTGCCTGCAAGGCAAATTTAATTGGATTTCTTTATAGGTTGCAACAATCCAATGAAAAATTATGTAAGAATAGCATGATTCAATTTCAGCATGCACTTGAATAATAATATTTTTTAAAAGATAGAATTCTTCATGCACACACAGAAAAAAAAGGGTAAAGATGAAAACAACCTACACCAGCAGTTTTCAAGCCAAATAGACTGCATGGCACAAATTTATTCACAACAGCACAGACATTGTGTGTGTCATTGTCCCAAGTTAGGATATAAGAGCCCAAATTATAACCCATTTCATGTGAATATATAGGCTTTCACAGCTTCTGGGTTTGACTTTTTGAAAGAATAATGGTGTCTTTCATTCTGTCCTCATACTGTGAATCAAAGTGACTGAGAAAAGAAAAGAAAAGAAAAGAGAAAAGAGAAAAGAGAAAAGAGAAGAGAGAAAAGAGAAAAGAAAAGAGAAAAGAGAAAAGAGAAGAAAAGAGAAGAAAATAGAAGAAAAGAGAAGAAAAGAGAAGAAAAAAGAGAAGAGAAGAGAAGA
>JASVER010000052.1:2270832-2287600 GCA_030449065.1 Oceanodroma leucorhoa
ATTAGGAAAAATTTCTTCACTGAAAGGGTAGTCAGGCATTGGAACAGGCTGCCCAGGGAAGTGGTGGAGTCACCATCCCTGGAGGTGTTCAAAAAACGTGTGGATGAGGTGCTTCAGGACATGGTTTAGTGGGCATTTGTACTGGGTTGATGGTTGGACTCAATGATCTTAGAGGTCTTTTCCAACCTTAATGATTCTATGATTCTATGATTCTATCTTTGAGGTCCCTTCCACCCTGGTATTCTGTGATTCTATGAATCAGACCCACATAGTCTGGGGAAACTTCTCCCACCTGGCTCACAACATTGCTCCAATTAAAGCAAAGTGGGAGAAATAACTGAACTTAGAGAGCACAGTTTCAGATGGGATGAGCCAATGTACCATTCTGCTGTTGAGGAAGGGGTAGGATAATGCTCTCCTTCCCTTCTACCTTCTTCCCTGCCAGCATCACACTCCAGCTGTGCACCTTGTGTCACCTCAATCACTCTCCATTCCCCAGTGGGAGCTGGTACCAGCTCTGAGCTTGGAAGATGAGCAAGAGAGGAAGTGAAGAAGACCTTATTTGACAACAGGGTAAGCTGTAATATTGCATGAACATTTTTGTAAACTGAAGCCTGAAAGACCTTAAGGATATATTAATATATAAGAATATATTTTGGAAAAAAAAGTGAAATAAATCCTGACCCAAGAAAATATTTCATCAATCACATATCAGCCAGACAGCATGGCAGTGATGATTTCAGCCTATCAGTTTTCCCTGTATTAACCACACAGTGATTCAACACTATTTCCATTGCTGCTTGCCCACCACAAGAGGTGAAACTCAACTGTATTTATGTGGTACTTCGGAGAAACAAAAGGGAAAGACCAGGTGCCTAAATTATTGGGAACCACCGTAAGCTTTTTTTTTTTCTGGTGGATGTAACTGAGAAAGAGACATATTTAACAACAGATTTCACAACACGGGCAACTTGAGCTGCATCAGCTGAAGTCAGTTAATTGTGCTGGAACAAACAGACAAAAAGCAGCCAGAACCAGACCTCTTGGAAACAAAGAGGACTAGATCCTTAGCTAGTTTTGGTAAGCGTACATCCAAGTGAATCAATGGGGACATCCCGATTTACGCTAACTAAAAATCATTTAAAGCTAGGAGACTCTTCTTGCTGTTAAGACCAACTTTCCTGCTTCTCAGTTTAATCCTTGTGCCATTTTGCCATCTCTCACAAGACAAAACTCATTACAAATTTTCTGGCTTGAGCTGCTCTGATTTTTCATATTCTTACAGCATGGGTCTGGAAACTATTAATAGAGAAATGCTGATCAGCTCAAAACTGATTTATGTGGAATAGATCCTGAAAACTGTAGAGTTAATAGGATTTAGGGAGGAAGGGACTCAGAATAGTTTTCAGGAGCCAAATGACCAGAAGCTGGGCTTTTCTGAAGTGAATTGTGTGACCTAGGCACGCAATTTCCATTAAACTCCTGTAAGATTTGGTCTCTCAAGGCCAGTTTCCTTAAGAAGACTCCATTCCCTTTGGCCTCTGAAGTTCTCTACTTCAGGAGCTAGTAGTTGCTGACTGCTTTTAGAAACATCTCTCTCTGCCACCTCAGCCTCTTTTTAGAGAAATCTGAGTTGATTTTCTGAAAGCTATTGTTAATAACCTTAGAACGCTATGACAAATGAGTTAACTGTTTCATAAACTGTTATATAGGAAACATCTCATAGGGTTTTGCTTGACTGATTTGTTATGGTTTGTTTCTGGAAAGTCAATAAGGTGTTGGGATGCTCTGGCCTCCCCAGCTCTCAAAAAGGCTGTTCTAAGCATCCACAAAAGAGCACAGTCAATAGTGAGGAAGGGGTTCCCCTCCTCCAGCCCTCCAAGGGCTATGTGTGTTACTTTGAACATAGGGGTGATGCCCACCTCTGTGCTCAGTAGTCCTCTGTTAAACTCCAGGAGCTAACATCAGCAACAAGGTGTCTTTCCAGCCTGAAACGCAAATGGAGATCTTGAGCATGGTCACATGAATGGTTATTTCCTTAAAGCAATCCATCATACCCAGATTTCCATTCAGGATTTTAATGGAGAAATGTTTAATATTTAATACTAAACCCTCTTGTAAGTTTTGTTGTTATAAAGCTAATTCATCCTCTGGTTTAGCTCAAAGCTACACCAAGCCTCTTTCTAAGCAATTCCATTACAAGCAAATCCATCACCTTCTGAAAACAACTTTTTAAAGGTGCAGATCTTTCCAGCTGCTGACACATTTTAAAACATGTACCTTTTCCTTAATGAGAAACACCCCAAGTATCATACAGTTTCCAGTGGAGAGCAAAATCCTTTGCTATTTTCTTAGTTTTCTTGATGGCAAGATAATTGCAAGAGAGAGCACACTCTTTGCAGCAGCTGTGATTATTGGAAGCACTATAGGAAGCAAATAAGTATGTATGAGGTTTTTTTTAGTGTACTGGAATAGTAGAACAAATGTGTCATCCAACGAGTCAAGTCCTTACACGTTGTCCAACACTAATGCACAAGGGCCCGATAGCCCTCGGTGGCTCACTATGGTAAGAATGTGGCCAATAGCCCGAGGGTGCTCGAAGAGGGATCAAGTCTACAGCCGATGACCCCTCCCAAGGCACTGTATGGCAGAGGGATTTTTGTGCCAGTGTGGATCCTGGAGAGGAGCAGTGGACTCCTTTCTCTCTTCTTCAACTGTCTAGTGAAAGGCAGATGGAGAGCGTGGCTTCTCCTCCTCAGCTTCTAGCTTAAGTGTTCCCTCGGGGTGGCTGGGAAGGGACAGTTACTGCAACGTCCCCAGGCGTAAGCACTCTCACAGAAGCAACTCCATGCTGATTCCTGATGTGCTGCTTATGATCTGGGACTTAGGATCATACCACTGCACATTTTATATATCTCCCAGTAGAAAAAGATGAACATGGAGCCAGCAGCTCTTTAAGTTGTTGAAGAAGACAGGGCAGAAAAGGTGGGCTGATTTGTAATGAACATTCAAGTTCCTGGATAGCAAAGATACTTACATCCCACAGATAAAGTTGAATTTTTGTTATTCAAATCTCCTGGGCTGTAACTTCAGTCCCTAAATTGCAACTCAGAATCCGGTTATATTTGGGGTCTCGGTTTTGGTTAGTTACTTGTTTCTTTTTTTGGCACCTTATTTAATTAATATCCTTTCAGTGCTTTACAGATCTGTGTTCAGGCACTAAGGTGCTTTTAGAGTAACTATAGATGGTTTAAAGCTTTTTTGCAGAAACCGGTGCAGGATTTGGAAAGCTCTTTTGGGCTTGCTAGCATGAAGATGGAGAAGTAAGAACTGACATGGGTGGTTACTTGTAAGCAGAGACCTCTTGCTTTCCTCTGACTGGAAGTCAGTCTTCTGACTTCCAAGCTAGAGAAGTCAGCAAGCTTCACTTTTAGGGCTATTGAGCACCTTTGTCACCACATGAAATCAGACCTGTTTATGCCTTTTAGATGCCAACATTCACTGAATTTTGTAAGGAAAGTTGCAAAATGGCAAGTAAACGTCATAATTCCCCAGAGGAGTACACATGACCCATTTGTTTTCTCACAAAACCAAATAGAATTAACGTGCATTGTGGAGCCACAGTCCCTGGAAAACATCAACACTCTGACAGTTTCTTCCAGTCAACTGTTCTGAACATAACAGTTTCTTCCAGTCATCTAATCAGAAATTAAGTGTCTACAAGCCAGAGCACAGAATGTCTTAATCTCATTTTGCAGAGCAATTGTGCGTCAGGACATCAGTATTTAGACTAATATTGTCCTGTGATTTTTTCTAATCCATCCATTTCAAAATGATGACCTAGGATAGGATAATAATAGTATTTTTGGCAGTCACCGTGTGTTGAAGATCATTCCTAGTTTGTATTTCATTCTTTTATATTACCAAAGGAGAAAGATCATGGCTGTATCTATCTATATCAAAATGTTACCAGCAGGTGCTTATCTGTTAAGTAAGTTAGGTGCTCTTTGTTATCATGCAATATTGTATTTCAGAACAGTGAATATCTTTAACCATGTATATGTGTACATACACAGTTAATATACAGGGAACTGTGTCTCAAAGACAAATGCAAACTTAAAAATAATATAGTGCTTGAATTCTGTCAGAACTACTTGATGGACTTTGATTCTTCAGCTTCACTTTTTCTACCAGCACAAACCAAAATGAATGCATATGAAAGCACTTATGAAGAGTGAGGGGAAATTTAATGACACAGTTTGAGGTGGGAACTCTTGTCTAAGAAAGTATATGTAACAGGAAAAAACAAGAAGAATTGAATTCTCTACAAGGAATTATTTTTAAGGAGTAGAGCAGTGTAGCAGAGAAGGAACAGATAACTGCTGTTTTCTTTAGAGACATCCAAAAAAATGAAAATAAAAGTTAAATTGTCATCATCATCACCATCAGAAAAAAGACTCCTGTTCCAGTTTCCACTCAATAGGTATTTGAGGCATGCAAAGGATATATGATTGGGTCCCATGCTTTCAGAGTCACTGTTATGGGATCCAGATACCCTCCTTCTCAAAAAAAGAAGATAATCACAGAAGTTGCAGGGTCCTATAAATGTTTAAGATTTAGATAGCTGTTCTTCTAAAATGCTGTAGATCTATAACTAATTCACAGTAATATCCTATGGGTGTATTTTTCTGAATTATCCTATGGATTTCTGCAGCTAGAATATAATTTATTACTGGGTAGACACATGTGACTGGTTCCTCTTGTGTTAGGAAGAAACCTTGCAGATGGCAGAGTTACTTAGCCTAGAAACGGTCATATCCCGTGACAGCTGAAGCAGGCATGAAGGCTTCTTAGAAACAGAAGAGGAAAAAGAAAAAGAAAGAAAAGAAAAATAAGATAAAAAGAGAAACGGGCATACCATTTCTTCGTATTTTTTTGATTTTAAAGAATATGAGTAGTGGTAGGAAAAGGCAGGTAGTAGTGCAATTCAATATTCCATGGTAAAACCTCTCTGTGTTGTGAGTGTTGGCTCTTAAATATGTTTGTTTCTTTTTTTTGGATGCTGTTATAGTAATGGATGGAAAGCATATGTTATTTCCATTTCTGGTTATTTTTGCAGCATGATGTTATGTTGTTACAGTTAATTTTTCTGCATTGTACTAATAGGTGACAACTCTGTGTTTTCTTAAGGGGTAGTTGTCGTTGATAAAATTTCTCTTCAATAGCTATAGCTTGTTCTTTTGTTTGCTGGCTGTTGGCACTAGTTTTCTAAAAGAAACTGGCTCTCCTAGCAGAGTAAAATTACGAGGAAGGTGTTTACTTTCAATTAAAAAAATTGGAGAGTTGCAGATGGTCGGTCCAAAAGAGCTTGGAGTGCACTGAATGAGCTTGGGCCAGCCGTGGAGCTGTTTAGCATCTTGGCTTACCCATGACTGAATAATTCTGTCCTGTCTTGACTCTTTAAATATGCTAAGTTTCAATAAGGAACTGTGAATGGAAAAGGATATATCTGTGGATATATATACAACTACATGGAGGAGTGAGTGTGTGTGTGAGTGCGTACATGCCTGCGTGTGTGTTGGTTTGCCAAATTTCAGACTTATTCCCTTACCAAAAGAAATTATCTGACTAATAGTGAAATGACACACATAATATTTATACTACAGTCAATGTGTTGTTGTAACTGTTAAGAACTACTAAAACTGTATGAAAAAATAGAGGGTCTTTTTTTCCAAAGATTTTTAAGAAAAAGAGGAACAGCCACAGATAAGCTGCAGAGTGGATTTGACAGGAAAGATGGCTAAAAAGTGGACATGGGCTTTTTGAGGAGACACAGGAGGATTAGAGGAAAGTTACAAATGTCGATTTGTTTTTCTACAGAAAATCCAAAACATCTTTKTTGTGAGAAACAACACTAACATCACACTGTCATTTACTGATGGGTCATGCTGGAGGGTGACTCTTGTCTTATTAAAATATTCCCTATGGATTTGGTGAATAAAAACATTTCCTTAAGGATTTATCTATGGAAACACAGCCAGAACATCTCTGTATCACTCCTCACCGGGAAAATTTAACAGCTCTGTAGAGACAGTTTGGAATGTGAAAATTAGGAGCCTTTCAGTGTGCTTTACGTACTGTTTTAGCAGTTACTAAGTACTTAAACTTCTGTGAAATGCCTACAGAAGCCTGGCTTATTACTTCTCAGCTCTTCTCTGCTGTTCCTGTCAGGTTGAAACGCTACTGATTACAAAATAATCCCAACTTAAGATCTAGTAGTAGAATAAAATGCCCATCAAAAAATCACTTACTACAGATATGTGAAGTGAAACCAAAAACCATGTATCAAAAAGGAAAATATAGTTATTGTTATCACATCTGTCAAAGGAATCACCCTGTTTCAGTGAAACTCTTTTGCACTAGTTCCTGTAATAAAGGATCTAAAGGATGACTCCATGAAGAGATCAACTTGTTAACAGAACACCGTGTATTGACTGTGTTCAAAAAGTCTGTATATTCAGCAAATCTCCATTGTAACACACGCTCTGCTATTGTAAGAACAGTAGTTCCTGTGGCGAGTATTTGACTCCAGTCTGAACTGTATCTTTTGCCTTACAAAACTTCAAAGTCAGCCACTTCAGAGAAAAGAGATGGAAATGCTTTCCCTTTAACTCTGTGCTTAACTGTTTAATGAAGAGTTCCGTCTTTAAAAGGTCAGTGAAGCTACAGCAGCAGAAAGTGAGTATAGCGGCATAAAGTCAGTCCTTTAAATGTTTAAGACTATTTTATAAGTAAGTTTGTTCTGGTGATATTGCAAATATAATCCAATCTGTCCATAAATAAGACAGGCTCAAGCTTTTCATCACTTGTGTCATTGTGAAATTTGAGCAACTCCACTAAAGGCAATGATTATGTGGGACTGCCTGACACTAGAGTTAAGCCTGGGCTTCCAGCATCTGAAGAATTTTCCTAAAACTTCAGAAGAAAAATAGGTGTTTGATTTGCTCCTTTATGCCCTGGCCCTTCTCTACAATAGAAAGGATTGAGGATTAGCTAAATTTAGTTTGCTCTTGTTCAATAGTCTACAATGGCGGGCATTTGCTGGGTACTTGACCTTTGCTTTGTCACTTTCTAATAAAAAAATAAAGGAAACATAAGGAGGACATTTATGTAGGAGCTGTAAACACTTGGCTTGTGCTTTTTACGCATGCACTTAATGTTCTTGTTTTACAACCTTAACTCTCCCAGAAGAATTTATAACAGTCACTAGGCACAAGCAGTTGATGTGTGCTGTTTGTGATGGTAACATGAAATCGTCTACCATAAAATGTTCTGGTTAATAAAGGATGAAACACTAAGCTCTTTGTCAACAAACATGTCTGGGGCAAACTTGACAATTCTTTTTACAAAACCAAAGCTCTGAAATTAGAAGTATGATACATGATTCTGTCCTTGCTTATGTTGCTTTTATGCTGCACTTAGGCTAGTGAAAACCTTAGAAGAAGATCAGTCTGAGAGCTGGTATTTATGTATGTATGTATGTATGTATGTGTACATATGTATAGATATACATGTCCTAGTTAGTACAAGATTCCTTATTATTCTTGGTCCTGATGATTGAATAAAATATTACAGTGATGAACAACATCATATTTTTGTCAAGAACTGCATTTAAGAGAAACAGCACTTCTGGGTTTTGGTTGGTAATTCTTCAGGTTTGCTCTCTTTCCAGCAAACAGGAACTAGTTATCACAATTAAATACACCAAGGTAACCTAACAGTGATTACTACACCGCTTACACAGAGCACAGGATGTGCTCAAGGTCCTAACCTCCTGAGGTCAGTGCAAAGCCTTAGAAAAATATCTTTGCCACATAAATATATTTTTCCATAGTAAGTAAATTTTTAAATGCCAAATATTGAAAAAATATCTGGTGGGGCGGGGGAGGGGAGGGAGGCCGGTGCAAATGTTCAGCTGCTGTAAATCAGGATAGTTTCATTTCAGTTAACAGAGCTATGGTAACTGGCCCCCACTGGTAACCAAGAACCAATTCCTTTAGTCTTGAAGATCCAGCTCAGTATGTGCACTTATCACTGAGAGCAAAAGAATTGGGCCAAGCATACGAGTGTTGTAGATGAAGATAGCTGGGCTGATTTCAGTGGAGCTCTGCCAGTGTATGTCACCTAAGGGTTTGGTGCAACAATTTCAGGCAAAGAAGATACATTCCTTTCAGAAGATTAATTGTGTTTTATATGCACTTACTGGGTACTTTTAGGGTATGTTGGCTGCATAATAAAAAGCAGGTAATAAAAAGAAAAAAGCAACCTGAATTTGCAGGTGGTCCATTTTATTGGATTAAAAATAAAAGGCAAGTATTTGAGAATCACAGTGTCTTCCTTAAGAGCTAGAGAGGAGGGCAAGTTGGGGCAGCAGAAATGAGAGCCTGATTCTGATTCAGGCTTCATAATTATATTCAGAGACAGAGATCAAAGCAGGAGCTGAGCAGGAAACAGCAGAGAGAAAGTCAGGTGCAGATATCACACCCTGCTCAGTCGCTGTCATCAGCCAAAATCTGGGAGCTAGTCCAGTGTGGTGAATGAATGTGTTTGCTTAAAATAATTGCCTTGACTGAAGCTCATTATTGTTTTCTTCTGACTACTTTAGGTGGGAGTTACTGCCAGCTGTTTCTCCTGGTACAGGTAGGCAGGCTAATACAGCTGCCAACATTAGCATATTAAAAATCCTAGTATCTTCATTCAGCTTCTACTCAGTCTTTCCTAGGAAAATGCTGCTGAAATGGGGAAAAGTGGACCTGAAGTCAATGAAGACTTACTTCCATCTTCCACAATACCCTAGTGGAAAGAGAAAACACCATCCAGAGATTTCAGCAGATTAACTCACAGTGAAGCAACAGCCTGTAATAGTTCAATGACTGTGGGGAGGATCCTTTTTTTTTTCTTCTTTCTTTTTTCCCTTCAAACAAGGCCTTTTTTTTTAACCTATCTACTCCAACTTCACATAGAATGTCAGATGAAGAGCCAGTTTTGGCAAGACAATAGTGAAATAGATCAGTCTGCATACCTGCAATTTTCTAATGAGTATGAAAGCTATCAAAAGAACATTCTGGTTGCAGGTACACACTCCAGATTCAACAAGCATCAGTGCAAAGTTTGCTAGTTATCCCGGTCTTAGTTTTATCCTATACTGTTTTTTCCATGGGGTCTCTGCCCTACCAACTGCACCAGGTGGACATGTCTACTTAAATGCATCATTTCTATCAGGGAAGATGAAATTGCAATTTTTGCTTTTGCAGTTATTGGAAATGCAGCAAAATCTGTTGAAACTGGGGAACCTTTATATTTGTCTAAAATCTTTAAATCCCATCCTTGTGTATACAGGCTTATTAAATATATGTATTTCAGACATCCAAATTTGAACTTGGTTTTATTTTCTTTGGTGTCACATTAATTAACTAATTTGAGGTTTGAGCTTGGGATCCCAACAAGTCAGTCATTTGCTGGGAAGGAGTGAATAGGTGGTCCTGGAGGTACTATCTGATCTACTCTGTCTTGATGCTTGCCTGCTCTGGGGGAAGCCCCAGCTAGGGCGAGAGACCTACTGTAGAGATCTAGCTAAGCCTTTGCTCAGTTTCTCCCTGTTAAGTTTTCCCTCTTGAAGACAGCCATATTGAAACTCTTCCTAGAGGTGCACAAGGGGTTTAGAGCAACCCCTAAGGACTGTGTGCACACAGAACAAAGTACTCATTAAAGAACAAGTAGGGGCAGGAGCTGCTACATAGAAAAAGGTATGATGTATGATATAAAGGGAAAGTCCAGGCAAAATGAAAGGAAGTCTGATAGTGGATACAAGAGAAGAATCTGAGAAGACAGGCGGTATTTAGCTTATAGAAGAGGGCAATTTTATGAATGATCAGAACATTGGTAACCACTTTTTCTCACATAAAAATGTCAATCTTTAGCTTATAAGAACATAAAACTTCCAGAAGCTTTTGTGATGGGTCTTAGATCAGGTTTTGTTCTCATCCCACTTTTAAATACAGTCCATAAAAAGCTGTGGAGTCCCAACTCAACCTTTCACGGGAATCTGGTTTTGCTCACACAGTAATTAACAGAAATACAAAAGAACTTGGTCAAATCTTCTTCTTTGGCTTCCCTAAATCCAGAGTTGTTCTGGAATGTTGCTGTCTGTTCAGTCTGTTCTTCAGATTTTCTCCCTTTCCTCCTGCCGCTCCAGACAGCCAGTTCACAACCTTTACAAGCAGGACAAAGGAGTCATTTGGCTCATTAAGTCAAAAGGTGCATTTCTAATCCAGCCCTAGGAGCAATATCTACTGTCTCTGGAGAATAATGACAAATGTGCAACTGCATAACAGTGCCAGAGGAAAAGCAGCAGCCAGGAGGCAAGTTATCCTTTAGTCAAAGTAATCTGGCACTGACCGCTGTCAGGAATCAAACTTTTGGTATGATCAGGCAAATCTTCCTGACAGGAGAGTTACCTGAGAGCTGTATCAGTTTGCCTTGGCTTTCACCCACTCCTGTGCCAGCTGAAGTTATTTCCTGCTGGGGAGTCTCCAGAGAGGAACATGCAGTGTGCCTAGCAATCAGCTCACTCACACTTGTCTTTCTCTTTGGTGTGAAGATGTCATAAGTAACAAAAGAAATAGTTGCTTCAAGTTATGCCAAAATACATGTTCAATTTTATTTAAACTGCCCACTTTTTTGAATACAGAGCCAGCTATCTATCTATTTAGGCATCAATTACCCAGAACTTTGGCATCCAAGGAATAGAACAACATATAAAATTCTTTATGTTCATTAACAAAATCACATTTTCAAACTATGTTCTGACAAAAATCTGAAAGTGAATGTGTAAAACCCTTATGGCCTGATCTCTCAAGATATTTCAGCGCCTATAGTCTTTCCAGCTGACAAACTCCAGGCTTGCAGTTATCATTGTAACAAACTTTTAATTTCTTCTTTCTTGTTGCTTTAGGAAAAGACTTGCCCAGTTCTAGGACACTACCTTGTTCTGTGGGGGTTTTTTCCTACATAAGAAAAATTCTTATACTTTTCAGTTATCTAGACTTCAAAATCACTCCTGAATCTAAATAGCACATTCCTAAAAGAAATTCTTATCCATATAGCAGCATTACTTTAGTCTTTTCTATGTGCACGATGAATACAAAAATGTAAAGAATGACAGAGAAATATAACACTGTAAAATTCATAGTCACAGTTATTGAAAGGCTCATGATGTATGCAAGAGCACAGCTCTCACAAGGTAGTAATTTCTGCAATGTGTCCTCACTAAAACTGATTTTTAAAATAGGCTAAGCAACTTGTGTTATACAACATGTTGTGTGGGCAGGTACCAGTATTTATTACTAATATTTGAATTAAATATTGCCTGCAATTAAATGTATGCTCTTCCTTAATTATCCCCCTCAGCTGTGTAGATTGTAGCAAATTCAGTGTAAAACAAGTGTAGGAGATATTCTTGAGACCTGGAGACTTCATGCAAACTCAAGATCCAGCTGGTTAAGGTGTCAACCTACTGCTGCTGTGGAGATTGTGCCAAATATGCATTTATTCTCACAGACAACACTCTGGGGTTTCATTGCAAACATTCAGACTAGCCAGTTGGTGAGAACAGGCTGGAGTCTGGATTGCACTGCTCAGCGACAAGTGAGGGGAAAGGGTGGCTGGATCCTAGAAGCTATTCAGAAACTGAAGACCTACAGGGTTGACGTGAATGCTTTCGTTCCTAGTAGAAATTACTTCAGTTTCTGCTTCTAGGATTTCAGGATCAAACAACCTTGAATTCAAAGCACCTCAAGTCTATCAACAACCCACATTCTTGCCAACCAAATCTTGGGAATTTCACATAGCTCTAGCTTTTATCCCTGATCTCACTTGGCTTTCACCTGATTCCTCATGCCTTTTCACCTCACTCAAGTGTTTCTCAGGGGTTTGGGTTTTGGTTTTGTTTTCTTGTTCTTTTCCAAGTAGATCCCAGGATTATGCCTCTTCTCTGAGAAATGGTCCATTTTCAATCTCCTAGCCAGAACTGTTTCTTTCCTTCTCAAGCTCATTGGCAGTGGCAGAAGGGCACAATGTCTTGTCTTCTACTTTTGCACATGTTTTCTCTTGACCTCTGTGGTTTTAGTCCTTGTTTCTATCACTAACCAAAATTCCCAATGAGCCTTTTATTTTTGTCCCAAAAATACTGTTTTTTCTCACAGTCTTTCAATTCTTCACCAGTACTAAATCATTCCAGCCATTGGATTAATTTAACAGTTGTACTAACAGCCAGCATAAGGCAGGGAAATCCCTTCTTCTGCCACCTGGCTGTTACTGCAATAGCCAAAAAGAGAAGAAAATTTCAGTTATTCTATTTTAAACCCAAAGAAAAAACAAGAAACCAGTATTTTTAGTTTACAGGTAACTGAGTAGGACTCAGAGTAGAACTATATTTTTTGCGTTCTCGTAGCAAGTTCAGTTTCATGTAGCAATGTTAATTAAAACCCATAATTGTTAACATCTCATTCATTTCAAGTCATGTTTCCCTTCCTGGTCCTCAGCAATAGCAAAGGGTGCGGTGGATGTGGCCACTTTCTCCTTTCAGTGGAAATCTGGCAGCTGCAAGGTAACTTGTTCCACCTTCTCACCCTCCCAGCAAAATTCTTTAATGTTTGTTCAGCGTTGATGTAACCTTCAAACGACCCATTGCTGACACCATTCCTCCTTCTTCTCTCTTTAGTTCTGTTGAGACAACCACCAGAGAAATGAGAGGAGAAGACATATGTGGGAGAGGCCATCAGAGAATATGATGATGGGCACCACATTCATGGACAACGCAGAAAGAAGCAGATCCCGGACCACATTCAGATCTCATATATGTACCTGTGTTTTACCTGTTCACTTTTCACTTAAATTAATGGATTTTTCTCTGATCTCCAGAGCAATCACTCATATCTGTCTGCATCATTGTTACCAATATTATTCATCTGATGCCTGACCATGCTGCATGCTAGGTACATCACAAATGAAAAAAAAMCAAATCTCTGCCCCAAAGATTTTGGAATCTGCAGTCCCTACACCTCAGGCATTTAGGACTAAATGTGTGCAAAGGCCTGTAATTTCCTTCATATAGAGCTGAATCAAGGGGCTTTTCTGGGAAATAAAGGCTATGCATTTGGAAGAAAGAGTGAAGGAAACATGGGCTTGCACGTCTTGAAGGAAGCTCCTTGACTGACCAAGCTTGGCCCACTGCATCCAAACAAGATGGGGTTCACTCAGAAAGGCCTTCAAAACATCCACTCCACATACCAGCAGCAAAATACCACAACACATCACAGCAAACTTCCAAGCTACCAAATGAACCAAAAGCCATATTGTGCCACAGGAAGAAAACACAAGGGATCAGAGGCACCCCAGCACCCAAGTCTTGGCAGCAGTGGGCAATTAACTGAGGAAAACACCCAGATGTTTTTAGGCTGTGGGCTACACTCACCTTCTCCAGAGATGAGTGGTGGAGGTGGGAAGAAGTACCTCTCAGTTTGATATAGTAAATAAAAATCTCCTTTGATTCTAAACCTGTTAGCTGATGAACCTGACGAGTCCAGCAATGCACTTTCCTGAAAGAGTGTGATGCCACTAGAAGCAGCAGCACAACTCAGAATCAAAAGCAGAAATAATATCTTTTCTTTGTCTCAGCTTCATAGTGCTGTTTATTTTTTATTTTATTTTATAGATTTGTTTCATATAAACTTAATTGAGGGATGTTATTTCAGTTAGTCATTTTCAGGATGTGTTGAGAAATTAATGAAAACTCCAAATACAAAGATAAATAAATACTATTGCTTAGAATATCACTCTGATTTCATGGTCAAGAAATAAAATATACTTAATTTTTTTTTTTTTAATAAAATAGCCCTTCATATCATAGAATCATAGAATGGTTTGGGTTGGAAGGGACCTTAAAGATCATCTAGGTCCAACCCCCTTGCCATGGGCAGGGATAGCTTCCATTAGTCCAGATTGCTCAAAGCCCCATCCAACCTGGCATTGAACACTTCCAGGGATGGGGCACCCACAACTTCTCTGGGCAACCTGTTCCAGTGCCTCACCACCCTCAGAGTGAAGGATTTCTTCCTTATATCTAATCTACGAGCGGTGTTCCCCAGGGCTCAGTTTTGGGGCCCGTCTTGTTTAACATCTTTATCAATGATCTGGATGAGGGGATCGAGTGCCCCCTCAGTAAGTTCGTGGATGACACCAAGCTGGGTGGCAGCRTTGATCTGCCTGAGGGTAGGAAGGCTCTGCAGAGGGATCTGGACAGGCTGGATCGATGGGCCGAGGCCAATTGCATGAGGTTCAACAAGGCCAAGTGCCGGGTCCTGCACTTCGGTCACAACAACCCCAGACAATGCTACAGGCTTGGGGAAGAGTGGCCGGAAAGCTGCCCGGCGAAAAAGGACCTGGGGGTGCTGGTCGACAGCCGGCTGAACATGAGCCGGCAGTGTGCCCAGGTGGCCAAGAAGGCCAACAGCATCCTGGCCTGTATCAGGAATAGTGTGGCCAGTAGGCAGAGGGAGGTGATCATGCCCCTGTACTTGGCACTGGTGAGGCCGCACCTGGAATCCTGTGTTCAGTTTTGGGCCCCTCACTACAAGAAGGACATTGAGGTGCTGGAGCATGTCCAGAGAAGGGCAACGAGGCTGGTGAAGGGTCTGGAGAACAGGTCTTATGAGGAGCGGCTGAGGGAGCTGGGGTTGTTTAGCCTGGAGAAGAGGAGGCTGGGGGGAGACCTTATTGCTCTCTACAACTACCTGAAAGGAGGCTGTAGAGAGGCGGGTGTTGGTCTCTTCTCCCAAGTAACAAGTGATAGGACAAGAGGAAATGGCCTCAAGTTGCACCAGGGGAGGTTTAGATTGGATATTAGGAAAAATTTCTTCACTGAAAGGGTAGTCAAGCATTGGAACAGGCTGCCCAGGGAAGTGGTGGAGTCACCATCCCTGGAGGTGTTCAAAAAACGTGTGGATGTGGCGCTTCGGGACATGGTTTAGTGGGCATGGGTACTGGGTTGACGGTTGGACTCGATGATCTTAGAGGTCTTTTCCAATCTTAATGATTCTATGATTCTATGATTCTATAATCTAAATCTACCCTCTTTCAGTTTAAAGCCATTACCCCTTGTCCTACCACTACATGCCCTTCTAAAGTCCTTCTCCAGCCTTCTTGTTGGCCCCCTTCAGGTACAGGAAGGCTTCTTTAAGGTATCCCCAGAGCCCTCTCCTCTCCTGGCTGAACAACCCCAACTCTTTCAGCCTGTCTTCATAGGATAGGTGCTCCAGCCCTCTGATCATCTTCATGGCCCTCCTCTGAACCCGCTCCAACAGGTCCATGTCCTTCTTATGTTGGGGGCCCCAGAGCTGAACGCAGTACTCCAGGTAGGGTCTCACGAGAGTGGAGTAGAGGAAGAGAATCACCTCCCTTGACCTGCTGGCCACGCTTCTTTTGATGCAGCCCAGGATACGGTTGGCTTTCAGGGCTGCAAGCGCACATTGTCGGGTCGTGTTGAGCTTCTCATCAACCAACACCCCCAAGTCCTTCTCCTCAGGGCTGCTTTCAATCCATTCTCCACCCAGCCTGTATTTGGGGATGGGGGGGGGATTGCCCCAACCCATGTGCAGGACCTTGCACTTGGCCTTGTTGAACTTCATGAGGCAGGCACGCATATATGTATGGGGACACCAGAAGAGACACCTTTCTGTTGGCCGTGTTCATCTCCTAAAAATGGCAGCCACTGCTATGAATACAGACCTTCTACAGATTGTAGTAGAAGAGAGATTTAATCTAGCTCCTTATTTCCACTGAGTTTTTTCTAAACCCACCCATACAGAAAACTTATGCATTTGCATAACTTCTCTACACACATGCTTAAAATAGTACAAAATTGGCCACTGTTCAGATGAGTCAAAATAAATGATAGGGCCAGCAATAAAATGATATTAATATGTCTAAATAGTGACTTTCCCCAAATTCTGCAATCTGTGAGATCAGGCCAGCAGACCACCACCCATCTCCCTGCTGCACGATATGCTCAGATCAAACTCTTCACTGTAATGCTTGAAAGGCTCCTGATCCCCAAGGAAAATAATAGATGGTCAGGAAACTGTGTGCTAAGTTCAGAAACTATTTCAGATGTAGTGTACTGTGCCTGAAAAGAAAGCAAACTTATTACTCACAGCTGCATTGCAACAAATTCAGAGACGAAGCCATTGAGGGCCCCTTTGTATTTTCTTTGGCCTCCACACAAATTGTTGACATCATTTCAGTCTTCACCATTCATCCACTGCTGTTCTAAGTTTAAAGCTGTATTTCAAGATAGGAGAAGTTCTGGTCAATCAGTGGGGGGATTCCTTTGGGAACTCCTGCACCTTTTGTTATTGCTTGAAGCAACAGATCCCATGCAAGAATGATGTTGAGTAGCCATGCAAACCTTTAAAGTTTTGTCGTGGTTTAAGCCCAGCCGGCAACTAAGCACCACACAGCCGCTCGCTCACTCTCCCCCGGGTGGGACAGGGGAGAGAATYGGAAGGGTAAAAGTGAGAAAACTCGTGGGTTGAGATAAAAACAGTTTAATAGGGAAAGCAAAAGCCGCGCACGCAAGCAAAGCAAAGCAAGGAATTCATTCACAACTTCCCATGGGCAGGCAGGTGTTCAGCCATCTCCAGGAAAGCAG
>JASVER010000052.1:2289614-2402780 GCA_030449065.1 Oceanodroma leucorhoa
AACGTCCCCCACTTCCTTCTTCTTCCCCCAGCCTTATATGCTGAGCATGACATCACATGGTATGGAATACCCCATTGGCCAGCTGGCCTAGCTGTCCTGGCTATGCTCCCTCCCAGCTTCTTGTGCACCTCACAGAGCATGTGAGCTCAAAAGTCCTTGAGAAAGTAGACTACCTAGCAACAACTAAAAACATCAGCGTGTCATTAACATTCTTCTTACACTAAAWCCAAAACATAGCACTATACCAACTACTAGAAAGAAAATTAATTCCACCCCAGCCAAAACCAGGACAAGTTTTCACTCAGTGAATTCAAATTCAAAGGATTCAAATAAATTAACAAACAAATAAATAAATAAACTCATAAGTAGAAACAGAATTACACAATAGCTGCAAAGATATTTATGCTCGTTATATTACCTCATAGAATTGCAACTCACAGAGTGGCTGAGGTTGGAAATGGCCTCTGAAGGTCATCTGGTCCAACCAACCTGCTCTAGCAGCGCTACCTAGAGCTGGTTGCCCAGGACCATGACCACATGGCTTTTGAATATCTCTAAGGATGGAGACTCCATAACCTTCCTGGGCAACCTGTGCGAGGGCTCAGTCACCCTCACTGTGAAAAAGTCTTTTGTGATGTTCACACAGACCCACCTGTGTTTCAGTTTGTGCTCATAGCATCCTTGGTTTTCTTAAATCTGGGCTATCGAGATTTCCTGGGTGGAATTCTGGGTGAACTAAAACACAACTACTCACATTGACTTTCATAATGGACCATGCAGAGATAGTAAGAAGTCAGGGAAAGCAGCAGACACAAGGAGACAAAACTTCTGGATTAATGGCTCTGACATTGATTTGCACAAATTATTTACAGCAAGCTGTTGTGTAACCACTTTGCAGAAAAGCTGGGACTCAGATATAAGTGAATTAAGCCATGGTCTAACATACACCAGCTCACCTGTGGTTGTGAGTTAAGTGCTTGAAGGTCACTGAAGGCGTTGGCTTAGCTGGTTAAATTGCTATTTAGTTTAAACTTCAGGATAATGGTAACTCCGTACACTACAGTAGGTCAGGTGGTTACTGGATTCTTTTTGAGGGGTGCACAATTTCATCCTTATGGGGGAGAAGTTACCTTTGGTGTGGAGGACCAGGGCAAACCTCACTCAGCAGAGTTTGGCAGCAGCTGTGCTGTACCCTGCCCTGGTATCAGCTTCACTGGGAAAGGGCTGGTGCTTTGTGTGGGATTATATAATTCCAAACTCAAAGGAGGGTGGAAGTGGGTCTCCAGTCTACACAATGTAGGTTTTAATCCCAGTGAAACAGCAGCAGAAATACAGCTCCTGGCTCATGCATTGTCATTTCCAGAGGTACACTTAAAAATCTTTCCCCTTTCCCATTTTGGCCAGATAAATTTTCTGAGATGTCGCTTTTTGCAAGGTCTCTTTTTCATTGAAATGTATCCTTTTTCTAATAGATGTATGGTGTATGTTTGCAGTAATTACAGAAGATGTTGTCCTTTTCATTTATGCCTGCGCAATCCAGTTTGACATCGTGTCATAAAAGTTTATGTGTTGTGTTCTCTGAGCTCCTTACTAATATCCCTGGCATTCTCTCTGGCTATCCAAAATCAATACCATTGCTCCTCTCTCAATAAAAACTGGAGCGTTGAACAGGGTCCAAATGTGCACACTGACAATTTGCAGCAATTAGATGCTGTGCTAACAAATGACCGTCCCACAGGGTGATAAAACAAGACCAGAAGGAACACCCATGTCTTTCACAGGGGAGCCTATGAATAACTGGGACTTTTAAGAAGTGGATTCACTCTCCAACCCTGTCTCTCTCATTGGACAGTCACAGAAATAGTGAAATCAGGACAGAGAGGCATTCAAATTAGGAACCTTGGCGATCAATTTTTACTCGCAGCTGGTGGATTGTAATCAATGTTAATTAACCAGACTCCTTTTCAGACCAGGCTACACTGAGAGAGCAACTGCGTATATTTTTGACCAAGACAACAGATTTTGCTGGTCTTCAGAAAGGGACAGAGTGATGGCTTTGTGAATACAAGAGTAGGGAAAACAAAATGGAGGGACTTTAAGTTCTTTAGGAAAATATGCCTTCAGGGATAGAGGAAACAGCAGCAAATATCTTATTTATGGAACTGGCAGTGGGATGGTGCAGTGCTGATCCTGTGGCTCCTAGTTCACATTCAACCCTAGTTGTGGAGACCAAAAATTATTTCATTTTTTTCAATGAACTATGCAAAATAGACATTTGTTCTCAGGTCAAGTTCAGGAGAAAAAGTGCTGAATCAGAAATGGCACCCACAATGTTACAGTCTTCACAGATTTCTCTTGTGCATTTGATGCTATTCATAAAGCCCTGTTTCTTTTAAGTTTGCAATTAGGAGATCATTTTAAATTTCCGTGTTTAAAAAAAAAAAAAGGTTTCTTTTTCATTGCTGTAGAAAGGTTAAAAATGTGCCTAATGGAAACCAGAAGATTATTGTAAGTATATCCCCCTTTTTATGTTTAAAAAAGGGTGGGAGAATGGTAGGAGAAGGGCTGTATCCCGGTGTTTGGACCCAGGTTTGGCAACACTGCACTCCTAAAAGACAGCCAAAGACTGAACAAACATAGAGGCTGAGTTGTCTTCTCTTTCCCCACATGCTTGCTGCTAGATGGGTGGACACAGTCAGAGAAAGCTGATACTGCTCCTGCATGGGCTATACCTGTTCTTCCGATAAACAAAGGACTTCACTTTCTAGTGCTGTCAGACCATTGCCTCTTCCCGACACAAGACTCTTTAAAAATTCACAGTGCAAGAGAAGGAAAATATACTGCAAATCAGGATTTATACACTTGCCTATATGCAAATCTTGCTGCATTGATCTGTTAATTTAGTGAATAAAGCTGTCTTTCCAGGGATCTTCGACTGGAATAAAAATTGAGGTTTTCAATGAACTCTGGCACGAGAATGAACTCTAGATAGCACCAGAAAATATTGTTATTCCTCAGGCTTAGCAGGGGGCTTGATTGCAAACTTACTGTGACAGGGACCTTTTCTGTTCTGCGTTTGTACTTCGGAAGCCAGCGGGACACAGTTTCCAATTAGTTCTTCTAAGCACAGCACTGATACATAGACATTAATGCAAAACTAGTATAAGTGACTTGGTCTAAGAAAAGGCAAAAACACTAATACCATGTGCTGTGCTATATGGTTGGTAGCAGGTAAAGCTCTGATTTTCTTGGTCACAGTTACCACAGGCAAGTCACTTAACGACTGTTGCTCAGTTCCTTCTATGTGTAGTTGGAATAACTATAATTCCTTCTTTCTCTTGTAATTTAAGATGTAATCTTGCAGAATAGGATACTCTCTTTTATGGATTTCCATAACATCTACCACAACCAGGACAGGGAAGGAGGTGTCTTGACTCCACAGAAGTTTGTTTCTATTACTTAGATAGCATATGAAATTATTAACTGGAAGCCAAAAAATGTTGACTAGTTTATGAAGTTTTACAAAACACAGAATTCCTTTCTCATGTTTCAGACATTTTGTGGTAATTTTTTTTCTAGGAAATGTGAGAGAATATGGAAAGCATATGCAAGAAGTGTAATTTAGGCCAGTTTTATTACAGACATGGCCTACCACTACCAGGAGAAAAAGGCAGTCTCTGCCTAACACGAGTGCTGCAGGAGGTAGCAGAGGCACTCCCTGTGCTTTATGCAGTATGGCTACCCAAACTCGCAGTGGAGCGATCCAATGCAAAATTCAGAGCTACAGGAGCAACACTAAATGCAGACTGCCTTCTGATGCGGAGAGCTGGAAGCCATTCCTGCTTCAAAAGAAGAAAAACAAAAACAAAAACAAACAAACAAACAAACAAACAAACAAAACCAAAGGACCTAATTTTCCAAGCACATATTTGCTGACAATAAGCATCAAATTTACCACTCCTGATATTCCTAGAATAGTCTGGATACAGAAAGTAATCTCATTCTTTCTTTAAAATGAGCTTGTTTCTAGCTTTCCATGAAGCAGAAACTTCAGTCCTAACTGAGCATGTGGATCATAAGCTGTGGTAAAATATTTGTAACCAAGAGGCATATACAGAGCTTTTACTATGGAAGAAACAAACGTAACTGATCTACAAGAGGGAATCATTTAATTTGTGATTTACAATACACAACAAAAAAATTTTCACATAACATAATACTGTAAAAGCCTTGGGTGTCATCAACCCTCATTCAATCCTGGGCTGTAAACAAGTAGCCTCTAATAGGCATTAATAAGTTTATCAGGGAGGCAACAGTGAAACTTTCAGTTTAGGAGAAGTTTCACCACTTTTGTACCTGGCTTGCTTCTTTTGGGGAGTTTTAGTAAACACTAAACAACGGAACTGTACTCTTGGAAACTCCTCAGATGAAAAAGCATCAGCCAGTAGATGCTATGTCAGCATTATCACAAAGGCTTCTCTAGGTCACAAGTTGTTTGTCAAATGCCACGTCAGCTGAAAGGCAAGTTGCAGCAGCCATTTAGCTTGGTGACAGGATTGAATGTCGTAGTGTATGCAAAAGGTCTTGTGTCTGATGTAAAGGAATAGTATCATGGTTGTAAGGACAGCTGAACAAAAATCTACCAACAATAACATTTGAAAAAGCATCTGGTTTGTTCCAAGCTCAACACGGAAGTGAGGTTCATTTGTGAAGTTTGAATTTTGATTTATTTCTAAGCAAATTTAAACCAGCTTCTAGGCCTAATATGGGGATGAAGAACAGACCTTCAGATCCTTCAGTTAGAATTTGCGTAGATATTTTGAATACATTTGAAAACAGCAGTAGTCAGAGCATGCCAAATTCTAGCAGTTCTGGATGAACAGTGGTTTCAAAGAAGGGCTGTTTCAGATGACATGAGCCATCCAACATTATGTGATTCCAGGAGACAGGTCAGCAGAGAACTGGATGAAAAACACATGAACTTTCTTCAGTGCAACTGAGATCTGTCCCATGCAGTCCACCAAGGCAAATCAAATACTTGTCCACTTTTTTCTTGCCATAAAAGGAAAAAAAAATACTTTCACTGAACATCTTTTATCTTTGCAAAACAAAAAATTATTTCACACGTAACCATATCTAGAGGAAACTGTCATTGATGACTCAGTTTATTATGACTTGTCAGTTGGCTACATGATAAAAACAGTCTTGTGTTGAATTCATTTCACATGTCTCTTGATCATACAGAAGTTTAATTTTTACAAACTGAAAGGTGTTAAGATTTAAAGTTTCAAGCCACTGAAGGTTATACGTGCTCCCAGGTATGTCAGACTTGTGAGCATTGCCAATTTTCAGACTTCCCCTAGATTCTCACAGAAGCTCAGTAGTGCACTGAAAATATTTCTCATTTCTGCACTCACCTTGCCTGAGAAAGTTTTCACTGATGGAACATTTTGCTGAACTGAACTCAGGAAACTACACACACACACACACACACACACACACTAACACCCCATTACTGCTAGCACAGCTGAAACCTATACCCAAATATTAGCAAAGGATTAACGAACTCTACAGTGAAACTTGCATTCAGAGCAGTCCTGGAACATGTCAAGTTTTTAAGAGACACTTGCAAAAAATCCTCATTTCTTATTCACCAAAGACAGAGCATTCAGCACCTTGCAAGATTAAGGCCTTTCAGTGAGTAACCTTCTACTGCTTCATAAGTATCACTTTATAGCATCCCCAATGATTCAACCTGTACTGAAGACTACCTTGTCCAAGCAACTGATGTATTTCCTGGTCCCTTGAGTGGTTCCTTAAGATATTTGTGTAAAGGGATCATTTTATCCAACACTGAAATACAGCCTCCCCTGTGATATAACTTGGCAACTATTTAATGGCACAGAGCAATGCTGTATGAGAGGTTTAAAATGGAAAGCGAAGGCCATGAGAAAACAACCCTCCCTTAACAGCAAGTGGCTTAGATACATTCCTGCTTGTACTAGAAAGCATTCATTTTAAATGGAGTATAACTCAACATCATGGTGGGTCAGACACCATGGCTTTGCTGATTTAGTTAATATGAAAACATGCGGAATAGCTGAGAATTGCCTATATACATTCAGTCTCTAGAATTTGTATTTCTTATTTTCAGGGTATAAAACATTTCTGGAGCTTATCACACAGAAGTTGCACCATGCTAAAAAGAGGAGTAAACACGGCTCTGGATGAAAACTGTGTTACTTAACAAAAGGCCAGGGATTGTTTTTTGAGAGGATACCAACAGGTAGACTGAGCATCTTTTTTTCGTAAAAGTGCTCTGTCCTATTTTCTTTTCATCACAGTGCTAATTTTCTAATGTATTCACCAGCAAAAATTGTATTGGCACAAATGCCTGTTAGGTTTGCCATTGCATGAGTTCATTGCCATGTATTTGTCCAAGCAGAATTCCAGTGATATTTTCAAAGACACAAAAAAATGCAAGTGAGTTTTACCTTGTTGACAGAGTGTTTGGTGTTAACTGCAGGTTCTATGGAATGACAAACTTATTTAAAGGTAAAAAATACAATCATTTTGGATTGTGTGACAATTCTTTGTTAGGGCTCACATGACAGCCAGACTTACTCACAAGCCAGTTTTCTTTCAGCAAACTCATTTAATGTTGGCTGGAGGAAAATGGTATGCCAGTGCCTGACCTTCTCCTCCACTTTCCTTCTCGTAGTTCCTTCTTCATGTGTCTTGGTCGTTGAGCAGTGCTAATGGCCAGAGAAAGGGATCTGGACCCTGGTATCAACCATTTAACTTTCAGAGAATTCAGAAAAATCAGGAAATATATCTTAAATTGGTGAAGAGAACTGGGCATTTTCAGAGGGCAATTCAGACCTGACAGAAGGTCAGCTATCCTTCTACTGTCTACAACAGAGCCAACCTGTGGTAAGGAAGCCCCTAAATTAGATGCTTCTATACAAGTGTCTGAAACTGTGTAGGATGAACAAGGACCAAGATGTAGGTTACCATTTCAGAACACGGTTTGGCTTCCAGAAACTCAGAAGTTAGCTTTTCAGCGTTCATGTGAAAAACAGAGGTAATATTACCAATCCCTGTAAAGCAATCAGCTTCCCAGCACAACCAACAGCTCATTAAAGTATAACTTTAGTATCTTATTGCTATTGTGTTATGTTACATGCAAAAAGCAGTCAAAGCAGACAGGGAAACATATTCAGCCATAGCTTCATCCACAACACATGAATGATGGCAGTACTGTCTGCAGTGATGAATGGAAGCAATGAGGGAGATGTCAAAGAGAAAAAAGTCTGCCCCCAACATGCTGTTCCACCAGTTGTCTGGAAGAAAACATACAACAAGACTAAGAGAGTCTGTAAAAATGTTGGATGCAGATTTGAGGGGGAGAGTAATGGAAATGGAGTTTTTCTGGAATATGTAAAAGAAAGAAAGAAGGGTGAGTGGAGCCTGGCAGTGACACAGGGTTTGCAGGGAGGTGACGAAAACAAGAGCAAAGAGACAAGCTAAAACTAACAGTGACAGAAAATGTATCTGTAGAGCGAAGCTAAAGGCAAAATATAGCCAACCGAAGTAACCCCACAAAATCCTCTACCATGAGCATTCTGAGGCTGAAATTTTATTTTCTCTTTATTTTACAAGGTGTAAACTGGTCTTTCAGTTAGAAAACACTTCTATTAAATAATTTCTCTCTAAAACGACTAGTTTCCCTATTAAAACTGTAGTGGGTTTCACAGTGTCCCCAAGCAATTTTTGGTTTTTTTGTGCTCTTGCTCTCCAACAAGGGCTAAATTCTGTGACCTATTAATCACAAAGCAGATCCTGGTATATGCATACAGTCCCTTGCAAGGTAATCAGAGATTGTGCTGCTCACTATATCTAAAAATTAAGATGCAGCTGTTGAGAAATTGATATAAACTAACTACAGTAGCCTGGAGTTAAATATTTATATTAGTAAAAACTGGCCTAGCTCTTGAGTTCCTAGAAGATCAGAGTTAACTTTCAGCTTGTGACTCAATTGTAAAACAATGCCATTTCTCTTCTCAAGCCAGCAGACAGCCCAAAATAACACCCCTGGGAAGACATGATCCTTTAAATGAGAGACTTTCTTCACTGAGTCTTAAGTCCAAAGTTTTCAGATGATTCTGTGTAAGTCTTTATTATTAACTATTTCACCAATGAAAAAAGTAGGTGAGAAAAATAGAGACAACCTGTACCAAATATCACTGCATACTGGACAAAGCRTATATACGATCTGTTGCAAATTACATCCTGTTTTGGTATATCACTTTGGTTTAATTTTTGGCTGGTTTGCAGGAAAGGGCTACTGCTGTCAGGGGTTTTCCTGTGCTACTCCCCCTCTTACAGGGGAAAAAAAAAAAAAAAAGGAAAACACCTTAATAAAGCCAAGGGAAGTATTAGACAACATAAAGCACAAAAACCCACTCAAAACCAAAGTGGCCAAGCAGATATGGATTTTTGCCCCTCATTCAAATAATAAAGTTAGTTGATGACATTGCTGCATTTTTTTGTAATCAAAAGCAGACATATACTTGTGAAATTAAAGTATTATTTGAATCAGAAAAGCTGAACTTTGTGTAACATAGCTGTTGTTGGACAGGAGTCAGTATCAGGAGTAAATGTCGAAAGGGACATTGCAAAGTTTGACCTCCCTTACTTACACTTTCATGGATGATCTAGAAAAAAATATCTGAACTGTCCTATTAATAGAAAAGAGAAGTTATTAAACTTTGCTGAAAACAGAACAAGAATTCAAAGCCATGTCAACTTTGAACCTCATTTATCAGAAATGAATGATTAAATGTTCTCTATGCGTGGGGAAGTCTGGGCCAAACCTTTAAGCTGTTAGAAATAGACTGCAAATATCACAAAAAACTCAGTTTGGAAACATGTTTAGCCAACATAACTTGAGAAAATAACTCCACATCAACAGGGGTTGAGTTTGGCAGAAGGCTCCTTTCACCTGTATGGCTCACCTGTGTTAATTAAGGGCTGGTTTGGAAACCACAGCTTCTGGGTCCAGAACAGAGCTGCAAATGTTGCTGCTTATGTTCAGTGTTCATCAGTTCATTTCAGGCTGATGCAGCCTTTAAATTTCTTTTCTTTTCTAAATCCTAGAGAAAGATAAATCAGGAGTTATTTTTAAACCAGAATTTGTTTTTTTCAGGATGAGGTCTACTTCTGGATAAATACTTTGCTGTTTTTAAAGGAAATTCATAGAGGTTTGGGATGGTTTTGTTTGATTATTTTAGGGGTGAAACATGCAGCAGAAAACAGGCGAAGGATAAAGTTTTAGGTTTTGCAAACCACAAACACCAGCTTCTTCTATTTATTTCTTGTTCACAAAAAAATGCTTGCATCCAGAAGGTTTCTCCAGGCACACTTTTTGGGAAATGCTTATGATGGGCTTGCCATTGAATGACCTCACTCCCAGAAATCTGTTTGTAATGAGTAATAATAACAATGAAGATGTCATCAAGCACTAAAATCCTCCAGAGAATTGGAGCCTGTTCTCAGCTCACAGTGTACGTAAACACTGGAAATATATGTAGCATTACAATAACCTATAGTCCTGCCTGCAAAAATACAACTGGATAACTTTCTTCTCTATACAGAATCACATGAAATTGTGAGAAGACAACTGTACTTAAAATTCTGTTATCCTTCTTATCCTGCTGCATTGGAAATACTGGGCTAATGTCTAATCCTTCAGGTTATAGCCAGTGTCCCTTGCCCATTTCAACAGCAGGACATGCTCTCTTCAAAAGCATCTGTGGAGGCTGCAAGTCAAAGCCACTGATGAAAGCCAAGTCTCCTGTCTGTCCTGTGTGTTAAGCACTAGTCTTGCTCTCTTTTATCTGGCTTTCCGTAGACTTTACAATTGTTGCAAGGGAACAGCTTGTGAATTTTCATTTTTCCTCAGCTTTAATTTCACAGCATATATATTCTCTGCATAGAGACCTGGCTACAGGGGCTCTAGAAACAAATTCCCCTCACAACATCTAACTTTGGAAACAACATTTTGCCTAGAACCACATTATTATCACAACTTGCTTAAGCTATCTGTTGTCTAAGGGATGTTCGTGAGGGGGCAACAGGACTGGGGAAAACTCCTGTGGTCTCTTTTCCATGTAGTTAGTAGCAGCAGGTTCACAAATTTTTGAAAGATTGTCCAAGCTAGTCTTATGGACTGTACGTTCATGGGGACCAGTGAGCTGGATACCAGTGACGTGCTAAGATAAGAAAGCTTATTCATGCATTTATCCCTGCCAAAGATGGGAACAACTGTTCTGGGTGGGAATACAATCCTGTTTTAGGAGTGCATGTTCCTGGCATCATCACCCATGAGTGTCTCGGCAAGATTGACAGACTACAGAAAGGAGAAAAATAACACTGAAGCCTCCTTTGAAGATGTCTCCAGGAAGAGCAGTAAAGTATTTGGTATAAGAGACTTAGCTGCACTGAGCTCCTGGCAGGGGAAATCAGGCAGGAGGAATGCAACTGTCTGCTCATCAGATAACTGTGACCATCCCAGCCCATGGTTTCCAATGCCCCAAGCACCTGGAGGGCTGAGCTCACCCAGCCAACAGCCATGGCGATGAGCAGGCAGGGCTGGTGGGCATCAGAAGCCCTCAGAAGTCTCCACACTGGTTGGAAGGTGGGTTCTTTCCTTCTTCATTTTGCCACCCACAAGGTGAGGTGCTCTGTTTATGTCCTTACAGAGATGGTCACAGAGGGCTCTTTTCTTAAAAAAACAAAAATTCATGAAGGGATAGCCCAGAGAACAGATTTGTGGCCTGGGATTGCCCCTTCTTTTTGTTTGCTCAATTTCTGTGAGCACAGTGTGGTGTCACAAGGGTATACTCTGTTTCTCAGGTGCCTGCAGGGGTCAAGACTTGGCGTAAGTTTACATTCCCTATAGTATGCCCCAGGCCGTAGCCTATCTGCATTTAATCTGCATGAACTCTGAGGCACTCCAGCTGGATCCATCAAAGGTGGCAGGGGGACTTCGTGTCTTGTGAGAGAATCACACCTAATCTCAGCTGACCCCATTTAAGAAGGGCTGACCTGTAGGTACATGTTCCCTTTTGTTTTGGACTGCTGTTGTTTATTTTCTGATGTCTCCCAAATGAGAAGGTAATCCTGGGGTGCCATTAAGTGTGAGTCACCTTTTGGGGCTTAGCCTTGCCAGGAGACTCTTTCTGTAACATCAGTGCTTTCTGTATGCACTTGAATGCAGAAAGGATATGTGTGCTGGACACTAATAAAGTGGGTTTGCACCTTAGTTTTACATGTGTCTATTCTCTCTAACCAATGCTCCCTGGAGAGGCCATGAAGTCCAGTGCTCCCTCTTGTCTTCTTATTTTCCTTGACCTGCAGGTGGAAAGAGCATTTTGCTGTGCTGTGTTACATGGTGGGGTGGGAACTCTTGCAGATTTGGGGCCGTATGGGGAAGATCATCCCAGGAGGAAGGATGCCTTTGAGCCAGATTCTGGAGAGAGGAAAATGGTGCGGTGTGGTCTTGGGTGAAGATAAAAGTTTAAGAAGTGAGTGGGTTACAACTTCCAGGCTGGTCCTGGGGAGGGTTTTCAGTGGGGAGGGAGGCAGGTTTAGCTTAAGACGGTCTCTGAAACCTTTATACTGATCAAAAGCTTCTGGATGGAGACAATGGCCCTTTCAAAAGTAGATATGATATCCTTTCTAGGACTAGTGTCAGCTGCTGACACAAAGCTGAGAAGGTAGCAAACTGTTCTACATGTTACCAGTCATCCCACAACTGGGGAAAGAAAGGGTTTGTCAGTGATGCCAGCGAGATGTGGAGAGCAAGGGAACGTGGCAGTGGGGACAGCCAGGACTTCCAGGAGCCCAGCATCAGTGCTGCATGCTTAGTAGAGTGCCACACAGTACCCCATGCAGGCTCACAAGGGTCTCCCTTCCTGGGACCCAGACCACAGAGTGCAACAACACCTCTCCCTAGGATGAGAGGATCACCTCCCTCCTTGACTGGGATCTCTTGCTCCTTGCTCAGTGGTGGGGAAGAACACTGAAAGGAACAGGAAAACGCAGCTGATTAACACGTGGCTCAGAGGCTGGTGCCACTGTTGGAACTTTGGTTTTTTTGACCACGGGGAGGTTTACAAGGCACCAGGCCTGTTGGTGACAGATGGAGTACATCTGTCTCAAAGGGGGAAAAGGATTCTCGCCCATGAGTTGGTGGGGCTCATCGAGAGGGCTTTAAACTAGGTATGAAGGGGGAAGGGGATAGAGCCACGCTCGAGAGAGATGAGCCTAGGGGTGGCGTGCCAATCTCGGGGGTGAGGTCGATAGCCCAGCTCAAGTGCATCTACACCAATGCACACAGCATGGGCAGCAAACAGGAGGAGCTGGAAGCCATTGTGCATCAGGACAGCTATGACTTGGTTGCCATCATGGAAACATGGTGGGACGACTCTCATGACTGGAGTGTTGCGATGGATGGCTACAAGCTCTTCAGAAGGGACAGGGGAGGAAGGAGAGGTGGTGGGGTGGCTCTGTATGTTAGGGAGTGTTTCGATTGCACGGAGCTCGACGTTTGTGATGATCGGGTCGAGTGCTTATGGGTTAGGATGAGGGGGAAGGCCAGCGAGGCGGATATCCTGCTGGGAGTCTGTTATAGACCACCCAGCCAGGATGAAGAGGCCGATGAAGCATTCTACAAGCGTCTGGCAGAAGTCTCAAAATCACTAGCCCTTGTCCTCGTGGGGGACTTCAACTTACCCGACGTCTGCTGGAAATACAACACAGCAGAGAGGAAACAGTCTAGGAGGTTCCTGAATTGTGTGGAAGATAACTTCCTGAAGCAGCTGGTAAGCGAGCCTACCAGGGGAGGTGCCTCGCTCAACCTGCTGTTTACCAACAGAGAAGGACTGGTGGGAGATGTGGTAGTCGGAGGCCATCTGGGGCTCAGCGACCATGACGTGATAGCATTCTCAATTCTTGGGGAAGTAAGGAGAGGGGTCAGCAAGACCGCTACCATGGACTTCTGGAGGGCGGACTTTGGCCTGTTCAGGACTCTGGTTGACAGAGTCCCTTGGGAGGCAGTCCTGAAGGGCAAAGGGACCCAGGAAGGCTGGATGTTCTTCAGGGAGGAAGTCTTAAAGGCTGTCCCCGTGTGCCATAAGAGGAGCTGGCGGGGAAGACGACCGGCCTGGCTGAACAAGGAACTTTTGCTGGGACTCAGGGAAAAAAGGAGAGTCTACCACTGTTGGAAGAAGAGGCGGGTGACTCAGGAAGAGTACAGGGATCTCGTCAGGTCGTGCAGAGAGGAAATTAGAAAGGCAAAAGCCCAGCTGGAGCTCAATCTGGCCACTGCCGTCAGGGACAACAAAAAATGTTTTTACAAATATGTTAACAACAAAAAGAGGGCCAAGGAGAATCTCCCTCCCTTATTGGATGCCGGGGGGAACATTGCCACTGAGGATGAGGAAAAGGCTGAGGTACTTAATGCCTTTTTTGCCTCAGTCTTTAATATTCAGACTGATTATCCTCAGGGTATTCACACCCCTCAGCTGGAAGACTGGGATGGGGAGCAGAATAAACCCCCCATAATGGAAGAGGAAGAGGTTAACAACCTGCTACGCCACCTGGACACTCACAAGTCTATGGGGCTGGATGGGATCCACCCGAGAGTACTGAGGGAGCTGGCGGAGGGGCTTGCCAAGCCACTCTCCATCATTTATAACCAGTCCTGGTTAACGGGGGAGGTCCCAGACGACTGGAGGCTTGCCAAYGTGACGCCCATCTACAAGAAGGGCCGGAGGGAGGATCTGGGGAACTACAGGCCTGTCAGCCTGRCCTCGGGCAGGAACCCGGGGAAGATTATGGAGCGGTTCATCTTGAGGGCGCTCACAAGGCAGGTGCAGGACAACCAGAGGATCAGACCCAGCCAGCACGGGTTCATGAAGGGCAAGTCCTGCTTGACCAACCTCATCTCCTTCTATGACCGGGTGACCCGTCTAGTGGATGAGAGGAAGGCTGTGGATGTGGTCTACCTGSACTTTAGTAAAGCCTTTGACACTGTCTCCCACAGCATTCTCCTGGAGAAGCTGGCGGCTCATGGCTTGGACGGGTGTACTCTTCGCTGGGTAAAAAACTGGCTKGACRKCCGAGCCCAGAGAGYTGTGGTGAATGGAGTCAAATCCGGTTGGCGGCCGGTCACGAGCGGTGTTCCCCAGGGCTCAGTTTTGGGGTCGGTCTTGTTTAATGTCTTTATCAATGATCTGGATGAGGGGGTTGAGTGCTCCCTCAGTAAGTTTGCAGATGACACCAAGCTGGGCGGCAGTGTTGATCTGCCTGAGGGTAGGAAGGCTCTGCAGAGAAATCTGGACAGGCTGGATCGGTGAGCCAAGGCCAACTGCATGAGGTTCAACAAGGCCAAGGGCCAGGTCCCGCACTTCGGTCACAACAACCCCAGGCAACGCTACAGGCTTGGGGAAGAGTGGCTGGAAAGCTGCCCGGCGGAAAAGGACCTGGGGGTGCTGGTTGACAGACGGCTGAACATGAGCCAGCAGTGTGTCCAGGTGGCCAAGAAGGCCAACAGCATCCTGGCCTGTATCAGGAATAGTGTGGCCAGTAGGCAGAGGGAGGTGATCATGCCCCTGTACTTGGCACTGGTGAGGCCGCACCTGGAATCCTGTGTTCAGTTTTGGGCCCCTCACTACAAGAAGGACATTGAGGTGCTGGAGCGTGTCCAGAGAAGGGCAACGAGGCTGGTGAAGGGTCTGGAGAACAGGTTTTATGAGGAGCAGCTGAGGGAAGTGGGGTTGTTTAGCCTGGAGAAACAGAGGCTGAGGGGAGACCTTATCGCTCTCTACAACTACCTGAAAGGAGGCTGTAGAGAGGCGGGTGTTGGTCTCTTCTCCCAAGTAACAAGTGATAGGACGAGAGGAAATGGCCTCAAGTTGCGCCAGGGGAAGTTTAGATTGGATATTAGGAAAAATTTCTTCACCGAAAGGGTAGTCAGGCATTGGAACAGGCTGCCCAGGGAAGTGGTGGAGTCACCGTCACTGGAGGCATTCAAAAAATGTGTGGATGTGGCACTTCAGGACATGGTTTAGTGGGCATAGGTGCTGGGTTGACGGTTGGACTCGATGATCTTAAAGGTCTTTTCCAACCTTAATGATTCTATGATTCTATTATTCTATGATTCTTTTACTGCTCCCCAGGCACACAAATCATAGTTTCTTATATGTGGTGAACAACAAAAGCAATGTCAGTACCCTGGGCTGGCAAGGCATTCTAGTGAGGACRAAGAGGAGGACCTTTCTGGTACACTGGAAGGGTTTCCTCTTAGTGTGCAGTGCAGGCAAAGCCAAGGTGCTTGGGAACTGCAGTTGGACCCTTGTACGATTGCAGATCTGGACTTGTTGCCACGTTGCTATTGAAAGGCAAAGTCAGGTAACCACCTGATTATAACGTCTGATTTCATATCTGAAAGACAAGTCAGACATCCCACTCCTGCAACCTATTGTATTCATCTATCAATCACTGATCTAAAACCAACAGAAAATTCTTTAAAGCCAAAGTATATCTGCTAACCTTTTTGGCTAGCCTCCCCAAGATGAGAGGAAGGCTGAACTGCAAGACCGAGTCAGGTGTATGCCAGCATTATTTATAAGGTTCCTCCATCACCCCTGAAACTCCACTGACACTCCTCATATTCACCTCTAAATTATGATGAACCCCTTCAGTTCAAGCCTCACAAACTGAGAGTGGGTGATGAATTTACAGAGTATATTTTTTAGTTTCTTCACATAAGGAAAGAGATTTCCAATGTTCTCAAGGAATGCCATTGTGAATGCACAGCACAGTAGGCTTCGAGGAAAACACAGAAATACTGTCCCACTGCTAATCTGTCACAAAGCAACTACTATTTCATGCAACCCAGTCAATTACTATGGCAAAATGTTTGCTCCACACAAACACTTGAATGATTTCCAGGTATAAGGCATCCCTGATGAAGAAGATGAGAGAGTGGGGAGAAATAAACCAATTAGCATTAGAGAAAAGAAAGGGCTTTTTTTTTCAGTATGAGACCAGAATTCAGTAAAGCAACCCTAGGAGCCCATAGAGTGGCTCAATGCAGGTGCATGAAGTGGGTACACTGATTATGGCGGGGAGACATCTGCCCTCTCATCCTGCACAAACTTCACTGCGTACTTGTGCTTCAGAGCAAGGTGCAATAACCGTGTAACGGACTAACCTAGAATAACCTGACCTCCAGTGAAGCTTGCTCCTAGCCCCCCACTTAATTAGTGAGTGATTTTTGCTCTAGAGCTTTAGGGTTTATAAGACACATTTGGTTTTCTTGCCTAAATAACAATGGATCTTGTAATTATCCCTGTGCTGTCTGATGCCTTAATAGAGCTCGTTATGCTCTTCATCTCGGTGATACACTGCCTTGGCCCAGATACCGGGTAGCCTTCCATGTAAGGATGCATGCTCTTGTGTTTTACGGAGTGAAAATAAGAATTCCACTTCCCCGCACCCACCCAAAAATGTTATATTAAAGGAACAAACCCTACAATAGGCCATTTTCCCCAGCCCTATGCACAGCCCTGAAACCTCCCCTAAGCCCCACTCTTCCCCCATCTGCTTCCCAGGGCCCAGGTGCTCCCTACCGCCTGGCGCAGGCCCAGACATCCCCCATCCTTCCTATGGGGCATCAAGGTAGCTCGCAGCCTGGCCGTGCCCCATGGTGCCCCGGGCACCGTGCACCTGCCCCCAGCCAGCCCCAGGGCTGCGGATGGCTGCGGCGGCGCCAGCTGGCTCCCCTCGCCGGAAAGTCTCTCTGGAACTCCCATAGCATAGCACGTGAATTTGGGGAGGGTTTTTTCAAGTCTTCCTATCTGGGAAAAAGAAACAAAACCAACCACAACAAATAGCAGCAATCATTAAAATGTAAGTTACCAATATAGTCCTGCCATCAGAACTTCCACCAAATAAAAAATTGATTTCATCTCTGTCCTGTTTTTCAGCTTCATTAAAAAATTCTTTTTTTTTTTTTTTTTAAGGAAAAGGGTAAATAGAAACAGACAATTTACTTTCTCCATTCCTTACTTTAAAGATTTTGCTTGTGTTCTTGCATTGTGGACTACTTTGTAGCCTCTGCCATGGCCTTCTGCTGCTCTTCACAACACAATTTTTTTTTTGTGCAAGTTGGCAAGTGTTATCCACACACTCTGTAGATAACGTGCTGATCACACAGAACTGCTTTAATTCCTTGCTTCCAGCTGCTTGGTCGTGTTAAACAGCAAAAGCTACATTTCCGAATACTCATTGCCCATGTAAGCAAATGCTGTAGCTGTGGCAAGGATCTCATCAGCTCAAGAACAGAAAAGAAACTAATCAATGAAACATGCTATTTAAACTGTGATCCGCCATATTTTTTTAAAAAAAATCATTCAACCTATTTTATGAAATAAAAGTGCAAGTAAAAAGGGAAAACTAAGAGAATGTTTCTTTTTGTTTTCATAAAACGTTTACTAGTCTGGGTAGGACTTTTTAAGGATTTTCAGCATTTATTTTCTAGGAAGTTATTTGGAATAGTTTTAAAAGTATTTTAGAGCCATAATATCTATTTAGGAAGAATTACAAAATATTTTGAGATCATGTATGCCTTGATTTCTGTCTCACCATAAAAAAATCTTAAACCCATTAAATTCATGATAGTGGTCACACATGCTGCTGAGTGGGTACAACCTCCTGCAGAAACTTGAGTTGCAGGATCAGGACCTTAATGTGACATGGAGGATGGGGAGATATTGGGAGCCGACTTTTTGAAGCAGACAGATATTATTGATCTGGTGGGAAAAAAGTCTATTTCTACTTTTTTTGGCAGGATCTCAAAGAGTTAATATAGTATTTCCAAAACAATGCAAGCCACTTAGGAGCAGTGATTTTTCACTGGAGCTGACACTCACTAAATTTTGTAGGTCCATAATCTCAGTGATCCTTTTTCTCATCAAGTCATGAAAACCTAAAAATGTCTTGCACATTACCAATGTGTTCTTATCTTACCAAGAAAAAGTACAACCTCATAAAACCTGTTTGCACCTCCAATTCTGAATCCAGTCAAGCTATCATCAGATCAAAGGGCATCATTTTTGCTCCTTTTTCTATTCATAGATTTATTGTTAACTTTGGCACCTTTTTTTGTTTTGCATTATTCCACACTACACTGCTCTAAAACTACTTTTAATTTTAGTACATACAATATATTTTGCTGCCACATCCTGAGAACAATCAATGACCTTTCTTAATAATGTATCACTTTACTGAATGTTACACGTAATTAAAAAAATGAACACATGCTACATTTATATTTGGTAGTAAAAATTCCTTCTCAAATAATACTGCTACAAACACAATCATATAGACAGCCATTGCTATTAATGGTAAAGCATGAACAAAACCACAAATGCCAAGATTTAGAGGAAGTGACCTCTCAGTAGTGTAATCATAACAACATGCACTTTCCTTTCCAGTTGATAGACTCCTACTAGCAATATTTTCCACTGCTTTGGATACAACCTATTCTGGTGCCATATCTTCACTGATTTCAGCTGGATGTTGTCAGTCTGAAGATAGCGAAGAAGATAAGAATAAAGAGCCACTAGTAAATAAGTTTATGTATTGTTACAGAATTGGGAAAGTGGTAGAGGTAGAATCGTGATCATTATGATATTATATAAAAATAAAGAAGCTTCCTCCATGTAAGCAGTAGGGCAATTTATTGCCAAGACTGAAACTGCCCCTGGATCCTTTTACTTTTTTGACATAACCAATTTTAGCATTTGTAAAGATATTCTGGCTCATATTAGCCCATGCAGCTAATCATCAGTCATTCCTAAAGGTTATTGACTGCCCCATTTTCCCTAAAGCTATATGCAGAAGCACATTACAAAAGTCTATGAAAACTGGTAAGTCATTTTCCTCCATTCCTAGCAGGTCCTCAGATCAGTTTGCAACTACCTCCACAGTGCATTCCCTATTGCTCCGCTTCCTATTAATTAACAAGATTCCCATGAACCCAAACGCCCTTGTTCACTTCACTGCACATGCAGTCAGATAGCTCATCTGTGATTTTGCTGGGGAGAGAGTTTGTGGCTGGCACCTTCCACAGTGAACTCTGGGCTGGGGAACGTGCTCTTTCTCTGCTGCCACATAGCCTTGCTGTTTTGTCTCCCCCACTACAGGATAGGGACAGTTTATTTTGAAAGGTTTAGCAGTTATGTTTTATACAAATTTTGTACACATATTAATGTCTTAAAACACTTGGCATATTAGATAGACATCGGATATATTGCAATACAGTAAAATGTTTAAGGAAAGAAGAAATACAAACACGCTATCCTTGCCTTCGCGGGTTTGGTTTCCTTTTTATGATTATTATAATGTTAAATGAAAAGAACCTGTTTTTTTAAAGGGCATTTTTTTGCTCCATTGTTTATTAGCCATGCATAACTGCTTAAATGGCAGGGTGACCTTTCCAGGTCATGCATCTCGCATAGTCCCTCTTTGTGTATAAATATGACTTGAGTCTTCAAACTCCAGCACACACTAACTCATGGTACAAGTAGTGTTTGTTTCCTTACTATAGGCATTCCATTTTCGACAGTGATGCCAAAGTTTACATTTTAGAAACAGCAAGCTGCCTCCTCTACTTAGTGTAGGAAGGGCCCCATGACGACAATGAAGTAAAATGAATTAAGAAAATAGTCAGGTCTTTTAATAGGTAGCCTCCATTTTTCTGCAGTTCCTTTCCACTGTTTATGCGAGGCTACAAAGCAAGCAGGAAGCTAAGTTTTGTGCAGTAAGAAATCGCCAGTGCAATGAGTCCCTGACATATCATTTTGGATGACTGCACACTCCTGCCTTTGCCAGAAGGGCTTAGAGTTCCCAGACATCTTACAGAGTCACCTGGACACATGCAGGTTGTTATACCTGGCAACCACCACCCCTTTGTTGTGACATGTAGCCTGCATGCAGAGATGCCCTATACCACCAGAACCTTCAATCTGGGTAGAGGCTCCAGATGTCTTCTAAAGTTTACCAGCTCTGTAGTTCTGCTGCCTCTTTTTATTTCTGTGGTAAGTACATCACACTTATCTGTGATCTGGTGAGTTGAGTTGTTACACCTCTTTCTAGACATAAATAAACCTAAATTTAACCAAGAAGCTACATAAGTGGGCTTCTGCCGTTGCTTCCTTCTTCCCTGGCAGCAGGACTTAGTTGCAGGCTCTTGCCTCTGAATCATGTTTTCTCAGGGTGGTACACAAGTGCATGCAGTGCAAAGAAAATTTAAGAATGGTCTGTGTAGGGATTAACTTCAAGTATTCCTGGAGAAAGGGCAGCATCTAGAACTACTTATCTGTATAATTATTTTTTTTTTTGTTCAGGATTGGGTTTTGGTTTTTTTTCCACATAAACACCAGCTTGCAGTAACAGTTGGTGCTTTGCAATTAAATAATTTACCATCTGTGTGATATTGTTGATACTCTCTTTGGAACCACTACTATTGAATGTGTACTATGCAACACTGAGTGTGGTGACAGTGCTCAACACCCAATAAATGATAATAAGAGGTTTGCTTGGTCACTTTCAGACCAGAAGAATGAGCTCAAGCTGATCTGGGAATGTATTATAGCTGATCTGTGAGCGTATTATTTCATCTCCCCTTCTATTTGTTTTTTTTACTGGTGGGAGTGATCCATTGTCTCTAAAATCAAGCTGCCCTTTGCAGTTGACTTCCCACTGACATGAGGAGCAGGCAGTGATTTTGCTTCCAGATGAAACCTGAGGAGAACAAACATCTGTGAAGAATGGAGAATGGTGGCAGCCCAGTGAAGTGCCTGAGAGCAGTGTTCAACATGCTCACTAATAAGTGTCAGCTTGATTTGAATCACTTGCTAAAGTGCAGCCCAGCTGAAGCCAAAAGAACATACCTTTCCTCAAGGAAATGGAATCCCAAGGCATAAATAAAAGATTTCACCTGGGAAGAGTGATTTATTATCTCCGTCCCAAGATAGATGCCTGTGATTTACCACACCTCTTTTCTTTAAAGCAGAAGCAAAAACAATCCTTTCCCCCAAAAGAACCCCTAACCAGCAACCATCACCACTATCTCCATTAGTTGGAAGAGAAGTCTAAGATGCATTTATACCAGTTGAAGTCAACAGAGTCATACAGACGGGAGAACGGACCAAGTGAGAGACAAACTGGGTCCATGGTTCCAAAAATCATGACAAATTCACTGATATTCATAAAAAAAAAAAAAAAAAAAGAAAGAAAGACTATATCACAGTGGGCTTCTGTCCAATCTAAAACTCTGATCCCATATCCCACTGAAAGGAGCCAGCTAATTCATTCCTGACCATATGGATGTTGTAAAGTTGTAGACATCAAAACCCTCCCTGACAGAACCTTGGATCAATGAAAGAAAACATTTCTGCTCCCTCTTGAGTAGCCATTTTGGGTTTTACAGGGAGCCTGATCCATGTTGGGACAATGGTTTGAATGGCTTAGTCAATGCTAAAGAACGTTCACACAGCAGACACAATCAATAAAGCTTATAATTTATTTACTTCATTCCTGAGTCTGAGGGGTTTGATTTAAGGAGCTGACATGGGATGTCAAATTGAGGAGGGGCTTTCTGGGGTGAATGGCAGGTTTTAAATATTGTCTAGGTATTAGGTAGATTCTCCATAGCCTCTTGGTCTCAGGATTACGTTGAAAACAAGACACTGTTCATAGACACCCTCAGCAAATCACCACACCATGTCTGCTGCTAGCTGTTGCCATAAATTACATATACAAAATTCAAAACCACTGGACAGTGATGACTGGGCCGCTCTTTGAGTCCACTCACTCATGAAGCCTGAGCTTCTGTGGCTTATGGGAGATGCAGGCAGGATAAATGGTAATTACATACAGTCCCTAATTCYATCTTACCTCCTTCTACTGCTTGAAGTTGGGAAAAGAAAGAATGGTAGGGAATCTGAGGTGGTTGCAAGTCAGGAATAACTGAGGGTACTTGTCTCTTTTTTCAGCCGAGTACCCTCACTTTTTCCCAACCTGAAAATTTCAGCGAAAACCCTAAGTAAATGACTATCAGGGTCAGCCAGCAAACTGTATACTTCTCTCAAGCAGGCAAGTTTACTCGGTACCCCTACAACTTTACCTTGCTTTCCAGTATGAAGTAAATTATCTGTGGTGCTTACAATGTTGCTTGGAGTGCAGAGCACTTGCTGAGACAGTAGAATATTTTCAGGTGAAACAGTCCTTTACTGGAAAGCCTGTGTTTTAGTTTACTCAAGGTTTAAGCCAAAAATAGGAAGCCACTTCTGCCACAGGAACTGCTTAGTGTCTTTTTCTTTTCAGTCCTCAGCAAAGCGTCAGCCAGAGTTAGTACAACCTGATCACTGGTAGGGACAGCTCTGAATGCATGACCAGCCTTGAAAATTCTCATGCAGCAATAAATATGTTGAAGACACTGCATGAAAAGATCGTTGAATGACTTGCCCCTTGTTCTCTCTTTCCAGGCTTTTATCTCTAATAAAGGTGAAAATGTGATGTGTGCATGACACGCTTATGTATTTTTGCTTACAAGATGCAACCTAGTGCCTAAACCTCTAGTCCTGTTTACATCACAAAACATAAATAACAACATAAATCCAGAGAAATAAAGAAATGTGAGCTTTTGCATGTACTGCATTTGCACTAGTGCTGCCCTAATTTAATTTCTTGGGATTCTCTCATGATGGGAGAAGTTCCACAGGGGCATAACAACACAGGACTGGAATCCCTTAGTCCAGAAATAGAGTGCCAGGTACTTGTACAGAGCAGTGCCCTCAGCCCTATGGCTACATCCTCTCAGATCAGAACACACTGCTGGTACTCGGCCAGAGGGAGCCTGCACACAGGGAAGGCAAGTGAAAAATAAATCAGTCTATGTCACCCCTGCATTCCATACCAGAGCAAGAGCTACACCACAGCATAGTAGGTGGAGCTGAGGTTTCTCTGGGATCCACGCTAAGTATCTTCTGAAACAATCATAGCAGGTTTTGCAGTGTCTAGACGGAGCTCAATCCCCTGCGTAGCATTCCTGTTTMCCCATGTGCACAGCAAGGGCCATTACTGGTAGTCATGAAGGCACTAGAGGAACTGAAGTTTATTGTCAGAGTCCATTGGTCCTCTGAATATGAGCTTTGAAGTTACTTCAGCAGCTCTTCTGCATTTCTCATGGCCTGCAAGAACTCAACACAGAAATTATCCCTCCTCAATGTGAACCGGGTGGAATTTTCTTCTTAATGATCTCAGAAAGCACAGTGTCCATCCCGAGTGCTTGGCAAGTACTGTACAGTATAGGTACATCAAAACCATAAGCAACTTTCACACTCAGAAAGAAATGTTAGCATTGGCTGCTGTACAAAAGGAACTATAAAACAACAAAGAGAGAAGCAGATACCATTTGGGATATTCCCAAATGGCAGGAAATACAAATGTCGGGAGTAAGGTAGATAAAAGATTCATGCATCAGACCAAAATATACTTTTTCTGTTCACAAAATTATACTTAAAAGGTATACTTTATGTTTTACAACTCAAGCCCACATTGATAAAACTGCCATCTCTCAACCACCTCTTTATCTAAAAGGTGCTTTTTGGTCCTGTCTGAGTGAGATGAAGAATGATTTATCTGTCAATCAGGGAATGCTTTGGAAAAGAAATTTTGCTCTTTTATTTTTTCTCCTATAGAACTAGGAAAAAAAAAGTCAATCTTCAGGCTAATGTACCGGTGTACAATATGGTCACCAGTCATAGCCACCTGTTCTGGCATTCAACATCAGAGATGCTGGAATTTCTGAAGGAACTGGAAAATGGCAGTTTTCCAGTTTTACCAGAATTTCCAATCTCTGGTACCAATATAGCAGGAAAAAAAAATGTTGGTATTCTGCATGACACAGTGCTGATTCTATCTGGAAGTACTGTGATTGGCTTTAACAACCAATCTTCCTTTTTCTGAGTAGTTGTACTTTGCAAGAATGTCTCTGCCTGCTCACGGGAGTCTAAGTAGAACAAATGCCATTCTGTGCTTGAGTGAGATTTATTTCACCCTTGGCAAGAAGTCACCAGTTTATTTGGGGGGGTTTAAACTTCTGTTTACAGAAAAATGATGGGGGGGGGGGGAATCTCTCCTTTGTGTCTAGATTTGGAGTTTTTAGAACTACTTTACATTGGAGAGAAGTTCTGGAAATCCCACCTCCATGTAATCTGATGTACCAATATAATGCAGGTCTGCTTGCTTTTACTCATTGTGTTGCCTGTCTGTTGCGTTATTGCTGGATTGCTTCTAAAAATCATCATCATAATAATAAAAGAACTTGTTCAGAAGATGTTTATCCAAATATCTAAACAGTTTTTTGAGGAACAAATCCATATTGAGCAGAGATATCATTTGCAGCAACAACGTCTGGAAGAAAAGAAAAATGAAAAGTGTCAGTCAAAGTAAACAGATTCTATATTGCAGCCCCCAGGAGGCCATGCTATGGTGTATAATATATTCAGTTGCTCACACCTAGCCCTATTTTCAAAGTCATAAACTGGGGTGGATTTGTCAGAGTTTCAACGATATAATTGTTTAGCTGTAAATTTTCCTGCTGGCAAGTTCCAGAGTTTTCAGGTAATCCCAGGCAGGGATTCAAGCTTGCAGTCACATACACAATAGATGGTTCACAGGTAGCATGTGGAGCCTGCAAACCGTGCTGCCACAGAAGTTTTCAGGGCATCACGAGCTCCCTCAAGCACACAGTGTAATCTGAATATGTGATACACAGATACTTCCATCATGGTGCACAAAGAGAGTGACATTGTTGTGGATTGTGTATGATTAACGGTGGAAGTACAGAGTAGGTTTAGAAGTGTGTAAATCACTCAAATTTTTAGCATCTTGAGCAATAAGATGCATTCCCACTTGAAGCCATGTGGAGAGGCCTTGGCTTAGGCGTTATTTCAAAATAGTCAAGGGAAATGCCTGTGTCTCTGTTAGCGTGAGGCATGGCCCATAGCTTCTTACTTTGGTTATTTTTCTCCTGACTACACAACTTATGTCCTGGCAGCAAGGTCTCCTGAGGTTTTTTGTTTCATTTGAATGCTTATTTAGCTTCCATCTAAGTTATACAATGGGGCTTGAAGTGTTTATAGAAAAAACTACAAAGATAGCAGTCATACTGAAACCACTTCTTCGCAGGTAAACATGATGAGAGCTGATGTACATAAACTAATGAAGAGGAAGGGGGAGAGAAGAGCATTTCCATTTCTCACTGGATTAGGAAGTCAAAGACTATTTCCCTGATTGAGCTGGAGTTTTCTCTCTCAAAGCACCGTACACAGAGGCATTTATTTATCCTTAGATGGAAGCAAAACAATGCTGGAAGACTCCGGAGCACAGTGCTGGGTCCCATCTTTCACACAGTCTCCCTGCTCTGTTGTTTGAAGGGTAGCACAAATCCTGCCAACATAGACTTTCCTCTCCTGAAATTCACTGCAAATAACCTTCACCCATTAATTCTTAAAAACCCCAGAATCTATTGCAATAACTATAATCTTTTGAGTCCCTAAAATCACCTTATAGTGCGAGAGCAAGAGAATGAAACTATGACTCTTCCTCCATGCCTTTCTTTGACCTGCTGCTGATCCATCAGAAAGGGCCTCCTAACCCACTCACTCACAGTGTCTGGGCAGCTGCTGCAGATGCTGTCATGGGACTCACCTATGCATCTTGAAGGTCCGCATGTTTTTGGTCCTGCTGTGCTGTGGCACATCATCTGCCCCTTTACCTTCATGACCCCTCTCTTCCCAGCTGCCTCAGCTCACTGGAGTTCAAACAGACATAGCTGGCAGGACGTCATCCAGAACATCCTGGTGAGCTCCTCCTGCCGAAATCACTAACACTCTGTGACCACCCCAGTGTTACTTAAAAAAAAAAAAAAAAAAAAAAAAAAGAAGGATATATTTTCCCAGTGTTTTGAACAGGAAAGCTATGTCAGCCAACATTCCCTCCACCCTCAAAAATTTGTCACAAGGGATTACGCAGAACTCGAAAAACTGTGAGGAAACTGGGTCACTCGAAGGGCCACACAGACCCAGACTAGGACAAAACAGCTGAGGCTGAATCAAGGTTGCAAGCACTTTCCTCAGATAGCCCAGCGTTTCCACAGCACCCTGCAGTACAAGCCTTGCCACTGACCTCCGTGGTGCATGGAGACGAAGCAGGACTGGCCACAGACASCCAGGGCCTATGGTGATGTTTACCCTGCCCTTTGCAGCTTCTGCCTTGTTTATATGTGGTAGGGCAGTTTGCAAACACTAACAAAAGCACTGCAGTTCAAGGTTTGTGATTTGGTGGAGGGGATGTACACAAGATTAAATGCACTCAGTTCTCTTTCCTGAGAACTTACATACTTCTTCAAAAATACTTGGAAGTATAGGACAGTGTTAGAGCATAATACTGAGTGCCAGAGAGAGAAACAGCTCTAAGTATTTGCTGTCACTTTTTCCTCCCCTATTGAAGAATTGCCTTATCTCCACCTTCCTTGAATACCCCTGAAGATCAAGAGGCTGATAGTCAAAGGTATTATAAATTCCTCTGTAACACAGTTCTCTAGCTGGTATCTGTAACTCTGTGTTTGCCTCAAGCTTTATCCAATAATTAATCAGATTGCCTTGGTCACACATACTTGGACTGTAAAATGCCTCTGCAAGAGACACTCACAACCAGCCCTGACTCCACACATGCAAGACTCTGATTTATTCATCAATTTGGCCCAACTAGAAGCAAAGCTATTGTTTTTCACCTGGGGTGTGATCCAGCACTCATTGATGTCAAAGGCAGTGCTCCCATTGACTGCCATGGGACGCAGGATCAAGGCTTTCGCCTACCAGCAACTGACAGTAAGTCATGCTGGTAGGGAGGGCAAGACTCCCAAAGGCAATTTAGAGTGCAACAAATTTACCATTGTGTGCTAGGTTACAGAAGATGCTCCTTATAATCAAACCATCCAGCCTCCGTATTTAGGTACCTGTGCTGAACAGCCGTGACATACTGGCTAAGCTCCCAAATCTCCCTTTGAGCCTCACTTAAATTCAGTGTAAAACCCTGAGGTAATTTCCATCTTTTCTTTCTCTCTTTCTTTTCCTCCCTTTTTTTCTTCTTTTTCTTTCTCTTGCTTCCTTTCTTCCTTCCTTCCTTTATTTATTTATTTATTTCCTCCTTCCTTTCTTTCTTTCTCTCTTCCTTTTTTTCTCTCTTTTGTTTTTCTCTTTCTTTCTTCTTTCCCTTTCTTCACCTTTCTTCAACTTTCTCTTTCTTCCTCTTCCCCTTCCTCATTCCTTCTCTTTTACTTTCTTTCTCCCTTTCACTCTGCCATCTCTCTCCCCCCCACCCCACTTTCTCTCTCTCTCCCTTTCTTGTCTCCTCTCTTCCTTTCTTTGTTTCTTTCATAAGCAACTTGTTCTTCTCAGTTTTGCTTCAAAATGCTAGATAGGAATTCACAAGACGTGTCCATGTTCAGATGGCATCCAGACTAGTTTGGTTATGCTTTCTGTAACAGCTGAAAAAAATGTGTTTATACAGCATGACAGAACATGCACATTCTGGAACATCACGTGCACAGCAGCTGGACCCTTCACTCCTTCTCCCTTGGTGCAGCTCCCTGCTTTCCAAAGTCTGGGGGTCACAGTAGTGTAGAGAGGCAATCTGCCAGGCAGGCGGGCACTTTTCTTGGTATTATACACTGGTTCACCTTTGTAAGATAAACTTCTTCAGTTTTCATTGGAGTTGTTTAGGATTTACAATCACTCATCTGAGAGCAAAATCAGTCCTCGTGTATGAAGGTAGCATTTGCTTACCCCAACTACTTTAAAACTGGCTTTTCATCTTTGATTGCTAGTCAGATATGTTTTTTTTAATCAAAACATGACATTGTTTCTTCCATACATTCCTTAGGGCTAAATATTCCTACAGTTTATTTCTGCTTTTCCCTCTCTTCACTTGGCCCCAAATACACTAAAATGTCCCATCTCCCGTCATTTGAAGGTTAGAGGTGACTGGTTTATCTAGAGTTCACTTCAGTTATATTGACACACACATGCTGCAGCTGGCATACTCGGGCCTCAGGGCTCTGGCTCTGAAAGACGTTTCCACATTGTAAGAGGAGGGGGTGTAGGCTGTGACCCATCAGTAGGCTGTCTATACACTAAAATAATGGAGAATGTGATAAACTGTCACCAGAATACAGTCTCAGTTCCCCAACTCTTAATGGTAGAATAACACAATAGGGTCAGACTAAAAAGGTTTCCTTATGAAAGTTTTATCAGCAACTTTGGTAAATTGCTGTGGGAAAGGTGCTTTGCTCTCAGGCAGACCTGGAACCTGTTTTTACAAGGTACAGCTCGCATGCATTGCCTCACTCCCGCAAGATATTAAGGGCACTCAAATTGAATTAACACCAAATCAGGCCGGTGCACTTAACAATACAAATGCACTTAAGGGATGCCTCAGRATGATTTGTGACTAAAGAAAGCAAAGAAGAAATCAGCCTTGAAGACCACAGGGGTGGTGTTGTGTGTCATATACAGGAAAAGCCATAAGTAGAACTTAGAATACCGGAAAACCATGAACTTCAAGGGCTCTCAGATACCTTAGACACAGCCGTAAAGTAGATGGTCTCTTTTGTGGTATGTAGAAACAATTGATAAATAAATTACAGCCAATTTTCTTAGTGGCATGGTCTCCATTACCTCTGACAGCAGCGTAACTGCTTTGCTAAAATGATAAGAGGTGAATAATGGTATATCAGGTAGCAGCAAAGGAAATTCTCCGAGTTGCCTGTTCTCTCTGTGAGAGCAGTGACACAATGCAGAAGTGAATGAGATGTGATGTGGCAGCTGACAGGGAGCTCCAGGTCGACTACTGCTAAGGCCAAAGCAGCTAAACCATAATCCTAGTAAGAGGGTGGAAGCAGTTAGGTTTTGTTTTTCTGTTAAATTGTCAGACTCATCCTTTTCAGGAAGCCATCTCTGTTTGCCACCATTTTCATCAAGTTAGTTAATTGTTTCTCTCTCTGAGCCTGGAGGCCATATTGTCCCATAAGTTAGAGGACCAACCCTGCAAAGTTTAGACCACAACCAGGCATAAATCATGTAAAGAGCGTTAAGAGCATTCTGCACCTCAGGACTGCCCACTGGACTGAGCTTTACAGAGGGATAGGTCCACCATGGTGAAATTGGTCTATGTTGAAGGTAATAATTCCCTTCTGGTCAAAGACTAGTATTGGATTAAAAAAACCATACATTCAAGCTATCTGTTACACAGATAGTCTCTTCAGCAAGCATGATGTTGGAGGCACTATTAATTAAAGCAACGTTAGTCTTCTTTCTTGACACTGCAAAATGGTGGAGTTAGGGTCTTAAGTGACCAGCACTTAGAGCAGAAAGGAAAGTTAAAGACTCCAGACATGTTCCTAAGTCCAGGATCTCTGTGTCAAACTAAAATGGTGGTGGTTGTGGTGGGATTTCTGCCTATTAATACTACAGTTGTAGCTTTTGCTGCTGTTACAAAAAATCACCAACTCAACCAGATCTTCTGATTTGATATACAGGAATTTCCTTGGCTTAGAAGAAGACTTTATACCAACTGTTGAAACAAGACACTTGTAAAGCATAATGGTGATGTGGAAAAGGAGGATGAAGCTTGGTTTGGTGTTTATGGAGAACATGTCAGGAAGCTGTGAAACAATGAGGGATTTCTATGAGCTGCACCATGACTGTTGAGCAACATGTATATATACTGTAGCATTTACTGTCAAAGAAAACATGATGTTTGAGCCTGCAGTGGCAGGATGGCTCACAGGCTGTGGAGTGCACACCCATCTGCCAGCTGAGTGCCAAGAGGTAGGAAGGAAATATCCCATATACCTACAAACTCTGGTGAGGGTCYTAGCAGCCGGTTGACAGAGGAAGACATAAAACCACTGCTATGAGCAGTAGGAGTTGGAGGGTGGCTCAGCAATAGAGACAAGCCTCCCCACATACACCAATACAGCTAGCCCATAGTGCACTTCATCCCCATTGGAAAGGGCCAGCCCAGCATGGCAGGGAGTCAGCCAAGGAGCAGACATAGCCTGTTCTTTGTCTCCTTCCTACATGGCCTGAAAACCAAGTCCCAGAGAGGAGCCAGCTGGAGATATTCAGAGCAGAATAGACCTTTTCTCCTTTCCTGCATCCCAGAGTAGAGCAGAGTAGGCAGGACACAGGCTGATGACCTCACGGAGCCAAACTCCCACCATGGGAGGGCAACTCTTGACAATGCCAAGAAAGAGACTTTCTCCTTCTCCAAATATTCATCCAGGCCTTAGCCTGGCCAACTGAAGATTTTTCTGTGATTCTGCTCATTTTAATGTGGAAGGAGAGTGGGTTAAAGGATTTTCTCTTTGTACTGTTGCTACCCAAGTAGCACCAAATGGAAAGCAAACTAGTTCTGAGCAGACTGAACTAATGTCACCCAAAACACTGAACCAATGTCACCCAAAACACTCCCAACAGCAAAGAGCTTCAGGTTAGAAAACATGTTTGCAGGCAAACCTTTGTGCCCCCAACAGCAGAACTGAGGGAAGGGAAAGAGGTGTGCTGGGCAGCAGTTCAGCCGCCACACTATGTCTTTTGTCCTTCCACCCTTCTACCCTTCAACCTGGTAGGAATTCAACACGAATAACCATTCTGTGGCTGCTGAACCAGACGACCCACTAGATGTCCTTCTTAACAAATGTTTTTATGAAATTAACAAAAGGACTGTGCAGCAGTTTCCCATTAACTCAGGCCCAGCTTCAGCTTGTACTCATGGTATGCTTATTAATACTTCCTCTTGGAATACTAATCAAACATTTCTGCTAAATTTTTGCTCAGACTCAAGAAATATTCCTCTTAGCATCTAAAGCAAAAGGATCAAAACCCAGACTTTTACTCAAGTTTTTGTTCCTGGAAAGAATTCCAGAATTCCCTTATAAAATTGAGCTCTTGAACAATTTCTGGGAACAATCTAAGTTTCATAAATTGACAGACTGAAATGTGTTTGTACACATAATAAATATTTGCATGAGTCAAAATTAACCAGGCCTACAGATCCTGATATAGGAAGACTGAAGCACAAAAAAAAATAATTAAAACTCAATCTTTTCATACGTAAGTCAAATTCTAATTGTCTGCATTTACTTTTGTTTCTTTATTCTCTTGGAAGCACAATTTTATATCAAGTTTCTCTGTAAAAACAGCGAATGGGTAGTTACTAAATGATTAATAACAATAAATGATTAATAGATGCTGTAATAAATAATCAATTGTTTTAAAATCCAGTCAGTCAATAGGTTGCTAACCATTATTAAAAACCATGCATTACACCTCCTCTTGACATGCTTATAACCTTCCATATCACTTGTTACTACAAGGCTTATACCTCTTTTTCACCTCTAGTAATAATTTATTAACCTTTTATAAACTATCTAGGAATGAAATGATGTTGTAGAATGCAAGAGGAATACCTTGAGATCAGAAGTCCATCACAAAGACAGAATATCAGTCCCAATGCAATTGATCTTCCTTATGAAGACAGCAAATGATTTGAAGGCAGCTGAATTAGATTTTTGATTGTGCAAGAAATAAATAACCATCCAGGAATGTCACACATGTAGCAGAATCACAGAATGGTTGAGGTTGGAAGGGACCTCTAGAGGTCATCTTGTCCAATCCCCCTGCCACCTAGCGCCAGTTGCCCAGGACTATGTCCAGACAGCTTTTGAGTATCTCCAAGGATGGAGAATCCACAGCCTCTCTGGGCAACCTGTGCCAGTGCTCAGTCACCCTGACAGTGAAAAAGTGTTTCCTGATGTTCAGACGGAGCCTCCTGTGTTTCAGGTTGTGCCCACTGCCTCTTGTCCTGTCATTGGGCACCGCTGAAAACAGCCTGGTTGCATTTTCTTTGTACCCTCCCTTGAAGTACTTATACACAAGGATAAGATCCCCTTAAGCCTGCTTTTCTCCAGGCTGAACAGTCCCAGCTCTCTCAGCCTTTCCTCATAGGAGAGTTGCTCCAGTCCCTTATTCACCTTTGTGGCCCTTTGCTGGACTCTCTCCAGTATGTCCATGTCTCTTTTGTATGGGGGAGCCCAGAACTGGACACAGGACTCCAGGCATGGCCTCACCAGTGCTGCGTAGAGGGAAAGGATCACCTCCCTCAACCAGCCCAGGCAACAGTCCTCCTAGTGCAGCCCAGGATACTATTAGCCTTCTTTGCAGTAAAGGCATGTTGTTGTTTTGTGTTCAGCTTGTTGTCCATCAGGATCTCCAGGTCCTTTTCTGCAAAGCTGGACAATACACAGGTTTATCAAACACCTGACCCAAATTCCATAGAATGCGACCTCTTCTTCAGTACATTTTAGATTAACTTGAATTAACAGTAGAAAAGCATCCACTGAATACAGAAAGTTCAAAATTTGATCAAGGGAAAATGAATGAGAACTTCAAGAATCTACCCACTGCCTCGGATCTGTCCCTTACATGAGAGTTACTTAACTTTATGTCTAAACACATTTTCATTATTAAGTATTCAGCAGGCCATTAGAATATGACAATAGATCCCAGCAACTTTCTCCTCCAGAACAAATTTAAATAAACAGAACTAAGGAGGAGAATGTATGCCTTGCTCACCCTAAGAGTTAGAAAAAATAATACTAAAAGTTAGTAATTGCCAAACAGGGAGACAAAGTGGTGTTTGGTTTGGAGTCAGTCCGCTCACATATCCCCTGACACTTTAAATGAGTTCATTGTATTTTATGAGCATTAAAGCTTCCCCCTCCATCAGTCAACTAGTTCTCTTGGTTTAATTTTAACACATGCTGTGAAGTTCCATCCCTTGACATCATTGGCTTGTCTGAAGATCCCCAGATGCTCCCTCCTCAGTTCTCTCTCTCAGTCCCACTCACTCTTCTCCACACACCACTTATGTCTTTACTCAGCTGGTTCTAGCCCACACAAACATATCAGTCACAATAGGAGCGTTTGCTCTCTCACATATTCGTACTCAGCAGGAGAATATAGAATACATTTCCTATACTAACATGTGTGTATATGTATATATATATGTGTGTATATATATATATGTACACACACATGTGTATGAGTTACGCACTTCAGTGTTTGTAACTACCTGACTTAGGACTTCCATTGGACCATGAGGTGAGGCTTGCTTTTTTTTTTTTTTTTAATTGCCTGCAAGTGCTCACTCTGGCCGAGAAACAGGGAACAGAGCTTCTCCCCCATCCCTGACCACAAGGCTAGGCAAGAGTTTCCCATTACATTTATCACATTATGTGTGGAGTTAGGTTTCCCATTACATCCGTAATGTGATCAGCAATGGGTAAACTTGCACAGACTGCCACAATTTTGTAAAGCACATTAATATTAAAGTATAAATATCAGTGTCACTGGAAATTCTTGTGTTTGCAATGGTCTACATCAGGGGGTTCAACCATAGTGTTAGGCAGATCAGTCAAAATCCTACTGTGACATGAGAAAAGACGCATCCATCTTTCTGTCATAGTCAAAGTTTCTGATAGCATGTCCTAATAGGGAGTGGTAGATTACATTTAGTTATCTGGTTGTCTTGTCAAAAGGAGAGGGATGCCTCAATGTGGCACGTGTATACAAAACTGTGGGAAATATTTGACTTCCACTCCATTTCAGACAAGAAAGCATTAGAAAATTTTTGTGTTTTCGGACTAGGGAGACAAAAAGAGTAAAATAGCCATAGAAAAAACAGTTTCATTGACAAAGTCATTGCTAAAGCTGTGGTTTTTTGTCATGGTTCCTGAGAGAGTCAAGGAGTTCATGTTTTTCAGTAAATTCTCTGTGACTGATGACACTTTGGGACTTTCTGCATGTGGGTGGGTGGACGCAATGCTAACCAGTTGAATCCATTTCAGAGAAACCCTTTGCTGCTGTCAAGTTAAGTCCCAAACTGCAATGGAGTATGACAAAGAGCAGGAACCCAGCAATGCCACCACAATGACAAAGTATACTGGAACAGCGAACTCTCCCAAAGACTGACTGGAGCGATGGGTTTTCTCCCTCCCATAAGAAAACAAAAGGTCTTTTCTTCTTTCCCTGCTTCCCCCCCCCGCCCCCCCCCCCCCCCCCCCCCCCCCCCCCCCCTTCCCATATTTAGAACCAGAGCTTGGTTCAAAGGTTAGTTCTGGCACGGTGACCAAGTGGGTCTCCATATGGTATTTATTTATTCTTTCTTTCTCTAAAATGCTTTTGGCCCAACATATTTGCATGAGTTAGATGGTGTTTATAGAAAACTTGAATACTGGAGTTCATAGAAAAGGTCATTGGCTCATTCTTTCTCTTATTTTAACCAAATTTTCCTTGCTGTTGTTTCTGCTGCTACTAATTTTATTTCTTTATAGATACTGATTTCTTTTCTGGATTTGTTTTTGTTTGTTTGTTTGCTTGCTTTTTGTTGGCTTTTGTTTTTGTTATTGTGGTTGGGTTTTTTTCAGCTTGACCACTCGTGAGTTATCTGTAAAAGCTTCAGACAGTCTTATTAAACTGGAGGAGTGTGCTCTTGTCTACAGACTTGTCACTTGGAGCTAGTGCTCATTCCTCCTCAGCATAGAAGGCTTCCCTTCAGTCTCTCTGAAAGAGGAAATTTGATTCTGCTTGAGTTTGCTTACGAAGCGCAGCATCATCAGAGGCTGCACATCCCATTCACTGCCTTTAACACCCTGTTTCCTACCTTTAGCAAACAACTGTGCCAAAACTGCTCTCATTTTACCTACTTGTGGTATTTGTAGAAAACCTCACTTAACACATCCTCCAGTTCAACAGAGAGTTGTGGCATAGCTCCAATTCAGAAAAAGCATTAGCTCCTTGTTTCCTCCCCAGGTGACTCAGACTAAGTTCAATTGTGTAGGAAGCCTCTCCTCACACCCAATTCTAGATAATGCCAAATGGCACTAAGGTTTGATTGCTCTGTGGTTTTATCTTCTTGGTCTTCAGCAGACTTATGTGAAGAAATTGTTTTTACTGGTCATCTTTTAGGTCGTCTTCAAATGTTAAGATTCAGATAAGAAAGTTATGTTTCATGTAGGCTACTTTGGCTCTTTATGTATATAAATATATATATATATGATATTACGTTTATCTTATACCATTTTATGTCATTGGTGGTTAATGTCAGATGACAATTTCCTCCAGTTATGGAAACTGTAAAATTTTCCTGAATCCAGCCTTGATGGAGCACAGCTGCCTTCAAATGATTCAGATTTACCCCAAGGCCTCAATCGCACCAAAACAAGTTCCAAGATCAAGGTAAACCTCGATATGCTGATCAACAGAATTGGCTGTAACCCTTTTAAATTTTGATTTATTGCATCTTTATTTCCAGCTGGATTCCTCTGCAGTAACAAATGGCTTGTTGAGATCAATATGGCCACCTCAACTGGCTGAAAGGAAAACCCTGTGGTGCTTCTTCCTAACCTGAGTGCTTTACACTGATGACATTATCATCCAAGGAGTTCTTGTATCTGACCCTAAGCGACAGCAATATCTTTTAATTTCTATATTTTATAATACAGAGATAATCCACATTGGTAAGGAGAACCCTGGTTTTACTTTGTAGTTGATATTCCAGCTCACTGGCTGTGAAGCATCACCAGTGATAGCAGAAGTCACACAATGACATTGAGGGACGGGGGAAGTGGATCTTTTGCTTTCAATCCATGTGGAAATATGCTGTGACTGAAGGGGAGACTTTCACAGGTTTTTGGCAATAGGCTTGTTACGTCCGTCCTTGAGCAATACAGTACTTAACTAGCTACCTAACTTTACGCATGTGCCCAAATTGAAGTGCTACCTGGAATCGAATGGCATTTCTTGATGAGGACATCATGCCACATCTGATCTGAGTCAATTTAAAAGACAAAGCTCTTCTGGTTAATAAGCAAAGCTAATATCCAAGGTGCAAACTATTATGCCATATCTGGGATAGCCTTCTAAAACCCAAATTGCAATCATTTCCCAGCCTGGCTAAATTTTGCCTTATTTTCTGCTAGTATAAAGAATGTTGTTCGTCACGGAGACTTCCAGAATGTAACAGTGGACAAAATGATTGATAAAATCACTAAATGTCTCTGAACTTGTTTTTCAAGAAGTCATAAATTGGATTGCCAGGGGATTACACGTACCTGCCACCACAGGATTATCACTTGCAGATAATTTCTCCTGTAGCTTGTTTAAGAAAAAAAATATCCTATTAAGTATCAGTACATATTCATTCTTTATATTTCATTCTGCATTTCAATTTTCTGTGTGTTTTCACCAGACAGTTTTGTCTGGTGTCATTAGAAAGGATCCAAAGTATAAGAGCAGCAATTTAAAAAGCAACAACCCAGTGTACATTGTTTGGAAAAATTCCTCACTGTGACAGGTAACATACAGTAGTGTCTACAAGACAGGCACATGAACACTCTTAATTACTTGCATAGTCCTATTGACTTCAGTAGGAAGAGTTGCAGGCACAGGTCTCTGCAGGACTGCCATCCATACGTCTGCTCCTGGAGCAGGCTGATTATTAATTTTAGCAACACCTGAGGATATCTGGCATGGTACAGCAGGCACATATCACATATTGTGTTATTTGAGCTAGAAGCATAACCAGTCTCTCTTCCTTAACTTAAAGATCATGTTTTAAACTTATAGACTTAATTTGAATTGGTGTTTTAGCATCATTCCTGAGAGAGAGGCTGAATGGAAGAAGTGAAGATGCTTTTTAGTTCCTCTCAATGTTTCCAGGAGATGAGCAACTTTTAAACTTCAACTTAACTGTGGCAGAGAGAAAGCTTCAAGCAGAGTGACATTTAAACAGGTCTCAGACAGGACCAGAGATCTGATGGTTTTAAGAGCTTGTGTCTAAAATGAAAACAATAATATAGGTCAATTCAAATAGCAGTAAATGAAACTTTTTGCAATCCATATTATTCCATCACTTCCATTGGAATAATAAATAATACTTAGTATATCAAAACAGCTGTTGTTAAATTTACTGGTGTAAATTTACTTTCCTTTACAGAGGAAAGATCCTCTACCARTATCTTCTTCTTGTATTAGAAAACTGAAAAAATACAATACTGTCATATACAAAAACATGAAGACCATATGAAATTCTATTTCCTTGTGATAATGGTACAGATAATAATTTTTCAGTAGTCAAAATCACTAATGCATCTTCTTTCTTTTATATTTACAAGTAATCAATGAGAAGTAGAATAACAACCAGAAGTTAAGGTTAATGAAATCAAATGAAGAATTTTGAAAAGTCAGACCTGTTATTGATATGCCTAAATATTGACTTTAGCCTCTATGAATAGATCAATAGGGTTTAATGTCAGAATGGACTCATCATAACAAAAAAACAGACTTCCCTTAAGAAATGCCTGCTTCTGCCCAACGCATGCTCTTGAACTACACTTTTTTAGAAAAGAAAAAAAAAAGAAGAAATCTTGACTAAAATAATTCCCCCTGGGTATAATTCATGAGTCCTGTTGTTTCAGTGACTATTACTTTGAAGAAATGTCTTCCTGTTAGCCAGAATTTGTCTAACTTCAATTTCCCATCTCTTAATCTTGTTAGGAGTTTGGCTAATAGAGAAAATGGTCCTACAGTGTAATCTGCATGCCACTCCACACTGCAGCTCACCGTTAGGACCTGGCATCACCTGGGGCCTCTCCCTGAACCTTCTCCATATCTCAGCTCCCTCTTGGACCATGGGACCAGTGGTGGGCAATATTGCAGCAGGCTCAATGTCAGGCTTACGGGTGCTGAACACAGGACAACCCTCTTCGCTCATGACAACCACAAGCCACTGTGTTTTTCTTCCATGATAGAGTCTCTGATTTCTAAGACTACCTTTAATGAAAGAGCCATGGAAATGTATATTGTTTCCTTGCATCCTGGCTATACCAACTAACCAATATTGCTATTTACTGTCCCCCCCATTCTTGCGGAATGAGTGGCCATTTATCAGCAACCGTTAGGCTCATTGCTTGGGGGAAAGTTAAACAGCATAAGGCTAGGTCAAGCGTCTGTGGCCTGAGAAAAGGAGGCATTTGTAATTATCTTCTTGAGACCTGTCCCTTGTCCATTATCTGAGTGCARTGTTGGTTTGGTACCATTCTAGGCTTTCAACCAAATGGCGTGTTAATACAAAATAGAATGCGTCAGAGATTTCTTTTAGCTTATTGGATCAACATGCTGCTTTTATCAAACAGCATTTTAAAATGACACAAATACACCAGTTATTTCCCCAGACCTATTCCCTTAACCCATGCTGACTTCTGTTAACAGAAATATCATCCTTTTATTTAGGGCCTATGCTCATTTTCCATTATTTTATGTGGCACCGATGTCCAAAACAGCAGGCTGAGTAGCCCCTTTGTATTCTGGCCCAGTATTTGCTTTACTCTCTTAGAACAGTTACGAGACATGTTAGGGAAAAAAGTCAATGTTAGTGCCTCAGAGGAGTTCTCAGCCATTTTGTTTAAAATTTGCTGGTATAAGTTCTTTCAACAGATGATTAAACAATCTGATTTTCAAAGGTGTTCTTTAACATCATCTTTCATTATCACTGGAACTGAGAAGTGTTTAGCATTACATGACAGAAGTAGGGGCTTTTATCAAGTCTGTAACAAAGATATTTATTGAATTGCTGTGTCTTCTGCACTGTAAATAGTAAAGGTACCAACTAGCAAGGGGTCACTGCAGACTTGTTTTGTTTCTTGGTAGACTTTTTCCATAGACATCTCTTTGTGAACTTTTGCTTCCCTCATCAATTTTCTGGTTTTCCTGCCTTTTAACTCACATTCGCTGATGCTATTTTTTATTTTTCTAATAATTTTTAGATCTTTTACAAAAATGTTTATTTTCACCTCTATGCCTATCTTTTAAGAAAAAACAACAGTAATAATAATCATCATCATAATAATTATTTCAAAAATCTGAACCATAATAGCCCTTTAGACTGTGAGTTTGTTGGGCAGCCAGTGAAACGTTTTATAACAAATAACAAGACTTTTTTTCCTAGATGATCTCACTTAAAATTGTTTTCAATTTCAAAACTGACCCTTTAACATGCTTTTGTACATGTATTGCTGGTTCAGACTGTATTGTGTTCACACAAAACAAATGTAATCAAGTTAAGGCAATTCACATCTAAAAAACTACTGATTTTAAGTTCTGAGATCAACTTCTCTTTTTCAAGGTGAAGTCTAGAATAAAGCTCCCTGGACTTGGATGTAACACATATTAAGTTAGAAAATCAATATGTACAATTTTTAGAAATTACAAAACCAGACTGTGGAACATTGGCAGCATGTGTTACCTGGACTGAAAGTCCTACACAAGTTATCCATGTATTGAAAACTATGGATTACTCTGCGAAGTGCATTTTCAGCTGCTAGGGCAGTGTGCAGAACAGCTGGTGTCTAGGCAGTGGCCTGGTAGCTGCAGAACATGGTAAGAACAGCGAAGAAAACAGCAGCTTTAAAAATGAAGGAAAACTAACAAAACATAATGAACTGTAATTAGAAAAGGCATGAGATTTTATTAAAAACTTCACAAAGGAATGTTTTGCAACAGGACAATAGATACTGAACTATTCTTGAAAGTTCTGCCTAGCAGCATTAGTCACCTGAAGTAACCTGTTAATCTGTCCTAAGATGCAAATATACATACCACTCTTCAGCCACTCAGAAAAAATCAAAAAGTGTTCCAAGCTTACATGTGCAAGGCTCTTTTAAAACAGCTCCTTTGAAAACATAAAAGTTGTTGTCAAATTGTTAGTTGGAGTCATACAATCATATGGAAGGTATGTAAGATTTTTTTTAAAAGGAATTAAGCCCATCACAACAAGCATTATGAATTCACACAAGTCTCCCCACTCAGCAGCCATGCTTCTATCCACTGATGCGCCGTCTGTGGTGAACTGACAGATGCAAGACTTCAGGCAGGCGTGCCATACTCATACAAACTGCAAAATGAAGCCCTGCTGCATGAACATCATTGCATTAATCTACCGGCAGGCAAGGTCACCACTTTTCCAAAACTTCTTTTGTGTTTCATAAGTGGAAATGACAAAGGGAAGGCTTCACTAGTGACCTAGCAGTCCCAGACAGACAGACAGACCAAGGTCTGAGGGAAATGAAGTCCTTCCTGCATACATTGCAGGTAATCAATCAGCAGAGGTGGGCTATCATCAGGAGGGGCCTACACTCATCAGATGCTTTGATGCACCTCATTGCTTCTGCCACAAAAACCAGCCGTCATCACTGTAAGACAGTTCTGGTGTGCTAGCATTGTTACCATGCTGGGTTTCAGGCTAGTCTCCCTCCCAAAGTGATTTTTTGGTTTATCACAAGGCACCCAGTACCCATGGGTGTTGACAAGAGAGCACACGTGACTCATATAACAAATGAAGACGTGACCCTAGTGGAGAATATGTGATGACCACGTTACCCAGCCAGCAGCACCACCCAGCCTTTGTTCAGCACTGAGTTCTGCAGGATGCTGTGGAACCAGGAGGCTGCAGGGGGCCAGCAGCTGCTACCAGATCAACAGTGGAGGTGTTGGGTGCCCATAACTTCTGAAACTTCACGTGACACCACAGCATAAGGCATGTGCTTAGAGCTGCTGAGCTTGCTTGAAGATCCAGTCTTTGCTGAGGTCTCCATAAACTTCCTCAGTTTAGATCAAGGGAGACACTTCTCTGAGGTTACTGGCTTAGCCCGTTCAGTATTTTAAAATATATAGTACAATGAATTTTCCATCAAAGCTGTCACTTGCTATCTGCCTTAAGAAGATAAATATAGGAAGAGGGTTGGTATAGGAAAACCCTAACTGGTTTCCCATTTCAAGGTAGCCACTATCTATGTCATAATACTTAAATCCTGCATCACCCTTCATGAGACAGGAATGCTTAACAAGACAAACAAACAGCAATTTCTCATTTGCCAGGAGCACTTTGATGTTACACTCAAAAACTTGTTATGGGGCAAAAAGGGCAGCACACCTTATAAGGGAAGTCTAGAATTTCTTGTTAGTGTAACTAAAATCCTACAGCGTAACTAAGCAACAAGTAGTTCTAACGAGTAGTCCAGCTAGAACAGGAATGCTAGCACTCATTGTCTGAATGATCTAATTGACACAAAATAAATCTCCTTAATAATACAGTTTAAAAATCATTATACAAAACCTCCTACTATCTTCCCCCTTCTCTGGGTTTATACTGACCCTCCCACGGCCCCTGCGTGTCCTCAGGTCAGCAGCAGCACCTGTGTGACACACTTCTACTTTTCACTCTGTCTTTATTGGTCTGGAGCTCATGTTACATCCCAATTTACTCTGTAAGGTGTATTTTACACTTGGTAGATAGATACCTGTTGCTTGTTGCTCCTGTGGCTAGTTCTGCTCAGGTCCCAGGTCTGTGCCTCTTTAGCTGACAGCGGTAAGTTGTTTATAGCCCTGGGGTCTCCAGTGCCAGCCTGTTCCCTCTCTCATAACACCCCACACCTGTACACCTCTATGCTGTGTCCCCTTTCCCAAGGCCTCTGCTGTCATACCAGGCCTGCATATAGTGACATAATAATGACATCATTATGGTAGGGTCATAAATTTTGCAGTCTGCGCAGAGTAAGTATACTCTAAAATATAAAATTATGACTAAAGTATAAAATACTTTTATACTATAAAGTGTAAAATTATGGCTATTCTGTGACTGTACAAAGATAAGCAAAAGTAAAACAAATTAGGCAACAGTCACCTGTTTGTTGGAAGAATTGTTGTTACAGCTAAATTAACTAAAACAAAGCTCCAGGCAGGTCAAGATGACCCCACACAAAGCCTGGCAAACTTGCCTCAGTCCTGAGACCTTGCAAAGGTACTGCAAAGTCTACAGGCTTTACTGGGCTACACATGACTACTGAGAGTTTCTTGTCAAGAAAGGAAAAAAATTACCCCAGAGGAAGAGGCATCATTCCAACAAAATGTTCCATGTTAGTGTAGTGGGAAAAGTAAACACATGAGTGCATTATCAGGAAAATAAAAGCTGAACTGACACTGACCTGGTTGGTTGCCACTCATGCTCTCCATGATGTGAGCAAGCTCATTTGCAACAGACAACCCCCCTTTCCACCCCAAGACACACATTCACACCCCACACTTCAGATTTTACTGCTATATTTCCTCTGGCATATTAATGAATAAAAGCAGAATTGCCTATAAACACATTTCTGAAACAGTGTTTACAGTGCAAGGGCATTCCGCTTCTACTCTACTAACACATTATGAAATAGATACTCCTGAATGTGCTGTATATCAATCTGGAAGTCATGAAAATACTTAACATTTATAAAAGGCTCCTCCTGCTTAGAGGAGAGAGTGTCCATGTACAGTAGCCCTTGTTATCCCCAAAATGTTATTTTGTTCTACTCCATGCTTTGTAATGACACTTGTCTCTTTCAGGCTCAAACAGACCATGTCATTTGGCTCTAGCAGAATGCAGTGCCACATATCACCACATGTACAGCTTTACAGATCACTGGTAGATATCTATTTGCATTGCTATAACTTACAAATGCATACACTGTTATTTTTAGCCATTTTTCAGAAAATTCCATATAATATTCTGTACAAATGGAAGTGCACTCACGTATACATAACCAAACATATGTATCTTGGATGGAGATCTTTGTAAAGTGGATTTTAGCCCAAAGTAAATTTTTGTAATCAGGTTTAAAAGCCTCCAGAATTGAAGATTATAATGGAAATCGTGCAACAGAGCATCTAATAGCAGCACTGCAAGACCTCTCCTGTAGAGCAGGAGTAACATTTAGAGAGCGAAACTACAATGTTACAGCAATATTCCACAACCCTCATTTGTACCTTTAACATCAGTTTTGCAGTGAAAAATGGAAACAGTCAGCAGCAGCTCAAAATTTCTACTAGCATTATTAATATCAATGACTCCTGTAAAACCAATAGCATGAATCTTGCTCTTAGCACCGTAGCACATGTTTAATTAATCAGGCCTGCCATCCTCATTTGCCCTTCACTGGGTTTCACTGATGATTACCCAGTGGAAAATTCAGCCCCGTAATGCAAACAATATCCTTTTTAACACTTTCTTTCCAGCAGCTTTTGGGGGTGGCAGAGGCATTGTCAGGGAAGGAGGTTGGAACTCCATTCTTGGCTCCAGCCACCCTTCTGTGATTTAACCCTTCATATGGGTTACACACCAACTTGGAAGGGATTGCTTTCTTTCCTCATCCAGAACAGATTTTCCTTCATGACTTCTTTTCTTTTCCTCTCAGCTTTAGTGATAGGATTACAGCCAAATATTTATGCATCCTGTGAATGTGAGGCAAGGTACGTATTAAGTGCTAAGTTATTCTAATTTATTCTGCTAAAGAAACCATGTGAGGTAGCACAAAGCCCTCCCTGATTTTGAATTTTAGGCCAGTCACAAGTTTTACTTGTAAAGGACATCAGAATTTTATTTTCTTGTTGGTAGTGCTACCCAGGAATGAGAGAGAAAAATCATCTAAGAAATGAAACCCTTGTAAATAAAATATAATTCACAGACACGAGCAGAATTTTCCTCTGGGTCATTATTAGTGAAACCCAGTGAGGGCATAATAAGGACATGAGACCTGATTAATTAAACATTTGCACTATTGTGTGTAATTATAGTTTTGTGAATCATCCCGTGGACATCTGTTTACGCAGGACCACGGGACCCGCCACGCCGAGCTTCGCCAGGACCTCAGGCAGAGCCCAGCGTGGGGCACCCAGCCGCCGGGGCCCCGCAGCTCCCTCCCCAGACCAAACAACCCTTCTGCCTGCCCGGGCGGCACATCACAGCCTGCCAATCTGGCCACGTGTTCACGGCAGCTTCTTCCCAGAGGAAGTCTCCAGACTGGCCTGGTTTAGTGCTCCGAGCTGATCCACTCATACCCATCAGTATRTGAATTTGCAGCGACACCTGTAAGTTTTCACATTTGGTCACCTGAGTGCACTGTGGTATTCTCCTAACATGTGGGATGTATTCCCATTTATCTTATACTTCAACCTATGTTCAAGCCATACACAGCTCACAGGAATTAATATGCCGGGGCTTTCACTTGAAACATTTTTTAAAAAGTCTGTGCCAGGCTATATTTGCAGTTTAAAGCCTTTTTACAGCTTTTAGCTGCTAATTAACTTATCTTGGGTTTTGCAACATTCTGACAAAAAAGCCTTGAGCTCCTGAAGCGTAGTGAAAACCTTGGTGCCAGCATTATCAACAGATGCTGTGGAGTTACTGATAGACAGCATCAGCCTGCCTAAAATTTACTGTGGTAGAAACATTAAATTGTCATAGGTCACATACACTTCTATGATAACTCTAAGTGGCATCACATTTCCACTCCGAACGGTGACTGTGACAATGGCATTTTGGGGACCTGCTTCTCAAAGACGGCTGGGATTGACAGTGCTCCAAACAGCCCCGTCACGGCAAAACGATCTCTTTTTCTGGGGAGGCTGGGAGCAGCTGTGCTGCCTCTTGGAGACATTACATCCACCTCCCCTGGGACGGGAAAGGGTAACTATCGTGGAAGGCCATTTTCAAGCATTTCTGGAGAAATAAAGGGATTCATGAGAGAAAGCTCGATACTTTGGTTCATTCTTTGGCTTCCACTTCCTGATGCAACCTGGGGGGTCTGAAAATATCCTATGTTACTAGAAAGTGCGGCTCCTAGCCAGAGCACGCCTAAGASAGAAGAAGAAACTGTGGAAGTAACATGGAGGAAGAAAATCCAGTTTCATATATTTATATTTTCTTTTCTTTTTTCTATTAGTGACTTTCCAATCTCTCACCCCCTCTTTCAATTGATAATTATCTTTGAGCGTTTTTTCAGCTAGCTCTCCTTCCTGTAGCTCTCCTTCCCCTGCCCATGTAAGAACAGATATTAAATCAGACTATTTCTGAAAAACCCGGACACAGTAGAAAGCATGAATAACCCAGCTAAACAGGTTACTTCTTACAGGATAGTAGAAAGGCACAAGAGGCTTTACAACAACAGAGACCTAGATGTACCTGACCAGAAGGGAAAAAGAGAAAAAAAGTTGTACAGTTGAGAACTTCTGCTGTGTCTTCTGTTGTAAGAGGAACGGGTGCAAAAACCATGTTAGCAAAATCCTACCAGGCACTGTGAGTGTCAACATCTTGTGTACGCAAACAGATAGTTGGGTTGTGTTCAGTGCTGCAGAAATCCGACTGTCACAGGTCAAAAGGACATGCTGAGTTGGCTGAACGTAATTTTAGAAACTCGTTGCTGTTGCTTTTTCCTCACAGTAAAATACTGTCTGCCACAGCACCACCTCATTCTTGCATTAAATGATAACATTGGTATCAGGTTAGGGCCAGGTTTCCCTTCAGTATGTCTTCAGCCTGCACTCCACGTGGCCAGTCCTGGCATCCTGCCGCAAAACCAACAAACTCTGAACACCCTTCAGGTCTGCCCACTACTGTGCTGRGTTCCTGTGTGAGCATAACAGATAGGAAAAAGCATCTTCCAAACCTTAGAAGATGGGAAGGTGCTGGACTGAGGGCCTAGCACTGAAAGGGATAAATAGACCTTGATCCTTGAGTCACTTCTTCAGACAGACAATCACTAGGTGTATGGCATCTTTGCAAGGAAACACAGCACCCTTAAGTGACTCCTGCATGTCTTCTTCTTTCCCTATGCTTCCCCCAGACAAGATGATTTAGTCCTAGGGATCCCTCGTTCTGAACTGCATGATGCCGAGTAAAGAAATAAATCAGTTGTGAACACTGATTTTTTTATTTTTTTTTAAATACAACAAGCTCTGTCTGGTTTTAGCTATTTGCTAGATTTCATCCTAGTTATTCCTGATTATTACTCCTGATTATTCCTTGCATTAGCCTGATGAACTGTAGGTATATATCTTCAGCAAAAGTAAGATTTGAATAAAATATGCCTGAACAACTCCAGTGGGACAAGCTGCAGTGTGTTTCCAGTACAAGAGGGGAGCTTGACAGATACTAGCAGCACAGGCCACTTCTTAACATGACAGAATAAGGAAACCAAACAAAAAGGAGAACTGGTGCCAATTTTGTAAGTGGATTTAAAGAGCATGTAAATGCACTTTTCTCACTTTCAATGATATTTATTCAGTCATCTTTTTCAGGCAGTTTATCATAAAAGTCAGTTTACCCATATGTTTTCCACCCATACCTCCTGATGCTCTTCACGAGAAACTAACTGAACTGATGCACTAGGAAAGACACAACAGGAATGATCCTAATTCCCTCCTTCATATAACTACATTAAAAAAAAAGAATGGAGAATTAAGATGCTTTACAAATTATAATAAGGCTATGCCAAGAACCTGGTTCTCTGAACCACTGAAGAAAAAGGTTCTGTTTTAATGAACAGATTTCCAGGGCTAGGTTTCACCTTTCATTTAGCTGCTTGGTTGAAATATTCATCTCTAAGGCCAGCTACAATTCAATTTTGATTGAAACTGACTAGGAAGAAAATACTGAATTTTCTTAGACCTTGATTTTCTTAGGTCTCAACTATAGATTATKACTGAATTTGTTGCAATTTTTTTAATGAGTGGAAAGTACAAGAAGTAGCAACACAAAAACCCTAGTGCAATTTGGTGTCTTGAAAGGGGGCGGAGAACCTGGATCCCGTAAGTCTATGTTAAAATTTATTCTTGACCGGTATTTGGGGCCAGTCACTTAATCACTCTGTCCCTCAGCTTATTTATGCAGATGACGGATTTTAATACTCCACTGCCTCTAATGCACTAGTAGGCTCTCTAGACGAAAAGCACCAGGTAATGCATGTTGTTATGATAGCAAAAATACAGTAAACCCGTTCAATTGTCTCATGAGGTAGGGTTGCTAATTTGCTAATTGATGCCTTTGGAAATACATGCCTGAGCACCACCAGTATGAAGCTCCCCTGCCTGATACATCTTGTCATAATACAGAGCAGTGCTAAGTACTGAAAACAGTGTGATAATCAACTTCCTCACTTTTTCAAAGAGCTTGGACAAGAGAAACAGAGAGAAATCTCCATAGTGATGCTACCACTCAACTTTGCTATTGAGATCATTGGCTTTGCCAGAAACCACACTGAATCTTATGTGAAAACAAACAGCAGGGAATCCTGAGCGGCTTATAGACAACCCAGGGAGTTACCAGGGCAGCATTTTTTTCTTGTTTAAACCTTGCACTGTGCAGTGTTGCAATTGACTGGATGACGCAGCAGCAGAAATCAATTGAAAACTCTAATAAGGGCATCAGATACAACTGAAGGGAAGCAGGTGAAAAAGATTGTAGACGACATAGCACTGCTGTCTGAATATGTGATGGGAATGCAAGAAATGACTAGCAGTTCACAATCATGTCAGTCTGTTTTGACCTCACCAGCACTTGATCATTATGACCCTGTATGGAAGAGCCAGCACTTCAGAGAAGATGACTGGCTGGCCAAGACAGCCACAGCTTCCTACCTGCAAAGATCTCCGAACGCAAATATGCATGAAGGCTTGACTGGAAAAGTGACTGGATGAAGAAGGGATAGAATTTTGGCAAAGAGCATGGCCATCACAAATGCCAGTCAATGCCTGTGGGGGCCACTGCAGAAACACTCAGTGGTCAGGGTGGCAGCTCTCTGAGCGAGGCGGGGTGGTGCAAGCCCTGCTGCCCTCTCTGGACCTGTGCTGTGGAGATGGCCAGGCTGCAGCTCAGTTTCTGACATTTTGGAACACCTAATTTTTGTTTAAATTCAAAAACAACAACCCAAACTAGCTAGTACACAAAGCTGAGTCAACCTTACTTATGCAGGTTGAGTTTCAATTAAATCTTTTTACTTCAGGACTTCGTTAAACTGTAGAAATTCTTCTGTACTTTCAGCTGATGGCAAGGAGTGACACACTTTCTCCTACTGTATTTTTTTGCTATCTGTACTACAGATCTTTCCTGGTGGTGCAACACTCCATGACAGGATAGTATTTAATGTCAGTAAAACATATTTACAGAAAAGACATAAAAAGGAAAATGGAGGGAAATATATATAACCTGCATACAAGCTGGGGACACCAAGTAGTCATGAGGTAGACACTTTGTCCTCTTCACCTAACTCTTCTAACCTAGGTTTCATTCTTCTAATTTTTAAATTTTAAGTATCAAAATATGAAAGAACAAAATCTGAGAGAACCACAGATAAGGGAAATGGGATGCATATATGATAAAGAGGCAGAATATTTGACTCTATTTATCTCACAGTAGGGAGTGTGTTAGCTTAGACAAGTCCTTTAAAACTTCTTTGGGCCGTAGTTGCAGCAGTCTTAAAATGAGCTAAAGGCACTTTATAAAAGGCTTTCAAAGTCTCAGAGAAAAGAAGTGCTGAGTATTGTTACTGTTTCTCCTAGCAAAAAGATTACACCCAAGTTAGGAGAAACACTATGAAGCACATGTTGCCTGACTAATATTCCTTAAAGCACTGGGCATCCTAGCAGATAAGTAATCCATCCTGGGTGTAATATAGGTCTTGGTGAATAAAAGGCCAGAATTCCTATTCACTTCAATAGGGTCAGGAGGTACTCCACATTAGTCTCTACGGTTTATTAGTCCCACTTTCAAAGCACCACCCGTACTGTCCTTTCTCAACAGAACCCCGATGTCTCCATGTTTGCAGGTTTAATCCATATATTTTATAACTGGTCACACCTGGTTATCAACAGCTGATTAAATTGACACACTTGCCTTTTCAGTGTTGTCTGTCCTCTGGAAGAAATATTAGGAATTTCTGGCAAACCTGTATGCTTTAGGGCCTATCCTATCAATCCACCAACTATGTGTTGCCTATTAAATCAGCAGGAAAACTTAGAATGAAAATGGTGCAGCAGAAAACATTGTGTCTTGCAGTTCCCCTGAGCTGCAGGAAAAGACCCTTCTGAAGGTGATTTCTGGTTTACATGGCATAGACCTTTGAAGTACACTCAATCTGGAATCAATTCAGGAATTTACAGATATGGGTTATCAGCCCTTGTTTATTCACAATGATGAGAAGAGTTTAATTAATACCACGCATATTAGTCAATTCTTTGCTTTTAAACCTTACCTTTTGCCCATCAGCCAATCAATATGTATTTTAATCTTCTCTCCTTTTCAGACATGGTTTTAACATCACACAGAAGAGAGTAGCAGACTTCACAATCATTAATTGCTATTACCAGCCCTTTCATTTTCTGAACATCAGCAGTTTCTATAAATTCCACTTTCATCCATGTGTTATATTATCCATTCTTATTCACCACTTGTTTCTGAAGTATTCTTTTTAAAAACTGCAGTGAGGTTCTATTAACCCATAATACAAAATAATTTTTTATACAGTTTCCTTACTATTCTCAGAATTTCTCCTTTGACATGGAAAAACAGATAAGAATAAACTTCAGCTGTAGATATCCTTCCATATCTATCTGAAAAACCTAAAATACGGATGAGGAAAATATAGCAATTTTGCCTGCTGCAAATACAATTAAGTTGTTTATTTTGGGCTATAATCTAACTTTTTAACCCAAGGAGTTCTACGTGACAATTAAGTCCATCAAAATGAAAGTGTTTGAAGGTCTGGCAGTTCACAGTCTACCAACAAGCAGATGTATTTCTCCTGATCTTTGGTCACATGTAGCACATAGTAGCAATTAATACTATATTTGTTCCCCTCTCTGTTAATCAACAAAATCAACAGTTACAGGTAGACGTGGAAGAACAACTCTCACTGACCTGAATCTGGCAAGGAATGTGAAGGACAACACGGAAGTATCCTACAAGTGCATGAACAGCAAAGGGAAAATATGAGCCCACTGCTAAAAGGAGTTGGGAAACTGGTGACAACTGACATAGAGAAGAACTTCCTTATCTCAGCCTTTACCAGTAAAAACTGCTTTCAGGAATCCCAGGCCCCTGAGACCAGAGGGAAAATCTGAAACAAGGAAGACTTACTTACCCTCAGTGAAGAAGGACCAGGTTAGGGAGCACATAAAGTGTATGTACATAAGCTCAAAAGTGCTGAGGGAGCTGCTGATGTCACTATGAGGCCACTGTCAATTGTCTTTGAATGGTCATGGCGACTAGAAGAGGTTCCCRAAGGCTGGAACAGAGCAAATATCACTCTGATCTTTAAGAATGGCGAAAAAGAAGATTTGGTGAACTACAGGCCCTTCAGCATCACCTCAATCCCTAGGAAGGTGACGAACAACTGCTCCTGGAAACCATTTCTAGACAGGTGAATGACAAGAAGGTGATTGGGAACATTCAGCATGGGTTTACAAAGGGAAGACCAACCTCATTGCCTTTTACAATGTGGTGACTAGCTTGGTGGATGAAGGAAGAACAGGGGATCGTGTTTACCTTGACCTTAGCAAAGCCTTAGCAACATCTTAAGATGTTTCTCATCATTATTGTGCATTGCACACTGTTTTTCATATATGTGCCAAGTGAATGGACTGATTTTAATGACCTTCATTTTTCTATCACCTTTGCAGTCCTCTAAGTTCCCATCTTGAATCTTTTTAGTTAACATGTATATGGCATAATTTATTTGATTGTTTTAAGAAAAACAGCCAAGTTTGTGTAATAATGATAAAATAATGCTGTCCTTGGGGACAGGACATCTCTTTACAGACAAAACACTCAGGATATGAATAACTGGGACAAAGAAAATGTGTTAAAATATGACTTAGAATTGTCTTATGTTGGTAGTCAGAACAAGAAAACTGGGGTATCAGGTTTACAACCCAGTTGAGATCTCCTGTATTTCTGACAGAACATTTAAACATTTAAACTCTGCACTAATACAGGGGCAACTCTAGAAACTTGCACTACCTGGATCTACTTTCCTCCTTCTTTCATTCTCACAGAGAACTCCTTCATTCTGGAAAAGGCAGAATTTTGTTTAATAAATATACATATACATACACAATAAGAGGAACAAAGCAGACATACAGGAAACTAAGAATTGGAAATTGAAAAAAAAAAAAAAAAAGTTTGTGGCAGCTATGCAGAAATTTCTATCACACCACTCTCCTTAGGACTACAGCCCAGATTCCAGCCTACAGGCAACCCAAATAGCTCTCCACATTTCATCTTCATGTCCCTAACATTTCTATCTTTCTGAGATCCTCAGACTTGTGTCTGAAATTATAGTCTCTAAACTGGATGTAAATTAGACAACAGGTTTAATGAAAAAGATGACTAGCAGCTGCTCAGACAAATAAGTTTGCATTTGACTAGCTCACATGGTGAACTGTAAGTACTCTATGAACTTTGTAAGAGGTTCTTGTAGACTCAGACAGAGGTAGAAAACATTTCAGTTATTAAAAGAAACCAAGTCTTCTTGTGCAGCATCAAAAAGAGGAAACTCCTCCCTTTCAAATTATAAATCTTTATAGTGCAATTCTTTATGGGTAAGAAGAGGACTTCAGACACTCTTCAAATAACCCCATCCGTTTAATCTGTACCCTTCAGGAAGTCAAGCTGTGTGTGATACGTGAGACAGAAACATTTTTGCTGAAATAGGAAGAATCATATGGTTCTGCTAAGCCCACTGTAAAACTAGCTGCTTCCGATAGGGGAAGGAACCTACTATTCCTTTGCAGAGAATGGCATTATACAACTCGTGAATCTTCACCCTTTTGTAGTCTGGTCAGAACCTGTGACCACAGGGGACCACTGTAGGCAAATTTCTCCCGAAAAGAAAATGGACAGTAGATCCATTAACAAAGGTATTTAATTTTATTTATGTAGAAAACCACAGCTTCTAGGTTTAGTTTACAGGAAAATAAGTCTGAGCCTTTCATAAAAGGTTCTGTTTATCACTTCCTTTTAAATTTACTATTACTCCAGTCAGTTCCGTCAGGGTCTTCTGTTAGGTTTTAAGCAATTTGTTTGAAATTCTAGCAAATCCAATATCCCAGTGGTAACATTTATTGATTTCCCTACCTTTCCCTGTGCAGTGATCAGCCAATCATACAGGTACAAAAATGCAACACAAACAACAAGTATTCCACAAAAKACTTTTGACGTAGTTATAGTTGTAAAGGTAAGTAAGTGTTTCATACTGGAGAAAATTTGCATTTTCAGTAAATTAAGATACCTTCACGGACTGCAGGACATCAATACAGTAGAGATGACAATGAACAGACTTTGCAGATAGATAACATTTTTCACCTGAGAATGAAAACATTTTTTAAAAGTACTTGGAGAAAAATGGGTAGAAATTCTTACTTACGAGAATTTACAATCAGGCTCCTGGAAAAAAGGATTCCATCTTGAAAGGTAAGCTGGGAATTTTTTTATTTGTTTCTTTGGGGTTTTTTTAAGTAGCAGTTGACATGAAAGATAAAGGGGTTTTTGCTCTTTTTCTTATAGAGAGTCAGAGACAGCATTTGGTGTCCAAATCCTAATTTATTGCTGAAATCACACAAACCGCTTCTTTAGAAAAAAGAAAAAGCCTTTTGCCACTGAACAAAGCTACACGTTACCTGATGTCCTCTGAAGCTATCCAGAGATTCCCAGTCTTATTTTCTTTCTGGTCCTTCACAAGTAAAGCTGTTTCTAGCTGTTCTCTCCTTTTACTTATTATTTTCCTAAATTAGGATGTCCATTAGGAAAATATTAGCACAGTTTTTCTAATTGGTCAGTTTTACATGCCTTTCTTCTTGAAGCTTTTTGACCAAATGACTAGCACTACTTTGCAGTTAGACCAAGATTGTGATATTTGCCTCACCCCTTTAAAAAGGGGTTTATTTACAATGCCAAACAATAAATTCTTCTCAATTTACTGGTAATCATCAAGTTTCCTTTTCTCTCTTGCTAATAATTTAACACATTCTGCCTTAACAGAGGCTCAAGAGTTCACGAAGCAACAGTTGGTTCTACCTGATTGCTGTAAGTGCTTCTGGGTAAAATAAGGAGTTCAGCGCAATGTGCACAATAAGTGTAACAGCACAGACACCACAGAGTGCTAAAGAATATATTAAATAAAATAAAGCATTAACATGTTCAAAAAGCCAACACCCAACTCAAACGTTCATATACAAACGCATGGCATGGACAATTAGACTTTGAGTTACAGTAGGTTCCCACAAGTCTCCTTACGGCTTCACCCCTCTGTATTGCTCAGGGCTCTTTGCAGCACAGTTGAGAGTTTCTGGAAGCTGGAAGGATTTATTTTTTGCCCTTAAGCCAGTGGCAGACATGAGAATTGAGTTTCCACAGGTCAGAGCTCTACAGGCCCTGCCTGCTGAACTATACTGCTCTCCGTAGTATACAAGAGACTCAGTGTAGATCTTCGAAGAAGACATAGATCTGCAAACTATTCCTACTGTGAAGTAGTTAATCTAGTTCCAAACACTTTCTTGATATCTTAGACACTAGGAGGAAGCTAAATACATTTACTTAAACCCATAAAGGCAGGTACTTAAACGGGCTGCTGCTTCCAAGAAGCTCTGACTATTATGACTTTCTACAGAAACTCTTTGTGATTTACCTCTCACATAAGATTCAAACACTTTGTTATTTCCTTAGGAGCCCAAGTGTGATGTCCCGATGCCACCTAATAAGATAGTATAAGAACCAGGAAGTTCACACAATGCATCAAAAGTTTCACATAAGCTAGGTCCATTTGCAGTTGCAGGTTTCATCCAGGCTGCCTGACATCAACTTGAAAAATGACATTGGCTTGCAAAAAATCAAAAAAAGTCATAACTCATAAGCATTTGCAAACTCATTTCCAAGACACAGAATTCTAATGACTTCCAGAAAGCATCCTGTAGTCATGAGAAAAATCCTGGAAAGCACAGAGCCCAAGAGTATAACAAAGCCCTAGGGGACTAGACAAACAGCATGCAGACTACTTCAGCCAAAATAAGGAGGTATGTAACAGCTGTCCATATGAGGGCACTTATTTTGGAGTAGTTATTCTACTGTGCAAAAGCACAATATGAAATATACCCACCCATTGTGCACACAAGCTCTTGTAAGCTCACCCGTGTTATATTGTTTCCCATATTCCTCTTCAAAAGCTTTTGTTTGTTTGAGTCCACAATTTACAGTATTTTCTATATCTCACTTGCCAAGCCAGCATCTATTTCCTCTTCAGGGTTTTAGACTGGCATGGAGACTTAACACTGAGAAGTATTCAGAGAAAGAACATGAAGTTATTTTTTCCAAACTTAGACAAAGACAAGATGAAAAGCCATTGATGTGTCCTAAGGCAAGCTTACAAAAGCTATCAGAAGGTGCTTCTATAACAAATCTGCCTTCTGGAGTTGGCTTTGTACTTTTCAAGGTACATTTACTAACTTGTGTGACACAGCCGACAAAAAAATCTTGAGATTAATTTATTTATCTAAAGACCCAACAATTCTGTCTTAGCAGTCCTCTCAGGAGGCAGTCTGAAAACATATACGAGAAAAAAGCCCTAGTTCACATTTCCTGTCAGCGTATAATGAATGTTGCCACCATTTAGACAGTATAGGATTCCTACTCCAGCAGAGTACGACTGCTCTGTCTTGCACACTATTTTTCTATAGCAGCACGATATGTCAGTGTGTACTTTGCTGAAGAGAACTTTCTGTCAACAATCAGTGTTTCACTGGCATTAATGTGCAGTAAAAGACAACGAAGCATGACTCAATTAAACCACCAAATACTGCATTTAAATAACATTAACCCCTGACATTTTAAAAGAACTGTGCAGGATTTTTGCTGCATGACTCTCGTTAAGGTCAGTGCTTTAACATATACAGCTTCACACCACAAATGTCTGACATAAACTTGTATCAGTAAGTCAACTGAGAATGAAGCCTGAAAGCAGGATTTATCTTCTACTGCAAACATATTGCAACTAAGATTTCTCTCATGCTATTGTTTATGGGAACAAATTTTATTAACCTTCACATGGCATAGAAGTAGGAAAGGATTTCATATTTAATTCCTAATTCCCTTGCTTTTTTTGATAACTACCTTGTGAACTGAGGATTTGGAAATTATTTTTTAAAGTTTTTTATTCAGTAAAAATCTCAAATGCCATCCAAATGTCACAGAATGGAGTATAGCTTTGAGTCTCTCCTCATGTGTGCCAGCAGAATCCCACACAATTAGAAAGACTTTATGTATGAAGTCATGATGGGCTGGCAAATCAACACAGCATATACTGAAAGTTACTGAAACTCTTGCCTGATTCACACAAAAGTTGCCACCACTTAGACTGGCACTGCTATGCATATGTGCCAGATGCTTCACACCTAACAGCATTTTCCCTATAAAGCGTAAAAGGTGTATGCCTTACTTAACAGACTACTGTTCACAAGTATACAGTCTATGATGCTTGTTGCCAGGACTTTTAGGACCACACCACTCCTGTGAACTAAACCACCCAAGCATCTACGAGTTAACAGTTAGTGGGGCTGCTATACAGGCTAGCTGTATATCACTCAAAAAGGAATGTAAATATGTTTATGTATTAAATATAATTATCATTGTTGTTTTCATTTTGAACAATCTCCTTCCCACCATTATGCAGTGGGAGATTAAAAAATCTGTTTACCATGAAAAGGGAAGGACACTTACACAATAATGCTTACAATACTTGTGCTTAAAGTAAATCCAATGTTCTTCATTTTTTAATTAATGACTTTCATTGAATTAGTGAAAACAAAATCCAACAACTTCTGAGGCTTTAATCAGGCACAGTAGAGCCATTAGAAGGCAATCTAATATCAGTAATAATTATTAGCACTATTAGCTTATGAAGAGACAGGAAGTATGGTAAAGTAGAAGTGGTAAACAAAGAACTGAAGAAAAATTATTCAGTGCATCTCCCTACCTCCTGCTGAGCATTCCTTGGAAACAATTTAGTTTTCAGACACTTCCTCATATTTTTCTTTGTCTTTGTTCAATTTTATTCATCCGTCACTGGACACCAGAAACGTCAGACAAAGATTCCGTTTCATGTGCATTGCTGAATGACTGGTTCATAAAGTAAGAACCTTTTGTTTTTTTAACATTAGCATCAAACTACAATACATAAAATTATATAAACTGCACAAAATCCCTACATGATGCTCCCCATGACAGCGATTAGATCCACGTTAGCATGACAAAGAGCATGTCATCTTCCACCTTCCATTGATATCRAAGGACAATTTGCAGAGACCTAATTGAAAGCCAAGTCTACATCTGTAAAATTGAAGTCACAGCAGAGGCAGAGAACCTATCAGAGAATGTAATTATACCAGTTTTAATCCCCAAACATTGTACATAAAGGGGTTAAATAATTTAGTTTTAATATATGTAAAGATTACTGTAGATTCCAGTGGTTTAGGTGAATATTCAGCAAAGAGGAAAGAAGACACTTAAATACTTTCCAAATAATTACTGAGGTACATTTTTGGGCCATACAGAGAGCATGATGTGAAATGATTGTCCAAAAAGGATCAGATTATGAAGACCAAAGTGAAGCCAAATTAGGCAAAATCTAGTAATTTCATCCTGGGCAAGATAAAAGTTGAAAAGATAGGAAAGAATGTCCTAAAAAATTCATTCTGTGAGTTTAGATTTCAAGGCCAATCAACAAAAGGATGGAGAGAGAAACGCTGAGTAAGCTTGGTGTTCATCACCAGCAATGTAAGAAAGGTGCTCTTCACACAAAAATTTGTTCCAAACTGTGATACTGCCAAGGGATTCTTGGGTTTTACTCACTAGAGAATAATCAAACAACAACAACAAACATCGGGAGAAAAATGCTACTAAAGCAATTTTGTATTTCAAAAGAGAGTTTAAATAATTTTTAGGAGCTAAGTTATACCACTGAACATGCAGATTTATATAAAATCTGGAAAGGCCTTGGAAAACCTTTCAAGTATAGGATGACAGCAGTATGATGAGATGCTGTTGCAAGTGATCAAATGATCAAACTGACCTAACTGAAAAACAGGTTATTGCATTTCACTTAATCCAGGGCTTTAGCAGTGTTTGAGAATTTTTAGAGCTCTTTACACAGCAAAATGGACCACTGTTGAATAAAGAAATATGGACTAAATACATGGAGAGTAAGTCAGTTTCAAAACTGTCTGAACTGGTGGGCTTAAAGGATTGTGATCAGTGGCACAAAGTCCACCTGGAGGCCAGTCACTAGCAGTGTACCCCAGGGGTCAATACTGGGGCCAATACTGTTTTAATAACTTCATTAATGACCTGGACAACGGGACCTAGTGCACACTCCACAAGTTCGCTGATGACACAAAGCAGGAAGAAATGGTTGATGGACCAGACAGGTTTGCTGCCATCCAGAGGGACTTTGAYAGGCTGAAGAAATGGGCTGACAGGAACTTCACAAAGTTCAAAAAAAGAGAAGAAAGCCCTCTACCTGGGGTGGAATAGCCTCATGCACCAGGACAGGCTGGAGGCCCAAGACTGACTGAGGACCAATTAGCTGGGGAGCAGCTTGGCAGAAAAGTACCTGGAGGTCCTCGTAGGCTCCATGTTGACCACAAGGCAGCAATGTGGCCTTGCRGCAAAGCAGGCCAACAGTCTCTTTGGGCTGCATCAGGAAGACAGCTGCCAGCAGGTCAAAGGAGGTGATCCTTCCCCTCTATTCAGCACTGGTGATGCCATACCTGGAGTAATGGCTCCAGTCCTGAGCTCCCTTGTACAAGAGAGACATGGACATGCTGGAATGATTCTGGTGAAGGGCCACAAAGATGACTGATAAAATGACTGGAGCATCTGTCACATGAGCAGAGGATGAGAGCGCTGAGATTTTTTTAGCCTGTAGAACAGAAGGCTCAGGGAGATCTTACCAATGTGTATAAATACCTGCAAAGTAAAGAAGATGGAGCCACACTATTCTTGGTGGTACCTAGTGACAGGACAAGAGGCAATGGGCAGAAACTGAAACATATGAAATTCCATTTAAACATAAAAAAAAAACCACCTTTACTTCGAGGGTGATTGAACACTGGRACAGGTTGTCAAGAGAGACTCCATCCTTGCAGATATTCAAACCCAATTGGACATGATGCTCAGCAACCTGTTGTAGCTGACTGTGTTCTGGGCAGGGGCCCTGGACTGCCTGGTCTCCAGAGGTGCCTTCCAACCTCAGCTGCCCTGGATTAACTTGGTAAAGGCATCCAAGGTCTTTTCCAGCAATGGAGGAGACTCCCAGAATTGTATATCAAACTTTACTGGCAGTAAAGCTTGTGCAGAATTTACAAATACGTGTGGGAGACAGGGGGAGCCAAAAAGCCCTTCTCTGCTGCTGGTGTAGTAGTAATTGCTTACAGTATGTGGAGTGATAATAGAGTCAGCCCAATAACCAAACTCTTTGCTAGAAGTATACACACACACGTGCACTCAGGCACACACATAACTTGTACCAACAGCTGTAAAACTTCCTATTGCAAGGAAGAAACCATGTATTTCACAGTCTCTTTTCAGAGATTAGTTGCTTGGTGGAAAAATAAATTAATATGAATTTTGAGACTGATCAGAACGCAGATCTGTGACCAATTATTTGTTGTGCCACATTCCAAAAACGTGGAGAATATTCTAGCCCCACCAAACATGGGCTTTCTTCCAAGGAAACTGTTTGGTTGTTCTCATGGAGCAGTGCTGATGATGGAGCTGAGGTTATACTTTTGAAATCCCAGGCCCAAACCATGAAAAGCTCTGAAAGTAAGGATCAAGGCCTAAAGCTCTGCAATTTCCGAAGCAAGCCAGAGAGAGCAGATGGTATAAAACAGTCAGGACGCTCTTTTGGCAGCTACTGTTACTGAACTGTGTTGCCACATTCTACACAAGCATGATTTTTATTGTGTCCCCAAAAAAGGGAAAGAAGTGCTTTGGTGGGATCATTCATAAACTACTAACAGGGGATCTTGCCAGCTGGATTTCTTCTGTTCATTTGGAATTTATCATAAACTTAAATTTATCATATGCCTGGAAAAGCAACACAGGAGTATTTGACTAATGACGATCCAGTTTACTACTCAACAACTCCTTCACAATATGAGAAAGAGGAGCTTTCCTTTACAAATGGGACATCCAAGATATCTCAAAGTCTTTTCAAAGTGGATGGGCTTAAGAAAAATTGTCTGTAACTCACAGTTGGTCAATATTTAAACAGAGTAAACAAGGTAAACATCCTCTTTTCAATGAAAACGTAAAAGCTAGTTCTTGTGAGAAATGATAGCTCACCAGATTATTCCTATTAACTACACTCAGTTTGCCATTACTACAGCCCCTGTGAAATCACATGAACCTATGCCTGGAGCATTAACTGGAGTAACTGGAGGAGATCAGTCCCTGTCTCGATGAGATACTGATTTCACAAAGAAAAACAGATTTCAGAAAGAAATCCTTCTTCCACCTCTACATGCACTATACCACATGTACTGGCAATGATGGGAAAGGGACAAATATGCTGCAAATTTTCTTCAGTAGTTTGAGTTCATGTAGCAAAGAATAGGCACTTATTTTCCCAAACTACAGAGTACCATGAGAATATATTTTAAAAAGTAAAGCGCATACATGCTTCTATACATAGTAGTGAGAAAAATGCTCAGTAAAATATATTCTTCCATTCTTCATACAAATATAACAGATCTGTGACATTATATTTGGGAGAGCAGAATACAGTACTTGCAGTGCCTTTATCAGGAACAGCCACTGTCAGTAAAGAGGGGAGCAAAGACTTCTGGAGGGAAACAAAACTTCTTTCTTCAGTATTCAAGAATAAATACATCATCATAAAGAAGAGGAGTGTTCTTCCTCTATCAGCCAACTCTTTCGTGTGAGAGTTCTGCAGGATTTATTATTTATTTTTGCACAGCTCTGTATTAGTATACATACACACATGCACATCACAACTGAGCAACGGACTTGCACAATGAGGGAATACCTGAAAACTTGAAGCTACCTTTAATTAAAGTTCTTCTGTTGTAAATTTGAGGTTTACTTTAGCTTTTCTGGTACCTGAAAACAAGGGTATTTGGAAGACTTTGGTCATTGTAAGTGGTGTTTTATCTATGCAAATATTGTTTTCTATCCAAAATGGAATTTCAGTAGTAGTTGGGAGGCTTTAAAATCAAATCCTACATCTGACATATTAGAAGAAATTACAAATTCCATAATGCATAATATTATTTTTCTAATGTATCACTGGCCCATAATGAGAAACAATCTATTATATAGATTTTGCATTCAATCTTTTTGTCAAAAACTACATAGCACATCAAAAGTTAATAGCACTGGGGAGTTCAGTGATTAATATGAAAACAAATGGTATATTACAAATTTTCTTTTGTTCTTCATTCACAATGATGAAACTGCTAGGATTTAACCTTTAAGGGTTAAACAGTTTAATCAATGTCAATGTCTGATCTTCTGAAGGCGATAAAGAACAGTCTGTCTAGCGATACCCAACAGAACATCACTTTGTCAAGCCACAAAGCGCCCAAAAGCTTGTCAAGTAAGTTGCCAGAAACCTCTTTGTGGTTAGAACTCAGCTCCTTCCTGCTTGACCTATTATTTGATATTTGACCACTTGGTTGCAAGACACTTGCTCTTTCCAGCTGAAATGTCACTGGGGCATCTTGTCAGCTCCCCGACATCTCGGCCTGACATACAATTTTACTTTTGTGTGCTACAAGGCAGAAAATGCAGGGCAATGGCCTTGCTTTAAATTCTGTCAGCATCAAAGATGGGCGTCACTCTTGGGTCCTACCAACAACAACAAAAAAGGAGTCTATTTGAAGGTCAAAACAGCCATTACTTTAAAGTATTTCAGCTTAAACAAAATATATTACCTGCAACACTGGTTTGGGAACTGTCCTTATAAAGTACATAAACATATCATCAGAAATCCTCCCTGCACAATTGTTCTTCTTTCTTATGAAATGCAGACTTGATAAAAGGGTGAGTTTTCAGCGCCTGCAGGGACCAGATTCAGCAGTTAACTTAACTTGTTCAAATAGGCAAGTGGTATCATGTAGCTTTACAAGGAGCAACCTGACCTTCTCACATTGACCAGCAGTGACATTATTGTGCAGGAAGAGAAGCAGTCACATCATTTCTGTTTTGCACAACCTGCTTAAAGTTTGCAACTAAATGCTTGTCTTCAGTTGAGCTGACAAGAGAAAAGAGGGGGCTCAGTGAACCATGGCAGGGCTGCCATGAAATGACAGGAATCATTGGCATACATTTCAAATAGCTCTCTCAATCCTATTAAAGTATTGCAGTCCTGCTTTAAAATAGACAAGTATGAAACAACTTTGATAGATAGAGACTAAAATGGCTTATTGATTTTTTTTTTTTTAAGACCAAGGAAAATTACCCAAAATGTGTCATTCTTTAACATTTAAAAATATACTACATAAAAAATGAACAACTGCAATAAATAAAAGTTAAAAAAATAACTGTTTCGGTATGCAAAGAATGAGAAGCGCAGAAATGTGAACATATGAATTCACATTTTCACAAAAACGTAAAATTAATGTCAAAAAATACATATGCTGAACTACAATTCAAAGGTAGCAACAAAATTGCACTTTAATTGCATCATTTTACATTAATGCAATTTTTTCCTTCTAAAAGATTATTGATACAATGAATCTGAAAATCCATTTTCCGTTGTTCTTTTGGGACTGGATGTGACATTCAGGCTGAAGGAATAGACTGAAGACTGAGAACTGGCTCTATTGTGCATAAAACTGTAGGATGTGTCAGGTTCAGCTTGCAATGCCAAAAAACCTGGGATACAACTCTGGGCAGGCTGAATTCCTAGCTTGAAGCCATGGTGATGTTTGAACTCCCTCTTGATTCCTGGAGTAAAATAAATAACAAAAAACAAAACAAAAAAGAATCTACATTTACTGTTAGACAAGCAAGAAAAATAATTTCATTATGCCTTTCACAAAGGTATGTATATGAAGTATTTGCAAGTGTTTGCTTCTTGTTTCAAACACTTATTTAAAATACATGGTACCTGAATATATATATTAAACTTTAATAAGCAGGAACAAAGGACATTAGCTAGAGTATTCTGCACTAGTAAGTGTCAGGAAACAATAGCCTACTTTATTTGAAGCGCTACAAATACTTACAGAAAACTTTTACCCCTCTTCATTATCATTTCTAGGTGTGTTTTTTTCAATCAAGTAAGCAAACTTACTCTACAGTCTCCCTGCCACTGGTATTAGGAAAAATATGCCATGCTAAGCATCGAAGGTATCCATTTATTTTTAAATATATTTTACCATCAATTGAAATCAAACACTTAATACTCTTAAAATGTTAGCCTGTTATAAGACGGCCAGAGAATATACACTGAGTGTACATTGATGGGGAACATGATTCATATTTCAATGAGTCTCGACATTCGGTCAAACAGTTATAAAGGTTAGACCAGTTAAAATTCAACGTTAAATAACTTCCAGCACCAAAACATTGTGCATCCTAATTTGAAAGACTGTGGATAATATCAGTATATCAGCATTAATAATTTTTTTAAATGCTAAATAAAGACACTCTGTATTCCCTTAAATATCCATAATAATAAATAAACTTAAGAAAACACAATGACATATTGCTTTTCTGCCCTTTACCAAGGTATTTTATCCAATGCACTATATAGCTGTGGAAATAACAATTATTTCGTCAGGTCATAAAACACGTGAAAACTTCACATGCAAAGCGTAATTATGGAAAAGACAAAAGTTAAGATACTGGAAGACTGTTATGGTATATTTGAGGTTTTAAACACTCTCTCTTCGGCATTTCAGGAAGAGTACACATGCATGCATAAACACACACACAGAGAAGCAGCAATGCATATATATAGAGGCACAGATTCCAATATACATACTCATAGATATCCAGAGAGAGGCAGAAGGGTGTGTGTATATTCATATTTCAACAAATCCAGACTCAATTATAGGTATAAAGACACATTCATGAAAGATTCCCCCTTCCTCTATTACTATTGCTGGAGAAAAATCAATGGTTGCCTCTAACACCTACTTCAACAGTTCCCTTTGATATGGACTCTTTTGATTTCCTGCTTTACCACAAGCCATACTGCAGCTACTGTAAACAGCTAGGTTATATTAGACCTTCATTAGAATCCATACAGTAGCAAATTTAGATAACTACTTCAAGTAGATAGTTAAAATGAGGTGGTGCCTTGAGTTTTTCTAAACTATGGTGGTGATGAGGGTGAGATAACCAGCAGAATTGGCAAGTATAGTCTGTAACACTCTAGCTTTTCAGTCCTTCTGGGCTCAACACTATGCAGAATGGGAACCACTAAAAAGCCAAAGCACAAATGAGATTTACTGCATTTGTATCAGCACATTTGAAATGAGATCTCAATGAAGGCATCCACCTATTACACCAATTAACAGTCTGTTATTTGTACACATTAATCAGCTGACCACATAGCCAAAATTCTCTCTAAAACAAGTCATTCATTAAAAAATATTATGACAATATTGAAATATGCAAATAACCTGTGATGTTCTAAAAACATTTCTGTGTGTAAAAAAATGAAATCAATAAGATACAAGCTATAAACAGGTTTCACTCTGGAAAACAAATATTGAAGACAAATCTAAACATATTGGTTTGTACTGCTTTCAGCATCTCAATCAGCATATCACAATGAGTAAAAATCACATGCTACAATTACACTCTCATATTATTCTTTTTCTAGATGTAGTGAGGTGTTTTTTTAAGAATATGGCATCAAAATCCCAGTAAGGAGATAAGAAATCAGAAGTCCTTTGAGAGTTGAGAAAAAAAGTATGAAACTTAATGATTGGCAGCAAGTCAATAGACTATGTTACAGTAAAAGCTTCACTGTTGTGGGAAAAAAGCTCTGGTTTAGTTATCCAGATCCTGTGCTGTACTTCTTACAAAGAACAGAATACTATTCATTGAATAGGAGAGAAATCGGATCTAACAGCAATGTGATTGATGTAAAAAAAAAATCTTGGCTGTAACTTGTAAGAACTGTTTTGATCCAGTATCATTATATACACTTATGATGAGTAAGAAAATAGGATTCTATATGCTAGAAAAAAAAATAATCAGAACTGTTATAACACTCATTGTTTGAACACATACCTGTACGCAGGAATTTTAAAGGCAGTTATAATTCCCCAACAGACCTCTTTCAACATTATTGTATTTAAACACCTTTCTAAAACATGTATTAAATTGACAAACTCAAATGACTATGCCAAAGCTGTAATGATAATCTATCATATAAATATGCATTTAGGTAATTTTTAAAAGAGGAATTATGTATCTTAAATAAGGTGTCTGTTCAGGTAAATTGTTCGCATGGCATTTTTATTTACCCGATAAGCTGTAAATGATTCCATATAAACTGTTACACTTCATCAGGTAAATAGATATTTAGGACGCAGTATGTCTCGCAAAAATATGCTTTCAAAATATTTAAGTAATATAGTAATTGCTCATGTCCCATGGTCATTTTTCAAACTTTGATAGCCTACGTTTATAAAACATGTTTTCCCAAAGACCAAAATATGAAAGGTTAGTCTATATTACAGAATAATTGCTTTCTAAACTGTAGTTAACTCAAGCAATTTTTTAGTATTAGACATAGAAAAAGATTTCTAAAACAATTCTTCTCTACAGTTTTTCTTCTGTGGCTAACCTATGATCACACTTAGGATCTAGTTTACAGGTTGCCTCATGATACATGAGCTGTTTTACCAAAGCTAAAACTGATTTATAGTGAGTTTCTTTATTAGGTATGATATTGTGAGGAAATATTATAATACCATCATGTATTATATCCTTACATATGTTTTTATTGCAACGTCAGCCTACTCAAAAGCATCATGTTGTGATCAAAGACACCCCATTTTGCTTTTATATATCAATACTTGTGGAATAACATGCACAGTTAGACACTTGGAATTAGAAGACTATGCATGTGTTATGACAGTGGTGCAAACAGATAATTACATAAAGAAATACGCTGTTAGAAGTATATTGCTTATCTTCAATGTAGGAGCAAAATCTATAACCAGAGCTGAAGCCACAAATCAGTCAGAATGGTCTTCAAAGTCTACACAAGGATAATTTTACTGGACCACAATTTTCACTACAATACCACACTACAACTTTTCAGTTGCCCTCTACTATTTGTATATTACAACAATAATTCCTTCCAATTTTGGGATTTCTCACCACTAATTTTTGTCACTTTAAACTGCTTTCAAATATTCAATTTCAAAACACAGTAGCCCAACCTTTCCTTCTGCTTTCTTATGACGTGGAACATTCTATATTACAAAAAAATCAGAATAATAAAAAGTGGTAAGGTTTTTGTGAGTTAAGGCTTCTGGGTTGTGAATAACAAGCTTGCATATATGGCTTTGACTGACATAAGTAAGTAATGAAACTGCTTAGAATCAGAACAGAAAATGATCAAGTAAGGGACGAAATAAAAGGACAGAAAGAATAATACTGAAGGTACAACATAATATAAAGGCTCAGTTATGGGGGTTACCTGTGTGATGATGCAGATGCAGTAATAAGTTCAGTGTTATATCTCAAAGTAAATTAAAGACAATTGTTGAATTACAAGGCCAAAGTGTGATCAAGAAATCACCAGATTACAGGATACTTAGGTGTGTGAGGATGCCTGACAGCAAACAGAAGGGAGGAGCAAGCTGTAGTTTCTTCTGAATTCTAGCAACCCCTAAAATCTCTGGAAAGGCTGTAGCACAGTCACTCAAGAGTACGAAGTAATGTAAGGTAAGCACAGACGCAGAGAGCAATGGGGGGAAAGTGGGAAACAGTCAATATATTTCTCCACAATTCATTTCTGATACTGATTCCTCCCACCCCAACTCTAAAACATACATATACACAGTAATACCAGTAGACAGCAAATCAAATGGCCAACAACGTTCTTTTCAGCTTCTCCCACCTATGCTATCATTGTAGCTTGCACCATTTCACTGTAGCAACAGCAATTCCAGTAAGTCTTAAAGAAACAACCACTGTCTTCGACAACCATTTTGCAGCACTTACGTGGAAAACCTATTTTCCTATAGAGAAAGATGCACATTTTCAGATCCTCAACCTCCTTCTCAGACTGCTATTTCCAAAACTGAGTTGCATTTTCCCAGACAATGCCAATGGACTTGCAGTRTGCTGCTCATTCTTTTGCTGTTAAAAGTAGCTCCAAGAGCCATTTCTCACTCCCAGTGAAATAAATAAAACATCAGACTGATGAAAATGCTAGAAACTGGTGCTTAAAATGGAAAGTATTACTAGTGGGTGTCAGTGCAATACAGTGCTAGTTAACAAACTTTTTCAAAGCAGGAATGTATGCTGGCCAAAACTGGAAAGTTTGCTTCCTGTGTCAATGATTTTGAAATTCTGTATGCTGAGGCAGTAGGACTAAATTGGTGTTCTGACACAAAGTGGGAAAACGGTAACATTCGGTATAAATTTTAATCGTCAGCACTCCTGCCTGGACTCTGCAAACAATTTACTATCAGAGAATAATTCAATGGGCTGCCAACTCATTACATGTTAAGTCAGAAAGGTAGACACACAACACACTTTGGGTGGTGCTAGCCAACGATACTAATGGCTTTTTTCATTATCAAAGAATTCCCTCTTCTACTTTCAGGAGTTTTTAAACAAACATGAGTCTGAAATATCTGGAAATAATTTTTTTTTCATGCTTTTCTAATCCTTTAGCATTTAATGCATTCAGTGAAATCACATTCTAGTGACTCAGTTAAAAGCAATTAAGAGAAAGATTTYATAATGTTGTTTTTCTAAAAGAAAATCCTGTTCTATTCAAACATACTTAAACTTGGTATGTTTGAAGAATGCACAGGATTGGATGGATTATCACATCAGATGAAAAACTTACCTTCAATGTTCTGTTGGCTTAAAGACAAATAATTTGCTTTTGCCTTGCTAATTTTGATGGTTTCTAAACAATTTGGCCAAAATCCACCATACAGCCTATATAGTAAATTTCTCTTCCAGATGCTTCATTGGAATACACACAGAAGTCTCCCATTTTCAGGTCAAATTCTCTGCACTACACTAATAATACCAAAACATTAGGCAAACTATGTAGTGCACTATTTTCATGGTGAAATGCTCAGTCTGTATTGATTTCAATCCAAGTTTCCAAATTCTTTAGTACTTTTTGCCCATGCTGTCTTTCCACTTTCTCAAGAATGGAAGCAACTTTCATTTATTTATTTTTAATCTGAGTAGCTAACCCAAATGGCTATTGGCTTATCTTGTGCTGCATGTTACAAACAACATTGAAAGGTACCCTGTACTCTTAATAAACCATTGTGACACCTCTCCACGTTTTGCGTCACCGTATAAGATTGTCGCTAACTTTAACTCACACTCCTCTTGCTTCCAAGAAAGCCTTTCCTGCTGTGTGAGTTTCCCCACAGCTTTTCATTGCCTCAGATCAGTATTTTTCTCTCTCATGGTTCCCTCTCAGCTCTTCGCTTCTTTCTAGCACAAAGAGGAGAAGGTGACTACAACCAGAGACTAAAACACCTGTGACACCATGTTGAGGCAGAAGAGGCTCATGAAGTAGTCCTCCCCACTTAGCCTTCTCTTCTGCCAGTGCTATCCAACTAGTTAAAGTGTCAAACTTCTTATTCTCTTGAGAAATGTATTCAGTCATCAGCTGAATATCTAGACAGTGTGATTGTCTGATGTAAGCCTTCAAAGTTTCATCTGAGTTGCATGTATATTGCTGCTCTAGCAGAAAAAGGAAAAAGGTGTGTTTACATTCATTTTGCCAAACATTAGCATCTTCTGTCCAATCATTTGAATGCAGAAGTGTTAGGAGAAAACAGCTTAGAGAACAAGGGTTGACACATACAGTGTGAAATCTTAAGGTGCTTGAATGCAATGAGGGAGAAAGTGAGACAGAACCACATTTCATCTCCCTAACTGTGCTATAGTCCACATGAACTTTGTGACAGGTCTCTGTCTCTCAGCCACACTTCACTAGCTTCTGCTGACATTCAGCTGTCAGACAGCAACCCTTTACCATGCCCCTAACATGCTCTACAGCTTCACCCAATTAACTCGCTTTCACTTGACATTGCAGCAAAAAGCTTCATAATAGGTGGTCAAGGTGCATGGTGTCTGCTTGCCCTCTAACTGCTCACGCACAGCAAAATGCTTAGCTATCTTCCTTTTTGTCTGTTTGCTCTGAACTGGTGCAGCTACAATTTAGGCGTTCTCCTACTAAACAGGACAAGGACAGCAGTGGTGCATTAATCTATCTTTTACCAAAGACTAATTTTAGTGCAGAATCCTAGAGCTTATCATCATATACATTTTGGCAAAAAAGAAATTACACTGATTCAGTAAAATACTTCAATCACTCTATAATTAATAAAGATATACTGTATCAGCAATATGGATACAAGGGGGAAAGAGGGAAAAAGTAATTATTTCTAATAGTAACATTTAACAACATAAAGGAGAAAGGTCTAGGAACAATGAAAGTGTCTTTATGATTCAGCTTTCTTGCATTAAAAAATCTTTAGGCATTCAGAAGATTAATTTTTGCTATGCGTTTCTGCCAAATATGCAATATTTTTGAGGAATAATATTCAGAAATATAAATCTATGTAGCTAACAAAACAAATGAACTATTAAAAAAATGGAAATCAACATTTTAGGATTCTCCTGATAGCTTATGTAAAAATGAGAACAAACATAGAACTCACTGTTACTTTGCAGACAGACGCCTTGAGAATACTCCAGTTTGCTCACTATTTCTCTCAAGTATATTTGTATTAAATATCTGGAGTAGGTCGGAAAAGGCCCTTAAAAATCCAATATGCAATCAGTACTGATGATGGTCAAGTGCTCTCTGCTGAAGAGGCATGCTGTTAACCAAAGGTGGAACAGTCTGGATGAGCAGTGGTGTCTGGACAGTGGAATTAGGAGAGTCGCTGTAGCAAATGCCTTCTGGTGGCCTTATGGGTTTCAACTACCAGAACTCCAGCAAGGCAAGACTCAAAAGACTATCCAGGAAGCCCTTTCAGATTCTGATGCTTACTAAACTACAGCAAGTTGAGATAGGTTATGYAACCTATTTGCTTTCCCAGCATATCTACAGGGACAAGTCCCCTTGAAGTTCTCTCTAAAAACCATTGAAAGGGCATTTTTTCACACAAGAAATCTGATTTTCATAAAGAGAAGCAGACATCCAGCATGTGAAAAGTGGAAACTCAAGAGAAGCCATAAGCATGAAGGAAGGAAAACAAAGCAGAAATGTATTGATTGAGGTGTAAAGCAGACACCTCTCTTGACAGGAATTTATGGCAAGGACATAGAACTAACTTATCTTGTGAAAGGTGGTGAAAAGAAGCAAGTCATAAAGACCTGGAACTCACACACCTCTGGCATAGGTTGCTGATGCAAGAATGGGTAGTTTTATAGCACTGAAAAAAAAGGTAGCGAAAGAAAATCATCTCACTCAGATTTCAAGTAGGAAAATGGCATTACTCGGACTTAAGATGAAGTGCCATGGACACACAAGGCCTCTTAGAGGAGAATATTATTGCAGATCTCTCCAAAAACCTTTAAGTGAGCACAAAGTGATTTCGGTCCACTTGGTTGTGAGAATATAATCCAGTGTCATCCATAATCCTAAAGTGAGAAGGCAAAGGCTAATCTCATGAATTGACAGCCTTTAGCATCCCCTAACAAACAGCAGATTGATGTTAGCTCTTAGGAGACAACAGAATTAGGATCATAAACTGCATATAGACATGGTTTGTGCAATCTCTCTGCACCTATTTGAAAAACAGACTGACTGTAATCTGTTATCCAAAATACAGACAAACACTTGCATACTGAGTAAGAACATCTGCATTCGCATTAGGCTACAGGCTAATCTAAATCTCAGTTCATCTAAATAACTGTATTAAACTGAGTAGCCTCTTAAAAAGATCCCCTGATGACAGAACAAARAAATGACTGACTTATACCCACATGCTTAGAAGTGAACTATTACTAGTGCCAACTTCATTTTCTCAAAATAAATGTTTATAATTAAAATCATCAATGTATTAGGAGGACAAAGGGTTCCACCCTTTTAGCACTGGCCAATGCAGTGCACATTTTCTGGATTGTCCGCTGCAGATGTGCAGCCTGCTACCTCCCAGCCAAAATCCTGATAAGGGCTCCATCTCCCTCCCCCACAAATGAGCTTAGAGAAAGATTCACTAGGAAGAGGTACATTTGGCTCCCTGTAGGTTTGGGATAGTTTTCAAACTGTTGTTTGCTTATCCAAACCAAGCACTTTAATATTCATTCACCCCTGTTAGAACTTAGTTGAAGTAACTTCAGGAGGGAATTACTCCTTCTCCCGCAAATTGCATGTGATATCTGAAGCAGTGTATATTCAACAGAGTTCTAAAGGGTAGTTTCAGAATAGTAACGGTCAGGGAAAACAGTTGGCTTTCCGGCAGTATTGCTTATAAAATATCAGTTGATATGTGAATAGCCTAAAAAAAAATATTTTAGGCTCAATTTCAGTTGATGGCTAACATGTAGGTCTTTTGTAAATGCAAGATCCAAATTACACTAACTGGGCAAGGAATCAAGCTTATCAGTTATAAACAGCTTGAGTGTGGGTGAGCTAGGTTTACTGTCTCTATTGGTTTTGGCCGAATATGTATATACAGTTATACTTCAGACTGAAATGAAATAAAAAAATCTAATAATTACTTCAACACAACTTTTTATACTTATTAGATTCCTGAGCACAATCAGCCTTTAAGAACTGCTCTTAGCTCAGGTATATCACTTAGATCATCACTTTCTGTGAGGCTGAACATGCAATTCGAGTGAGTCCACTAAGCAAATGGAACTAATATTTCCTGCATACCAATCATATTTTATATGAATCAACATTAAAAAAMTGCTAATGGAATTTCAACCTTTCGTATATACACGCCAAATGTGTGTTCTGAAAGCACAGAAGAGTTAAAACAAAAAAAAMCAAAAAAAMCAGAACCCACCACCACCACACACAACACTACAAACTTTCATCAGGCATGTAATATGTTTATCAGAAGAGTCATGAAGAACACAGAACGAGACTTGGAGAGAGGTTTCTTCAGCTTTTTGGTTTGTGAAACAAGAAAGCTGTTACACAACTTTAAAAAATCATTTTACACAGGGATGTTTCAGTAATTTGGTTTGCCTTGTATATTCCAGAATAATAGTTTAAATTCCTTTATTCAGAGATCCCAGTTAGATTATGCTCTTCTGAAAAATTTCTTACTTAAAGTGTAGTAAACTTCAGTAAGTTATTAAATTAAACTAGAAATTCCTAAAGCAGTAAGATGTTTTGACATGCACAAATTAAAATTAAACTGGATGACTTTAGTGTCAGGAAGCTTTGCAAAGTCCTGGTTAAGTTACAATACTTGCTCAGGCTCCCAAAAGAGTGCAATGCATTTACTAGACCCTGTGAAAGAAAACATAATGTCACACAGAGTCTGAAAGACTAACAGGTCCCTGACTGTAAGCATGTAACCACCATACGAGCTGATCCTTTTGTGATCAAATGAGATCCTTGGTACTCAACAAAAGCTGAAAAATTAGTGAATTATTTCATTATGGTAGCTCTGGCCTCCAAGGGCTTTCTTGGTCAAATTACCTGCAACACCTAGATAGGACAAAAAGCTTTCAAAATATTGGTGAACATACAAATTTAAGAGAGGCAAGTATTGCAATGTCAGGTTTATGGTGACATTTACTGAGTGAACTATGGGTTTATGGGCAATTTCAGTTGAGGGCCAGATCCAAAAGTGTGGTGTCGTAAAGCAGTGTGGCTTTAAAGGTTCCATGGGTCCCCCTCTAAAAAGCTATAGGAATTGAAGCAGTTACACCATCTGAAAAGGATGAAATGGAATCACTGCATCATCATAATGTCACTTTGCTTTCCTAATATCATCACATGTAGCAGGGTAACTCTGTTGGTGATTAACCACACTATTCTTGCCTTGTATTTTTAGTAAATTTTATTACTTACTGTGCGTTTTAAAGTTACCCTGCCTTCCATTAAAAAAAAAAAAAAAAGTCAATTGATTGCTTAACAAAAAGAGGGTCCTTCCCTTCCAAAAGGTAGCATTTCTGAAACAAGTCAACAAAAAAACCAAATTTTTGTAAAATGGGAAAGCAAAGATACAGTTTAAGAAGAACATTAGTTTCTAAATCTCTTTAACTGAACCGTTACACAAACTGAAGAAAACAAAAGTTATTTGAAAAATCAAATTATTATCATGATAACATCCTTTCAGCTGACAATGAAACTCTTTACCCTTCTGTGTACTCATTTCACACTTTTAAAATTTGTTCAAGTACTAGTTTATTCAACAGGCCAAACTGCTTCCGGGAGCCCAGTCTCTGGAGAAAATAGGCCCTCACTATGAGCAACTGGAAAAACCATGCCTTCACTACATAATGTGAGTTTCACAGACTTCCACAAAAAGTTTTTATACGTAATTTAAAAACAACAATAACAAATAAATAAATATATGCTGGGTAAATACTAAGCAGTGTGACTTAAATATCTAAAACCCAATAAAAACAAACATTAAGATGTAACTTGCTGACTGTATGCCCTTAAATCATGTCAACATTGCAGGAGTAAAATTATGAGTTAAGAACAGTGTTATGCTTCATGCTCTAACTCTGAATTTCCTGTCTTTTTATCTCTGCAAGTTTTTTTCTTTTTATTTCTCGCATTAACTTTTATGCTTGAAGTACAAAATGCAAGCAATCAGGCAATGGAAGTAGGTAAACACGTGTATTTCTACAAAAACACATTACTCTGCTGCAAAAATGTCACAGAAAGGAACACAAAGGTTTGTACTTTTTTTGCCCAGTTGAAAAGGATGCAAACATGTACAATTATACGAGAAGGCAAGGGAAAAGAACATGAGCAAACCAACAGAAAAACAATCTGATTTTATAAATTCCACGAAGGCACAAAGTAAAGTAGGCTGCTATGCTTTACAGCTACCCTTCTTTATCGCTCTCGTTATCTCCCTTTGGCCTACGGAGGATCTACTCCTCCTCCGCTTGGACTAGTGAGGTGAGGTCTGACAGCTGAGAAATCCGCTGTGGGACCAAGGGTGGAGATGATACCCAGCCTTCTGCTCCCATGACCTTCCTTCCAGTCAGTGCACCAGAAGCGGAGACTAACAGGAGATACAGCATCAGAGACAGTCGTCTCCTGTGGAGGAAAGTTTGCCCGCTAGCTGGCACTGAATTCTCTGGTGGTGGGGCGTCACTCGTCTCCCTGCCATCCAGAGGGAAACATAAACCTCTGAACATGAGATTTTGCTTTACAAACGCTTAAAGTACATCTTTTGAGGGGAATACTTACTTCCCCACTATTTTAAATGTAGTTTTATGCTTAAATAGATTCTCCAGACCCAATCCAGTTAAATGTCAGCACAAATTTCTTTTTTCTTTTTTTTAATGGGTGCATGTAGTGTTATCCACGCTACATTATAAGTGGGGGCATGCTGCACATACATGCATTTCTGAGGCTGGCTGAGAAAGAGACAGATTCCTGGAAACGCTGCCCAAGGTCTTATTCTCTTGTCTTTTTGCCCTACGAACTGGGCAGTGAGCTAGTGGTACAAAGTAAACAAGAAACACCACAAAAGACAACAAAAATCCTTCCACCTATCATCCCGATCAATTGAATTGCAACTCACAGGTAGCACCTACACATCTTGCACTATTTATCAAAGTTCATGCCTGAAGATGAGCACTGAATTTTCTCCTTATAAACAGTGCTTTACATACTTAACTTGAAACACAGAACTAAACAGGTGTCAGAACAAGAAAATAGTTATTCACAACAGTATCCCTTATAGGATCTAAATTTAAAATATCAAGAAAATATCAGGAAGATGACAATCTGGATTGCATGGATTCATTCGCCATTTAAGTACCTGAGCTAGACTCATTCAGGCACAGCTATGCTTTAATCCCCTCAAAAAAATTCTCAGCGAATTCACAGTCTCAGAACAAACAGACATTCCCTTTGTGTTTAACCCACAGTTTAGCAGGGAATAATAGAAGCTTCCTAGCTCTCTTTCTTGAAATAACTTCTTCAAAAAGGAGGAGGAAGCACCTTCTGGCCTGAGTAAAAGTCCTTGAGTCTGGAAAGAACTGAATTTGTCTGCCTTTGTAGAGAATATACCTTTTCTTCTATAAAGCCAGTAAAATTGTGTCCTCAGCTCTGTTCTTTTGTAAAAACTTTTTCCTGGGGTTAAATGTCCTGGTCTATAATATCCAGTTCTCAAAATAACAGCCTGTCTAGCACTCCCAATACTTTTATTTCTACTGCAGCATTAGCGGTATATGTAATAATATACAAAAGTTTCTTTTAATTTTACGTGCTGAAAATGTCACTTTGAGAGGTGTGGGAAGAAGGCAAAAGAAACAGGGATGTGTAGAAAACGGGAAGCAAACATATGTGGCCGGTGAATAAAACCCATTGCATATTACCAATAAAGCACATTTTGAAAGACTACTGCACAGACAYCTAATAAGGAAAATGGCATTACATGGCCATCTCCCAACTCTCAGTTGCCCTCCACAGCAACTGGGGCCTTTCTGAAACATTCACTTTCAGGAAACCCCACGTACCATTTTGCAAAGAAAATAAAAAACTAACTCGTTCCAGTATTTCTCCTTCAAAACCTGAACAATATGAAGCATAGGCATTCACTTCCTTTTTCCCTGTTAATTTGCTGCAGGCAGAGAATGAATGCACGATGATTTTTTACAGGGCAAACTTGAACCTATACTTCAGACATCTTTCCTTATCCAAATCATTAGTTTCTCTAAATCATTTTCCAATTAGTTGCTCCAGGAGGTACAATTGTTGCACTGGCCTGAACATTTAGGATAAGACAAGGATACAGCTTCAGGTTCCAAGTGTCTTGTTTTCAGTCCTGGGAACTGAGGACCCTTGTTTGTGAGCTGGTAGTTCCAGTACCTCACTAGAAACACATTTCTAATGCCATAGAAATGCAAACCATGAAGGAAAAAAAAGGAAAGGAGATTAGCTTCCTGAAAACATGACCCTCCTTTTTTGCGACTCAGCCAATGACTTGAGATTTGTTTTGTGCTTAACATCGGAACAAACCTGCGGTCATTTAGGAACTTCATGGTTTCCATTAAACCGCACAGCATGGACATTTGGAATTTCATGGCAACTGTTAAGTGAGAATGTAGATCTTGCTTTTCCAGAGCACCGGCCTCTGCCGAGAGCTAACACCCACACACATTCACTCACATTCCTTAGCCAATTCATGTCATTAAGGAGACTTTAAGAACAGACAAAACAAAGAAAGAAAAAAAAAAAAAAAAAAACAAAAAACCCCCACCACTTAAACCTCTTTCTTAAGCACTTGAAAGCAAAATACTACAAGTGGAAATGTAATATTTAAATGCAGCAAACACATTGTGTCCATCTACAGTGTTTACAGCATTAACTCTGCAACCTCACTGTAAAGCCGAAGTATTGGAAACCACCTAATTACCCAAACATTTACCTCTCTGCAGGTGTAAATACATGGGCCTAATAAGCCTTCCCACTGTGAAAGCAGTTACTTAAATTATACTAAAATATTAAAAACTATTTAATGAGCTTTTTTACCCTAAATTAAATTGAGTGTGTGCCTTAACCTGCTTCAGGCAAAGGAAGTATCAAACATATTGGTTTTGAAACTAGCCATTATTTCCCATGTTGCAAAAATGGCAATTTTATTTCCCAACAGCAAATGAAACTGTCAGGAAAATTTAGATGCAATAAAATTGGGTGGTTAAACCAACATGCTGGATTTGGAATAAAACTGAATTAAAGGAATTAAAATTAAGCATTATGTCAGTCAAACTTTCTAAAAACTATTTTAAGTGGGGGGGGGTCGTGTTGGTTTGGGGTTTTTTTGTTTTGTTTTGTTGTTTTGTTTTTTTCCAAAAGTTAGGTTTTGGATGTGGTGAAGTCCCCCCATAACTACCCATTTTATGTCCATCAACAGTGTCACATTTGAAATTTGCGCAATGAAAAATATTTTGCATAAAATGTGTTGCTTCTGGCAACATTTCTGCCTAAATAAAAAGTTGTCAGGCAGTGTGTGACTTTAGTGGTACAGAGTTTTAAAATGGTGGCTTCAGTCCAAGGCTAGCTAATAACGGCTGACATGCACTGGAATCTTGAGGCCTAAATCAACATTGTTTTCACAGCTGTAATTAAGCCACCTAATCAGAAGCACATTTTGACGGGACAGTTTCTGGAAGCCAGACATTACAATTTCTTATGCCTGGAGCGCAGTGGCTCATGAGAGGTCCTCATTTAATTTCAGGTTTGTTGTTTTTTTTGTTTTTTTTTTTTTTTTTTTAAAAAGACTGTAAAATGAAAAGACTATAAAAAAAGCAGTGTACGACTGTTGAAATGAAGCAGGCCTATGTGTTCATGCCTTGACCAACCCTGCATCCCACCCTCCTTCGGCTCTCTGCCGAGTCCCCAGCTCTCAAGTGGCAGCTGCACACAGTGAGATTAAGGGCTTCTGCCAAAGTCAACAGATGAGCTGGTCTGAACTGGCTCTCTGTGTGTTCTGATTGTAAATTGTGCTGGTGATGATTAGAGAACTCTAACACAGGATGTCGACTCTTAAAACTGTCCAGAGAAAATAATTTTTTTTTTTTTTTTTTAAGTTCAGGAAATTTTTTTAAACTTCTTTTGTGGCTTGGTACATAGTGTTGTGTCTATAACTTTCAGATGATTCAAACATGAATTCACACAAATTAAGTAACTATATTATTAAAAAAATACACCGTTAGTTGCTCACAGCAAGATTCTTCATTTGGGGATGTTTATGTAGCAGTGTTGCTGCTGAATGCAATTCTCTGACTAGTACGCTYCAGCAGTCTTGTGCTTCTACCACCTGCCAGTGGAAGATACCCCTAAAATTCAGACTATCAAGTATTTTTGTTGTGTGACTATCACTTCAGGATGTTGTCATACCTGAAACAGCTAAACTGTCTTGCTCTTTTTCTGGAGTATGGCTACATTAGTAACTTTAACATAAACTTTCAACCCCAGAGGCCACTGTAAAACTATCAATATGAAGGCACCAGCCACTGGGGTCTGATTACATTTAGTTCTGCATTTTAATTACATATGGATTCTATTAACTGAACCTTTTGCCTTATAGGCAACATTTTAATCAAATTACTATAATTTTCAAATATGTTACTATAGTCTAACAAGTTAAAAGTTCACATACCTAGAATATTGAGTATCAAAAAATTTTTGCATAGAAAAGGAAGTATTCTTTACAAAATAGCAAATGTGTTGTTGGATTACTGTAACTGTTTTTGAACACCTTGCCCTAAGTTACATAATGTGATTTATAATATTGGTTTCATATTATTTTTTTTTATTGGTACTACATAATAAGCAAATAGTTTAAACTACATGATCTATACTGTTTGGTTACAACTATTACTTGTGTAAGCAATACCACATGACAAGGTGAGCATTTGCACTAGGATACTTGCATTCCTTGGCTATGCAGTAAGGCTGGCAAGTGACGCCCAATTGCTTAAAATCAGGTAAGAAATGCAAATATTTCAGTAAAAAATAGTTTCTGGAAGTATTATCACTTTGTGGATTCAGCCTGACAGAGACTTCAGGCTTAGCAAGTATTACGAATACAGTTTTCTATTTTTGCCTATACTGATATTTCCACACTTTCATGTCCATTATCATCTCAATAGTTGGGAAATTCTCCTTGTGGGCCTGTCAGATTTTTCTTTACTTACTATCACTTTAAAAACATTCATATGTTTCACAGTAAATAAACCACGCACTGGTCATTAACAGTACTGAGCAAAAGTTACAATCATTTGAGGTCCATATCTTACTGAATTCTGTCCTAAATTATTTCCAAGAAAACCCTCTGCAAGACAGAGGGTAACAATAAATATAACAAGTCCGATTATTTTTTGAAAGGCAAATTAGCAACTAGTATCTCCAAATCTTTCACAAAACCAGTTCAATTCTAAATCTTTCAAAAAATCTTTTCAGTTCAACTGTGCATCAGGCTAGCATGAAGTAGTGGAAAAGCCAAGCAGAGTGTTCATCCAGGACCTATCTGCTTCTTGCAACATCTGGGAAGAATTCCCCCAGCTACATCAGTCATTCCATGTCCTAACACAAGAGATATGGCTCCGGCCCATGAAAGATGCTGACATTTAACACGACWCCGATGTAGTGAGTGCCTTTCTCCTATGCAGCAAGTGAAAAAGCAAATAGGTTTTCTTCTTTCTTTCCAGTTCTGTCCTCATAATTCTAAATGTAAGACATTGCATCCCTGTTAGATGCAGGTAGGAAGAAACTATCAGTGGTGTAGTTAACTGGTAAGTTTGAGTTTTAAATATATCTTTTCTCTCTCCCCTCCATGAACAGGGTTCAAGTAGATCACGAGAACTGAGAGCTGACTACTCTGAGTAGGAAGAAAAGTGTACATTTTGCTTAATGTTGTTCTTCAACACAGAAATATAGAGCGTATGTCAACCACTACCATCTCAACAATACATATGGATTTTTCACGCATAAGATCATTCCACTTGCTTCTCTCGCCTTACCAAAACCTACAATTCCTGTCTTTTCAGTACTGTAAGTTATATCACTAGGCATTTTCAGACAAAGGACAGACACAGCCACAACTGTGGGAAAAAAAAAGTAAGGATGATGCAAAGACACATAAAGCAATGAATGATTTCGTTTTCAACCCCAGTTAGGAGAAGGATCCAAAGACAACAGTTGTTTCCATGGTTAGTTAGAGAACTCTGCTCTTCTTACAGACCTTCACTTCACCTCTCTCACCCATCTGAAACTCACCTTCTCCCCCTTTCAGTTAAAGTTATCCTTTTGGCTCCGCAAATTTCCATTTCTCCAGTGCACACAAAGCTTTTCTCTCCTCATCGTTTTTATAAATTACTGTATTTTCCCCTTCCTTTTCTATTCTCCTTTGATTCTGAAGTGAAAGCTGAAAAAGGAAGGAATATCACCAGATCAGCTGCACATTTAGGATCAGAGAAACACCTGACCACTTGTAATGTAACAGTGGCTTCTTTTGTTTGCCAAAACTGATACCAGAATATTTTAAATTCTTAAAATTCTGACAGCAGTACTGACATCAGGCATAAAATCTCAGGGCTGAAAGTGACGAAAACACTTTCTGGTGAAATTTTATAATGAATTGAATTCTGTCAGTCCTCGTATGTGTCAGGTCACACTGGAAAATACAGTGTCACTGCATCCACTCCCCACAACACTGTGCTTGCAGCAACAAACTTTGGCAGTACAGACACCATGGATTCACGTGCTAGCCATGTTGCTCCACAGCACCCACAAAGTAATTGCTTATGACTATACTACTGCACAGTACAGCACTTAAAAGCTCTCAGTTCAAAGCCTACTTATTAATGCAACTCTGAATGAAAGTTTAAGTATAGTAATAAACTAATGTATCTGAAGAAGTAGTAAAATGGGTCAAAGCAGGAGAATCCAGTACTGTTAAAGTAACTGGCAAGTCTTCATTTAACAGGAAAACTTGAAGCACATTCCAGTTCGTGATGTTTATATTACTAGATGTTGCTGAACAAGAAAAAGTCAGGAAAAAAGAAATACAAGAACATTTTAGCTGATATCTTCTCTGCTTACATACAGATCATCTGTACAGTTAGTTACGACCAGTGAAGTACTTCCACCTTCTAGGCACATTAAGCTTTCCTAAGGAAAATCATAAGAAGGCATAAAGGCAGAGACATGTAAAGGGAAACAATACAGTCTCTTAAATTTCATGGAGAAAATGGCAGTGCAGGTGCAGTACTGAGTTCAGTGCTCAGTGAAGTAATTCTCCATCTTATTTCATGCTAGAGGTTGACCGCTGGCTTCTCTGATCCTCTTCTGGCAACCTACACCCTTATAGTCAAGACTACATATGGCCCTATCAATGACGTCTTAGCTGAACTCTTACTGTTACTAGCTTTAGCAATTATAGGTATGACCCTTAATGTGGGGATGCAGCAAGTTATGGAGGACAGAATGGTGACTGTGGTACTTGCACTTCAGAGAAAGTAAATTTTAAAAAACAAGGAAATGCACGGAAGTGAAACTGTTATGGTTGCAAAGAAAGAGTACTATGAAATGGTAATGGTCTGATAACAGAAATAAAAGAAAAAGACATTTTAGAAATATAAGGGAAATTTCAGAAGCATTTGGTAAAGAAGAAAAAAATGGGAGAAATTAAAAACAAACAAACAAACAAACAAACAAACAAACCAGAAAAGAGATACAGGAATAGGGAACAATAGAAAAAAAAGAAGGTTTAGGTAGAAAACCAATAATCTGTATTTCAGCCATACTGAATTTTAAAGAGTTGCAAGAATGAAAAATGCACACAGCCCTTCTCTGCACAGAGGAAGAATCATCAGAGCTGAGTACGACAGACAGATAGCTGGACACTAATGAAGAGTACAGAGACATTCTGCTATTGACTCTTCTTCACCCCACATAATAATTCTGTAAGCAGTGTTTCCAGCATTCATCTCAGCTCTGTCCATCATAACCCTATCCCTTCCTGTTCCTCTCTGTTGGCATTAGCATGAGTGCACATAGCAATCTCAGAATCTAGAGACTATTGACTAGAAGGGAAGTGGTTGGACTAGAAGCAGACTGGAGGATGGAGATGTCTATTCAGAGTCTTAGATAAAAGATGAGGAGTCAGAATCACCGATGTTGCCTTATGGCATCAGTTTTGTTTTTACAATTATCAGCAAAACCCAAACCACAGAAGAGGAAAAAAGTGGTGTGAATAGAAAGAAAGGTGACGTAGTTAGCAAATTTCAGTACAAAAAGGTCAATTAGGAAAGCACTACCTTCCGAACATGGAAAAGATCAATACTGATGAATGGCCYAAACTTGCATGCAATGGACAGTTGGGAGGGCAAGAACCTTATGCAACTGACATACAAGACATCAAGAGACAGCCACAACATAGTGAGATAAAACCCAGTCTTATAAGGTAAGGGTCCACACATGGTATACACCTGAAAGACTTCTCAATAATGTGTTTCAGCACTGAGCAATAGGTTACTGTTCTAGGAACACAAGCATACGTCATATGAAGACCTGCAATTAATACAGTCCAGGTGCTGTGCCTGTCTCCTACACAAAAAGTTTTGCCTGCAATGTTACTAGAACTGGATATGTGATTAAACACAGTGGACTGAAACCAGCAAAGTGTGTACAATTTTGAAACCAAATAGATGCTCAAGAAAAGCCATTACTCTCATTTAAAATAATCAAGCAAAAAAAATCTGTTTTATTTTTTTAATACAGAAAGAAATTTAGTGCAAAACTTCTTCCTCAAAATCAGAATAGAACAGTATCGGCTGAAACTTTAAAATGTAAGTCACTCCGGAAATCAGTGATGCCTGAAGTTACTAAAAGCCATGCTTGATGCAACTTTTGCAAATATTATGGACAAGCTCTACAAAAAACCCGAATACTACAAAATATACCATAAACACTTATACTTTTTTCATGGAAGTTTGAGAATATATCATTCTGAATTTTTTGCCTTTACATTAAAATCTTAAACCATTTTCTATTAATGCTTATGCTTAGGTTCAAATTAAACTGCCTCTAAGGGAAGAACTATTCTTCTCCCCAGAGGGTCGTACAGAAGGGCAAACAGATCCTACTCCAATGCAAAAAGTATCACCTTTACATTGATACTGTAGGCAGACACAAATTACGTAAAAAGCACTGCATTTAATCACAGGCATCAGAGAGCTGGGGAGGGCAGGTTGTTTGTTTTCACTGTGACATATCAAGCCACTGCATACCCCTTCATAGACAGGACTAGCATAATCTTTGCTAAAAGCTCTCTCAATCCAAATGAAAGCAAACCTCTCTGCAGCAAATTTGGCGGACTTCCCAATCCTTAGTGCACAAGTGGTCATCTAGATTTAAACAAAAAACCAATCATAACAGGCAAAGGAGCAACCCAATTACACTGGGCACAGGCTCAGCAGGACACATGTAAACCTAGTAGAAAACATGAAGAAAGCCTGGTTGGAGGAGAAAAAAAGCAATTTCAGTGAAGGAATTTCATTTAGTTTCTTAGAAAGGTTGTGCAGTCACAAATAAAACAAAGCTTTCATTCAACAATTGTCATCTCAAGATCTTAAAACTGAAATTCAGCACTGATTAATATATTTTCTATTTGCGCTAATTTCCCATTGTGCTGATGCAATTTAGAAGCAGGATAAGAAATTAATGTAATTCTGTTGGAAACAACCAAAGTCATAGCCACAGCCTTTGATATACATTTGCGGATGTGTTTACGTCATTTCTATTAGTGACATCTCTCTTCTCACAGATCTTCTGTTTCAAAAAGAAAGACAAATAATCCTCATTTTCTTTATGGTCCTTTGCCTCACAAAAATAAAAGAAGAGAAAGGAGGAAGGAGAGGAGAACAAAAAAAAAAACAAAAAACAAACAAACTCCAAAGCTTTCTCCTTTATCCTGTGTGGAAAAGTAAAGAAAGATGGAGAAGAAATACATCAAGTGTATGCAAGTTGCACAGCTTACACAGTCTCATTCTAGACATACTTGGCTACATATTTATGACAGTTTATGTGTCTGGCCTCCTGCCTGTGTGACACAAATACATCTGCATTCAGTAATCTTAGAGAGAGATCTTAGATCTCAAGAATCACCTTATTAGCCTAAAATAAGTCCAAGTATCTTTGTGGGCAACAACATTTTAGACAAGAAATGATTTCTGAAATTGGATTTTAACCTTGTAACTTCAGTAAGAAGTTTTATTCATAAGCACAATTGTCTAAAAAAAAAAATCACATCTCCTAATAAACATTTTGTTTACATGCACAGTTAATAACATTCTGTTTTAATATGGTGCTATATCTTTAGATGGTTAAATTCTTCAGATCCAAAATTCAACCGTTTGCTGTACTGCTAAAACCAAAGAAATCACAATGTATATTTTTCCAGTAACAGCAGCAATGAACAGGTCCTTGTAGAAGATACAGTAGTAAAATTAATCCTTGTTTTAACTTTTACCACCCCCTTTCTCTTCTGAAAACGTCTCAGGTTTCTGTTGACACTAGTTTTATTGCTCTATTATGTTTATAATGAAATATTATTGTATTTCCCTACAGAAACTATGCAGCATGAAGGGAGATGCTGGCTAGGAAACCACATCCAAATGACAAAAATTACTTGGAAAGCAGACTTACCAATTGTAAGCTTTCACTTTCAGGAAGACAAGCTGTTTGGAGCTTGGACTTTAAGGCTGCAGTGTGAAGATGATGAGACGCTGTTTCTCTCACTAACATGTCAATTCTGGAACTTGCAAGTTGGTAGACATCCATAAAACTTTCAATCATGGCCTTTAAAAAGTAAAATAAATCATCAGTGCCAGGCAGGCTATACTTAAATGCCAAATAGCATACATCCAAATTCATTACAGAAGACCTAACTTCTATTAATCAGAGAAATCAAACAAAGGTTGGTAGCCAGGCAAAATTTCAGGCTCAGGGCTTAAACATTAAAAAGGTCTAACATGGGATTTTGTATTCCTTCTAAAGTCTTAAATATTGATAGCATTGAAGAAAAACAAATGACTGTGCACCCTAATTAGAAGGTGTTTTGATGAGCTGTTTTCAAACATGCAGTACTGCATTGAGCAGCTGATACCATTTTTCATTGTATTTAAATACAAGACAGCACAAGTTCAATTTCTGTTTACAAAGAATCACTATACAGTTTCAGGTAAATGTTCATACTTTCAAAATGAGTCGAGTTACTAACCCTCCCACTCCACCTTAAAAAAAAAAATTAATTTGGCAGAAACAAAAGAAATGCAGTAAACCTACAGACCTCTGAAAGTAAATAATCTGATTACAATATGGCTGGGAAAATATAATTGTTTTCATGTATATAGTGGAAGAATGTCCCAACCGTGTAATATTGATCAGACTGATTAATAGTTAGCAGCACAAGAGAGTACAAATGATTTGGCAGTACTGGTAACTTTATCCTAAATAGTGTAACACTGTTGAGATTATTGGTCTTCTTTACAACTGGTTAATCACATTTTATAAGCTATTGTTTTCCCTTCTGAAATGACCTGTAGCGAGTTTCTACTGTAAGAACGTATTACAGATAATATGAAATTGGCCTTTTGAACATAAGTCTGTGGTACAGGCAAAAATAAACTTAGCACTACAAACAGACATTCACAAAGATATTTACTGTTTTCCTTTCTTTGTTCTCAAACACGCTACTGCTTTTCAGAATAAAAGTTAACATAGCTGAAATCAATCAAGTTATTTCATTGTCAAATGTAGAAAACAGCAGTGGCAAATTAACACTATCATATCTTTTCTCAACAGAAAGAATATCCAAAATGTTTTACATACTATGGTGCTAGACCTAAAAGTGTATTCATACAGCTCAGTAAATCTGCTGCTGTCAGGTCTAATCCTGCTTTTAAAATTTTTCATCCACATGCAACGTGACTAAAATGCTGCAGCTCTTCACAAACAATACCAAGCAAGAATGTGGATATATCTCACACCCCATATAAAACTGCCTGAGAGTCTTTATATGGCAACTGCCCACATGTTAAAAATTAGACATATATTGAAATACGTCTACAGGCTGGGCCTGTGACTCATAAACAAGGATTACACCAATGCGTCATAAGAAGCTGTGTCTCAAATCTCACAGAAAAAAATCTTATGAGTTCCTTTGATTACTTCCCAGATGATATTTAAAGGTGTCACTGAACTAGAATGCATAGAGATGATTCCTTACCTTCTTCCTTCTACCTCTTTTACAAAGGTAGTGAAGCCACTAACCTATACAGCTTCACCCACCATCTCCAGAGCCACTCTAAGTCCATGAAGTTATCTGAAACAGCAGTTCTTTGCTGCTCAATTCAGCTATTTCATTTGTTCTCTTGTTTAATGAGTTCAAAAATTTTCAATCTAGGGAAAATGCATTCATTCACGAGCTTTTATTTTCAGACATGGTAAATATTTTTTCTAAGACATCCAGATTTTTTTTCAGTCCAGAAGGAAGCAATTTCTCAGCTATTAACGATTCATTACCGATGTAGAAGGTAGCATTTATGCACCCATAGGTACACACTCCTTCTAGTATATCCCAGCTCCCAGGGTCAGTTTAGATTTCTCTCACTCAGGACCAGGTTAGGGAAAACAGTATTTTGGGGTCTTCCAGTGGGTGACGTGGAATCCTTGATAATGAGTGTGCAGAACATCTATTCTAAATGCCAGCTGGAGGAAGACAAATACCATTGGAAGGCATTCATTTACATATGATTTTACGTAACTCATGTCAGTCACAGATTGAGTCACGGATCTGTTTTCCTCAATACAAAAGTTCCGCTTATTGGAAAGCCTGATACATGGGGAATGGGCACACTACCTGGTAACTTGCATGTTATAAGATCTGTCACACAATGATTAAACACATCTCTAAAGGACTTCAGCACTTTAATTTAGATCCCTATTTGCAGATTACAGATACAAATATATCTGCAGCTCTGGAAACTGTTCCATGATCCACAAAGTCTGTCGACTGAATTTCAGAGAAGGCACATCTAGTTCTGCAGAATTTTTTCCTCTCCTGCTAAGAAGGAGTGTTTTCTTTTGTTTTTAAGTACACATAGCAATAAGATGTATACATAGTTTTTAAGTATACATAGCAATAAGATATTTCAGCAACCCTCCTGATTAATTTTTATAGCATAAAATTTGGCATTCATACACATCTGCAGGATCTATATTTAAGGGAGCATTTCTGGGTTTGAATGTGTTAGTAATAGTGCGACATGCAAACTGGGAACAGAACATGAAACAATAAAAATTTGTCTTCCGTTACAAATAAAAATGTTTTAAAAATACACACCAGAAAATGACTTCTGTTCAGAAAGGCCAGATATAGCGATTCCTGAACATTATAGGAACCAGTAGTATTGCAACTCAGACCACTTTAAAAGTTAAAACCTTTTCAGACAGATGAGGATTATAGGAAAGTTAGTAGGGAGAAGACTTAACCAAGGAGGCCACAGCAATAGTGGGGCTGAAGAATACTAATTTTAAACATTACTGGCTCTAGGTGTCCCTGCTTGAGCAGGGGGCTTGGATCAGATGATCTCCAGAGGTCCCTTCCAACCTCAACCAGTCTGTAATTCGGTGATTACAAAGTCTTCCTAAGGATGGAACACGATGCAAGTTAATTATGGTTGAAATTTACATAGGACTGTCAGTTTTAAGAGCAGAAATTGTAATGAATTACTCTGCATTAATCAAAGAAAAAGAGGAATTAATCAGACAGCTGAATGGCTTTTTTCAGTGACCTCTTCCCTTTCCTATTACTCTACACAATGTCTTATTTTATAAAGGATTTCACTATTATTTAAAGTTCTACATCACTTGCTACTGATATGGCAGAAGCAAATATAATGGTAGGAGTGTTTTCAATGTCAAAAGTGCCTTCAATGTGAGAGGACACCCATGCTCCAACACTAAGTCAAGACACAGGCAGCTTAATGAAAACAGATGCATGACTTTCCCCAATAATTGGCTGCAACTCACAGGATAAACATATATCCATAAGGTTGGCATGCAGAAAGGATGCTTTCATGCTGAAGGTGCTGGACTGGGCACAAGATTTGCAAGAGTGCTCAAGTCCCATTTTCAAATATAACTTTCAATGGACAAGTTATTTTAAGCCTAAGTACTTCTAAGGATCTCTTTCAATGGGTATTTATACATTTAAAACAGTATCCCCATCTAGAAAATCCCTATGAKCACTTTAACTATCCTTGAATTCAAAGCAAATCAGAAAATTTTGAAAAATTTAGGTACATGCTATTCACATGATAAGGGAACAAAGTATTTTAAATGTCAGATCCTTATTTATTCAGAAAATGGGACTCTGAAGATTCTGAGCATTGTACACCTGGCCGTTTTGCCTGCCTCCCCAGCTTGTATAAACATGGCCGAAAAACAGGAGCATTGCAAAACCATGTATGTGCATAGCCATCTACCAATGCTCCAATACCCTGAATATACATAGATAAGCACATAAATAGATAAAAGAGAACATATATAAAATTCAACAAAGATTGGACATGTTTTGTTTTAAGTGAAATTAACAGATGAGGTTTATTTCAAAGCAGCCATAAGGAAGAAGGTCCTTAATGTGTAAGCTAATATGAGGGTAATACGAGGGTACACATAAAAATTTCTGGCTTAAGCTACAGGTTCGTGAAGCTGAGAAACTCGATTTGAAAGTAAAAGTGAGGCAAACTAATTTGATGCTGTTGATAAACTACAAACCAGTGAACTGCAGAGCGAAATTTAAGCTGTGCTTTCTTTCTCCAGATTAATTTTAAAAGGACTGAGAACACTTAACATTAGAGAGAGTCTTCCAGAGGACATGTAAAAACAATTTTTTCTAATACTCCCTCCATGTACTTTGGAATAACCTCCCTCCATTGGAATAACCAATCATTTCCTTGTTCTGTACACCATTTCTAAAACCAGTAATTTTGACGTGCACAGTGCTATAGAGGCTTTAAAACAGCTTTTGCATGTGTTACTGGCTATAAATTTACAAGACTGGAAGACTCCAGTCTTCAGGAGTATTTTATTTAAAGTGAAAAATGGCTAATACTGACAAATTACACAACAATCTTTAAGGAACATGAAACACAAAAAGAAAATAAACTCTTTTTTCAATTAATTTATGAAATTCAAAGGTTACTCAAACTTCAGCTGTTCTCAATTCAGTTACAGTAGAAACATATGACAAGAAATATACAGATCAGCATATGCAAATTAGCAGAAGACCTCTCATCAAAGTTTTAATGTATTTATTATACATTATAAAACTGGCATTTTTAATTCCAAATTAAAACATTGTACATGTTGTCTCCCTTGCCCTCAGTGCTTGGCTAATGAGAGCAAACACAGTTCAAAACAACTTATTTGGATTATGAATTATAAATAATTGTGAATGGAAGTTTCCACTTAAAGTTTTAGACTATTGTGAAGTTACAAATAAAATACCATGTGATTAAGAATTAGTTTCATTATTTTTATATCCATGTTATACTATTAACTCAGGATCTTATTAGGTCTGCTGTTATCATACAATTGTATCTCCTGTTTAGAAGGAACAAAACTAAAGGAAGGAGACCTTATGTGAAATGATCCTTATTAAAAGGTATCAAGCAGACTAACAGCCTGACAATATACGCATTGAGTTTGTAACATCAGAAGCAGCAGCCAGAATAACAAGACCATCTACTTTACAAAATGTGCTTAAAAAAAAAAGTATAAAAAAAGTCAAAATTAACATTTGACTGTTAAGTTCTCCGGAAACTCTTCAACTAAAAAGAATGTTAGCAGGTAGTAAATTTACCTAAGGGCAACATATACAAAAGGATGAAAAAGAAGAAGAGAAGGAATAACAAATGGACTTCAGAAGAATAAAAGACTAACTCTAGTATAACAAAGTGCTTCGATGAGAATCTGAAAAGACTGAGAATTTCATTTATGGTACAGAATTTGGCTGAAGTGCAGCTCAGGCAAAAGCAAGCAGTGTGAAAACAAAACTCCACACAGTGGAGTTCTGCATGCTTAATGGATAACCTATAGAATGCCTGTCATTACTGCCTTACTTCAAACTGACATAAGTAAGATTAGTTAAAAGGAGTCCCAAAATCAAAACATACGTCAATTGCTTTTTTTTTCAGAAGCAAGATTTCAGAATACTTATTATAGATTTGAGAGCACTATATTTGGGGAAGAATGGATTAAAATTCATTTCCCCCATACATTTTAGCATTTGAAAACCCATTCTGGATGACTTGACCCATAGTCCAAAACGTCTAGTGGCAACATCAGTGGAGGATGTAAATACAGCAGCTTCTCAGGCATCAGAAAAAACCCTCAAGGGAAACAGCATTCAGCAAAATTGCACTTTTGCAGCTGTTTGGCACTTCTTTAATGATCTATTCTCCTTGTATCTCGTTTCAACACTAAACTTTTTGTTGTGTTCCATTCAAGCGTGGCATGCACAATTTAAATGTGCCAAAAAGCAGGTCAGTTCTGTTACAACTTTTTTTTTTCCCCAACGAAAGCTGACTCAGTGCCACACACGGGGCCTAACGCTATCCCCTTCGCTTCAATAACAATTACTTTACCCTGTAGGTCTCAGAGGATAGCCCAAGGGAATGAAGCTCTAAATAAAAGGCTAGATTCTCTGCAAGAGGTAATGACATGACTTCCTACAAGAAAATTGGAAAGGGAGAATTGAAATTGACAAAGACTAAAGGGAAAGTGCTTCTACTGGAAACCACAGCAGATGGGCATAACAACAATTGCCATGAAAATTATTACAAAGTGTAAGAGTTTCAAAAATAACATTGATTTTCTAGAAACCGATAAATTAAGACCAATGTGTTTGTTGGTATGATCAGGTAGAAAGCATCCTGAGAATTTTATAGCAAAGGAGGTACCTGCAGCCTTGACTACTCAGAAATATCTCTGGACCAAGCAAGCAAATCACCACTCAACAAAATTAAAGAAATGCAGATTTTTATAGGCCAATGTTTGCATGCAAAGACCATTCTCACTGCCTGTTGCACAAAGTCAAGCATAGCTACATGCTAAATGTAAAGGAAAAACAATCGCTGCCCTGAATAACTTGTAGTTTAAGCTACAGCTATGAGGAAAATGCTACCAATACATTGTACCACTTCCCATCTTCTTACACAGTCTTGATACAAAAAGAACATTTCAGTCTGTCAGGGAGGAAGAGAATTTTTAAGTAAATGGTTTTCACGAGAAAGAAATGGAAACTGAAAGAAGTTTCACACTAGTACCCTTCCTTCAACTTTATCTTACAGTGTATATTCTAGATAGGGATGAAAGAAAGAGGGACAGGTAGTCACTGAAAACAATATAAAGTCCATGTTAAAGTGCCTCAACTGTGAGCATGAAAATATGCTTAGAGTGAGCACAATATATTACCACTGATGAGAGGAACTAAACAGCAGCAGTCACAACAGAAAAGTCAGGATGCAGTTTTATTAAAAAAAAAATGGCAGTGTCCCATCACACATTCAGTCTTGAGGAGAAACAAAAGAGTAAATCGTCTCATCAAAATCCAGGTGAAATGTCAAGTGAAAGTACAAGAGTTGCCTGTATCTGGATGATGTTGCTCTTGGTCTACTGGAGTGACATCTTGGAACAAAAAAGATGTACAAAAGCTGAAGTACAGAATTCTGCTTTCACAACCAAATTCATAGAAGTAAAATCAATTTTAAAAAGCATATTCTTTCTTACTTTTAAGGGACTCCTACAGATGGATATCCTATATGAGCAAACCAATTTTTATAAATAAATAAACACTAAGTCTTAACTGTCTGAAATCTAATAGGTGTATGTGTATGAGAACAATTTAAGGAGGGGAGAGAAGCAGACATTAAGCTATCAAGTTACTAAGTAGGAAAATCTGAAGCAACTTCACATGGAAGGTAAATGTGAGATCTGAGAAACTCTTCTTGCTGTCCACAAACTATCCAACATAAGTAACTAACTCGACTATTTGCCAACGTAGTAGAAACAATTAGTTTACTGAAAATTAAAGTACATTTTTTTCATCGGTTTTAAAGAGTGCTCTAATAGATAAGACCGAAAGAAATATGCTTTACAGACAAATAAATGCTACTGAGGCTTTTATGAATCTTTTTAGAAACTAATGAAAAAATACCAATTTAGTTTTAACCAGTGTAGAAAAAGTCTGTTGCTGACTCCAGCAGAAGAAAATGATCACCCCACAAAATCTGGGTTCAGTGTAGACATTTCCTTAAATATTTTGACTAGAGCTATGAAGAGATATAGATTATTCCTTTCTGGCCACAAGAAGCAGCTTTTCAATTTTAGATTAAAACATTTTCAAACTGAATTAGATAAAATATTTTACATATGCTTTGAAGGGAGAAATGTGTTCACTTTGTATTTTCCACAAATAAATGAAGACAAAAAAAATGAAGACAATCTACGCTGTAGTTGCCATTTGTTAGGAGAGACAAAGGTCCCTTCTGGCAGATTTAGTCAATATGACAACTGCAATTATGTGGCTCATACATAAACAATCATTACTGAGTCCTAATCTTCATATCAGATTTTAGGCGAATGCTCAAGTCTAATGGAGCCGAAGGGCTAGAAAACTGCACAAAGTTTTGTCATACAGTTACTTAATTTCCTTTGCTTTTCTCATGAAGTGCTTATCGTAGCACTGCATTTTAATTCAACATAAATATTTCATCCTACATAAAGCAATATTTTATAGTTTTGTAAGGAAACTCTAAAGTATACCTGTTAGGTTGGATAGCAAACTAATTTTTTCATTTTGGCTTCTCACCAAAACATCAGTTATGTGCACAAATTCATGATGCCAGCACAGGAAAAAGCACCAGTCAGTCTCCATAGAGAAAGTAATGATCTAGAAAAGCTGAACTGAATTCCTCAGCTAAAGGGACACACCCTTCATCTAACGTCCACTGCCACATATAGGATGGACAGGTGTTCTCCCTTCCTTCTGCCTCAACTCAGATGTTAGTGAGCTAACTAGTTTGCTTCATACATTCTTGAACTTTACCAAAGTTTGTATTTAAAAAAAAAACCAACATACAAATGGCTAGATTTTAAATCAGACTTGCTTTCCAGACCTGATTTATGCCATGAAAATGTTTTATTAGAAACTTCAGGGACAACAGCTCTTGTTCCAAAATCTGAAGAGTCAAAGGAAATTTAAAAAGCACAGTACACCTACTACTGACCTTTACAATGAGCATACATATTAGCACCCCTCTTTCCAAAGCAAAAGTTGGAGAAAATTGGCAATGTCTGCCTGTCATCTCTGAATATGTAGTTCTACTAACAATGGATGTACAGCTGAAGAAAACCCTTGTTGGGGAAAACTGATTCTGTTTGTCTATCTTTTTGGCGTTTGTCATACAGATGACAGATTAGATCAACTCAGAAAAGTATAAATCCCAATCAACACATGCTAAAAATGGGTGGATGAGTGAGACTCCACTATACTGAAGTTTGGGCCTCTTCTATGCAAGAGGTCAACAGGCTAAGTGAGAAAGCTGTTCACCTGGAAAAGCCTGAAAGACAAAGAGAAGACGACACTAACTTTTCTGTTGGCAGAGCTCTGGTTGTCCTCATTCAGACCAACAATTCAAAGACATGTTGTTACCTGATGAGCTTTTTTAGATAATATTTTGGAAGACATTGATTTTCTGCTTTGTCTTCAGCAAATGCACCAAGCATCTTTTCATTAAATGGAAACTTATAACTAGATTGCAGAATAGGATTTGAATTATTAGGTTGGGAGCCTGGCAAGTAAGGAACAGGCTGTTATGGTCCATTCCCCTGTCTGGCCAACAGTCAACAATTAGATCCAATTCCTTAGAAGCATGAGAGATAACGTGACTTTCTGAATTCTGTTTATAAAACTCGATGCTTATAGCAACACTGAAAGGAGAAAACTAAGGAGGATAGGCACGGGTGAGACGAGTTTGCCTTGAGAGCGTACAGTATTCTTCAACAATAGGATGAGAAGTAAAATACCCTATATTGTAGGGTATCGTAACTAGATTGAAAAAGCCCTTTTTAATCTTTCTTTTTTACCAGATTTGGTAATGACTGCAGGCACCGCAACATCATGTGCTTGAGTGGTGACCTTAACAGTGGACCAACAAAAGCAGCTGGTTCTTATCCAAGGATCCCAGGCTATCCTAACTTATAAACACCCTAGAGGACAGCATTTTCCAAACTACTTCTGATGTTAATTGGTTAGTACTTCCTTATTCATTTTTCAGAGCTGGACCACTACTTGCAGTTAGGTCATTTATGAGCAATTGTGCCTATGGATGTTGGTAACATAGAGAAATCACTTCCACAGCTTACCAAATCTAGAAATTATAGATGATTTCTACTGTTTTTCACCTTTTCACAGTCCCGAAATGAGGAAAGTAACCTGAAAAGAAACAACTACTGATGAAGTGGCAAAGAATGGGAGGTGATTATGACAGATGATGCCAAAGCATGACCAGTATAAAGAAGGTAAACTGGGAATATTTATTAACATTAACATTAAATGAAGTAGAAGAAACCATTTTCAATACAGACATAGAAAATAGTTTTTCAGAAAGCTGCGAAAGTGCTTTCCACAAGACATGTGAATGTTTAACTTTACATGGGTTCAAAAAGCAATGGGAAAATAAACGGCTGTTGAATACAAAAATATGAATTTTGTTTCAGGAGGTCCTTGGACTAAAATGGTGGAGGCTGGGAGAAATTCTGGAAACATTTTAGCCCTGTTTCTTATACTCCTCTTTTTTTTACTTTCCCCTGTCCAACCTGTTTCTAAGCAGGGACAACCAGAGTTACTGCTATTCTGTGTGCCCTCTAGGCATTAAATGTTTACTCAGTCCCACAGTCTATTTCCCAAAGGAGTAAAATTTGCAGCAAGTTTCACATGGAATAAATGCAGAACAAATCAAGCATCTAGGATAGTGACCTTTGCCAAGGTACAGACAAACATCACATTTTGACATGTAGGAGACTCGCTGCTCAAAACCCAGTCCTGTGGTCTTTGCAAGAATTCGTAAAAACTTCAGAATTTAAACTTCAACTTGTAATCTTTAGGTTGCACAATATGAAAGTAATTTATAAAAAAAAGTTATTCCTTTGAGAATGGGAAACTGGATGGAGAGAAACTCTGGCACTATTGGCAGTAGCAACGACATGATGCTTTGCTCTCTAATCTCTCCCTTTAGTATTTGTCAATTATGATACCATCAGGAAGAGGGGGACCTACAAATGGGTGCTGGTATTGGAAAAGAACACACAACTGCCCCTGAACAGAGAGAAGTCAGAACTAAAATATAGTCTTCAAGTATTAAATGGGATTGCAGGTTTGCCCCACAGATGGAATAGGTGACTGTTTCCTCCCGATCTTTACTTTAGAATTGCACTTTTGTCAAAAAAGACCATGATGTGGAAGCAATCCAAAGGAATGTAAGTGTAAATTCTTTCAGGGCTCCAGGAGGATAAACAAATGGTGGTCTTTCCATGGATATTATCATTTTAAAAGCCATGAAAGATGCAATCAATCCTTTGCAGGTATACTTGCCAACATGCAGACTGTGTATCCCTATTATTCAGGTTTACAAAACAGTTCCACATTCACCCTCTTTTTATTAACTTTAGCACCCGCCAGCCCTCTCCATTTTCTCCCCACCCCCTAATTTCTTACCACCTTTTTGCTTCTAACAGGAAGAGACCATAATGAGGGAAGAGAACATAATTAAGGAAGAGACCATAATGAAGGGAGAGTTAAAGAACACCATAATGAAATTGGGTACTGCAACAGACAAGTATTCGTTAAAAATGAGTGCCCTATTTCAAGCATATTTGTCCTGGAACACCTACAGCAATAGACCTTATCAATCCTAAGAATTTATGCTTTTCACAGTCCAATATAAATGTCGGAACTTTGACCTTAGGATTCTAGCAGCACGTATCACTGGACCATCAATCAATTCAGTAACTGAAAAATCAAGACAACAGCTTCAAAGTAGTTCATTATGATTCCTGCAAGTTAACAATGTAAAAAAGAAAATTCACACGTAACAACATATGTGAATTTATGAACCACAATTTAGACACCCTCCTCCACCCCGCAAAAAATACCCAAACAAATTAATTAGTGGCAAATTGGTAGAAATTGGTCAAAAACAGGTTAACTTTTAATCCTTTCAAAACTCATCCTCTTCGAATTTCACTTCAGTGGTGTACCACTCGGGATGCTATCCCAGTCTATTTCTTCAATACAGGACAACTGTGGAATTAACAGGACAGCCTGTTTTTTTATGCCTAGTTTTACATTCTGAAAGGTTTACTGTGTTTTTCTTAATCCTTAAGTTGCACATTCATTGCTATATTTTCGTCTAACTGCTGTCACTTATATTGTCATGCAGAAGGGCAAATCAGGGTCAGTTTATGTAAGCGGCATCAATCTGAAAAACTTCATCAGTCTTTATTTCAAGGCATTATGCAAAGAAAGCCGACATTAAGAGAGCCTTAACTGACAGCAAATGAAATCAATCAGCAAATCACTAAGCCATAATAAACTCACTCAAGTAGTAGATAACCCTTCCTCTTCCAGGTCTTTAACTACAAGGCCCACCAAATGCAGTATCTGGGCAGAAATGTCTCCCTTGATTCCATTACAAAATTCTTGCACTAATATAGTGCATTATTTAGTAATTTTTTCTTGTTCTGTAAGCAATCGATGAGAATAACAAACAGATAGATATGTTTTCTAATAATGGAATACTAAGCAGTTAAGTGAAAAAAGACTAAACAAAAGATTCAGCATTTGAAGAAGTTTCTTTTTTTAGTTTAAATGTAATTAATAATAAAAAATAGTTTGATTCTGTTTCTGCTACTAAGATATTTGTATAATAAAGACTATTGCCTTATTAATTCCTATTGCTTAGACTCCCTTGCTCAGCATTTCTTCTTAGTTTTTGAAATTAAAAGAACCAGTACAAAAAAAGCAAGACTCCAGACAATTCCTAATCTTTCATGGTATTCGCTTCATGAATTCATTTTGTAACTCACATGATTATCAACAGTTTAACAGCTATGCTTCTGAATGGGCTTATCTGTGTTACAGCAGTACACACTGTAGACAATATCAAACAATACAGTCACATCCAAGCTACGCAGTGGTTATCTGGTAAAATTACTCCTTTTCTGAAGATACGGCGCAGAGATAATCCCATGCAGTTCTGAAAGATAGGATTTCTGAAGTAAGAAAAATTGCCTAACAAACAAGGTGCTGTGAAAACAATATTTGTTATTTTCTGTTATTGAACGATGCTTTATTTTTGTAGTTACAGCATTTAGGAGTCTGCCCTTTTTCACTGAGGCAGCTTTGGGTACATATTGAGATCACTATGTCTCTAGAGTAATTTTTCTCATAAAAGAATAGTGACTAGAGGTCAATAAAAATGCTTCCTGTTGGTTCCTTATGCTATAAGATGCAGCAACCTGGTAACCAGCTGGGAAAAAAAAAAACATCCCAGGATTACAAGCAGAAGCAAAACTAAATAAATAAACTTGGTGAATTAACATCATATTTTGCACGGTTCTCATAGAGCTTTCTTGCATATCAGCACAGATCATTCGTAAGAGATTACCCACATGCAACAGACACAAATGTATGAAAAAGTCTAAGTGGACAAAGGCAGATAGTTACACAATGCATGACAGGGTCAAGAAAGAAAATTTTCCATTAAGAAAGGTTACTGAAAGGTTAAATGATTATATGCTAACTTTCGCATTCAAGATAATCAGCAGCAGAGCTTAACTTAAAGTTTTTACAAAACTAATAATGCTTATGAAAGAGGGTGGACAACAGTTAGTAGTTTTAGAGGCATAAAGAGACAGCTTTCAGTAATTGATTAATTGGTGATTACAGATACTGACTTTGATATTTACAGTCCCACAGTGCCAAAGACTTAACAGGGTTGGGGTGCAATCAGTGTACCAGCCAACTACAAAGCCTATATGGTTCTTCATATAGTCTCTATTCATTTATTAGAATGAAGAAAGGCAAAGAAAGAAACAAAAAAGTGAAAGGATGACTGAGAAAGCGAGGGAAAGGGGCTAATGATAAGGAGGGGGAAAATGAAAAAAGGAGAAACAGCAATAAAAAGCCCATAGCAGACAGGGAAGAAAAGACTGCCAAAAGAAATGCTGTGAAAAGGAGAGGAAGTTGGGAACATGGTTAACCCGCAGAAATGAGAAGGGGTGTGAAATTCAAATTATAAAAGGYAAATTTCCAACATCACTGGCATTTTGAAGAACACTTTTTGTATTTTTAAATTGTGTTTTGCTAACATACATTAATGTTATGTTTTAAAGGAATTGTAGTTAAAATAAATTATGCAAAAATTACTTCTAAATATTTATCATCATGATACAACATATCTGGAGACATGACTCCAGATACCAGCTGAACACACTCAGGGAGATTAAATTAGAGTTCTTCACATTACGTCTCTTCAATCTGGTTATTCAGATTTTAATTAGTTGTTAATTATTGTATCTATCTTCAGCCCTGCACCAACTTGATTTTTGATAAATTGAAGTTTGCAAAACGTCAGGGTTGTAAGACTCTTTCGAGTCTTTAAACTCATTAATGAGTTTAAAATACTTATTTATGAGTATTTCAACTCAAGGTGCAAGTGCAAAGTATCATCATATTAATAAAGAATCACTTCTCTCTTTAAACAATATATTGGAAAGCAGGCTCGTGCTTAGTCCAGAAGCAGCACATTTTGACACTAGGTAGGAAATTAGTCCTTTTGGAGAGAGGAGAAGAAGGGGAGGGCAACCTAGGACTGTTGATAGCAGCTGTTGAACTCCTGGAGAATGAAGACCCAGTTTTACCCAACAAGAAGCAGCAGTCCGATTCCAGAGGAGGCAGCATTCTGGCCTCTGTAATGAAATGGATAGTTCCTTCTGTGGGTGAAATGGTGGAAGCAAAAAGAAAACACTACAAGTGTGTGCATGTTGGGTGCACGTATATATAAATGCACTGTCTTCAAGACTCTCTTAAAAAGGTTTCTCTTTTCTGAAGTATTACGAGAAAAAAACCCGCCATTATTTATTCTTTTAATGGCCATGCCATTGAAAAAATAAAGAAAAAGGCTCCAAAACAGAAGTACAACATTTAAAATACTAATAATTCAGTTTTCAAACAGCTACTCCACGATTAATTCGTCCCATTAAGTCCTCATACCAGAACTGATTTACGTTTGAAAGACTTGCCCTATGCAGAGGATAAAATCTGATGACAGAATTATAATGTTACCTTTGAAATCACTTGCTTCCTCGACTTGGTAAGAACTTTTTTATTGACAAGTAAGCACAGCAATGAGAAAGTGTTTATTATTTGGAGAAAAATTATCAGCAGAATTATGACTATCTTTTACCTTCTAATCTATCAAGTATAAATCTAAAATTAATGAGCAAGTGAAAATAAATACAAATTAAGAAGCTCCTAACACTTTAAGCTACATTTATGTTTGCCCAATTAATTAGAAAAAGTGGACCTACAACACAATCAGATAATGCATGACTAAATCATACATGAATACATAATTTACATAAAATAAATAGTAAGAACCTACTCCTTCATAAATTTATAATGATTATACGCTAACACTGAAGATATGTCAGTACTTGACTATATTATTACTACCACTATAGGTCTTTATGTTGTTACTGCACTTTTCATTTCAAATCACCTCAAAACTCCTGAGAAACGCAAAGTAGTACATATAAATCCCACGTGGACTTCCTAAACCTGCATGAACAGATGGACACGTGCTGAAGACAGACAGAGGGAGAGCAAGGCAGAGGGAGCACAAGGGGGGTGGGTGGGAGAGAGACACAGAGAGAGAGGGAGAGAAYCAGAGGCAGAGGGACAGCGGGGACAGAAAGACAGAGAGAGAGGCAGAGCAAGCGAGACAGAGCCAGAGTGAGAAAGACAGGTACAGGGAGCAGGAGAGGGGGGCAGAGACTGAGAGAGAGAGACGGAGGCACAGCAGCAAGCACCGATGGACCGGGGGAAAGCACGAGCGTGGGTACAGCAGAGAGAGCAGGCACAGCAGGGAGAGGGAGAGCAAGAGCAGCAGAGAGCGAGTGCGTGTGCGGCAGTGTGCACGCAGCAGCGAGCAAGCGTGCGGCAGAGCGAGCGCGCATGCAGTGGAGAGTGTGCACACAGGACACAGGGAGGGACAGCGTGCAGTGGAGAACGAGAGCATGTGGCAGAGAGACAAAAAGAAAGGGAGACAAAGAGAGAGGGACACAGAGACAAATATACAAGAAAAAGTGAAAACTTATCCATCTCAAACCCACCTGGAGGAGAGAAAGCAGACCGCAAGTATATAGTATCTTTCAAAATTAAGGGAGGGCTTAGTGATGAAAAATACAGATTTACCTACTCAAGTCCTTGGTTATAATAAACTAAAATTTTCTTAATATGCAAGGGATTTCCAACAATCAGGCCAATCTTACATCTCAGGTGAAGGGCAGCACACAAAGAAATGCTTTCTCCCAAGACCTATAAATACTGACAAATACAGATACATGTATGTGCACCCCTTTTACACCAGAAGCCTGCCTATAGTCTCATCCTAGCATCTGCTTTTTCATACACCACATAAATGCATTAAATAGTCACATCCTCATTAAAATCACTCACAAAACTTGCCCATTTGGGTTCTCGAATTCATATAAATCCTGTAAAACAGCAACACAAGTTAATCTGTGGATATCAGTTCTCCTCCAAACCAACATCCAGAAGTCACATCATACCCTTTAGCAACCAGATATTGGAGGACAAAGAGGCCCACCATGCCAAATACTGACCAAAAGCAACCACAACAAATTAATAGGGCCAATTAATAAAATATGCAAATGGAGACTTTGAAGACAGAGGTCAAGGTAGTTCCCATGACACAGAAAATGATTACTCTTTCCCTAATTGCGTTATCTGCAGGCAACTACCATGTGTGAACATCAGTGGCTGTCTGATCACACAGCCATATGCATCTCTTTCGGACACGCAGCGGATGTGATTCTGACAACCACACCTAGTTTCTTGTTGCCACTGTTTTTCACCGACAACACCGACTTATTAGAACATCTGGGACATTCCCCATAAAGACTGTGCTCCTCTACTTTGTTTAAACAGCTCCTGTACCTCTTGCAAAACCAACCTGCAACAGAAGATACAGAGCATAAACTAGGTACACAGGGCAAAGCCACTGATTCGTACATTGTTAGCCTTTCCCTGTTTGCGAATCAAGCACTTATACATCAAGTATACATAACACATCCTATTGCTATTGCAAAACTAGTCTGAGGTACCTAAATTTGCTTCAAGAAGTTTCTTTCGTACCAGTTCTTACCCTTCTGTGTCTACACCTCCAAACAGAAAAAATTTATTCTGAGAGTATACCAATGCTTAATTATTTATACATTATTTACACATGAACATTTAAACCTCATCTGGTTTATTTGGGGACTTCATGCATTGTTTTTTAGGTCAAATTGCTTGCCATGAGTATTACATATTTGATCAATCTTCTGAATGACCACTTTTTCTGTGAGCCAATAACCTCTTTCAGAAGAGAGAGTTAAGAGAACATTATCCTCTTCCTAAAGGTGTAGCATAACTTAATTTTGTATTTTATAAAGAGTTGATAACCTTTACTGGTTAATTTATACAGCCATCTGCCAAGCAAAACTACTAGAATTAGGAATCCCATGTTACTTCAGTTGCTCGTTTTCACCCTATATCCTGAATTTATTGGAGGCTTCACATACGGCTCCACTTTTTGTCTTCAGTGGGAACATTCAGGCATGGCCAGAACACCACACCTCAAATCCTGTTCTCATGTGTTTCAGGGGCTTGAAAATAATACTAAGTTTTCCATTTTCAAACTTAACTAAGTAACAAACTTAACTAAGTAATAAACAGTACGACTTTGTGACATAACATCCTTCACAGCAATTAAATACCAGGTGAGAGTGTTTCACAGCTATAGCAATCACATCATTTTACTCTTCCAGATATTGCACTTTTTTCATTACTTATCCACCTCAAGTAACATTTTCCAACTATTATAGTAATTCTTATTACAGTTTCCAAGAATTTAACAAATGCCTACAAATTAAGTCATACTTTCACTACTTGCATGGGGCTTTAGAAGGCACTCAGTGCAAGGACATTCTTGCTGAATAACTTACATTTCAATCTATTATGTAATTTTGCAATGCAAGAGCCATTACATAAAGTGCAGGCTTTGGAGAAGATACACAGAACTTTGTGCCCCAAATATTTAATTTCATTAGCTGAAAGTCTATCACTAGAGTGTACAACACATTCTGTAAAAGATGCACACCACTTCCTACAGCTTAACAATTATTTCATTTGGGAATGACAGGGGGCTTATTTGTGTGTTTGATCAGCCCTGTAAGCATTCATGGTATTTGGAATGTTGGATCCATTTGCTAGAAAAAACAACTTTCTAGTTTTGCAAGGTAATTAATTAAGTATGCGACAAAAAACCAAATCTCTGATAGCTTATTTCACAGTCAAGCAACTTAGGTTCATTATGCCAATCTTCTTTGCAATTGTCTCCTATAAAGAAAGCATATTTTTCCCAACAAACTTTCATATAGAGATAACAGCAATTTAAAAATTCCAAGACTTCCCGTATTCCCAAAGACAAGCAATATAGATCGCTAATGCTGCCATCAAGTGAATTAAAGATAGCAGATTTCATTCAAAACACATTTAAGAGCCACTTGTTTTCTGAAAATTTGGAAGAAAGATAACCTATGCAGATGTGTATGCACATACAAATATACTAGCCTTTTTTCTTCCTCTCATATGATGAAAAAGTGATACACACTGAACCAATGGATATAAAATTATTATTAGTTACCGATTCCAGCCACCTATTACGAACAGGATGCATGAATAATAAAAATAAAACAATGTAATAATCCCTATCATACTGTCTAATTTAGGATCTTAATTTTTATGAATTTTTTTAAAAGAGACCATCAAATATAAATAAGGGCTCCAAGAAAGCTGGTTTCTRTTCAGGGATCACCTCCTCCAAGATCAGGAGCGATGCATCCCAACAAAGAGAAAGTGAGGCAAAAACACCAGGAGGCCTGCATGGATGAACAAGGAGCTCCTGGACACACTCAAACACAAAAAGGAAGCCTACAGAGGGTGGAAGCAAGGACAGGTAGCCTGGGAGGAATACAGAGAAATTGTCCRASCAGCCACGGATCAGGTTAGGAAGGTCAAAGCCCTGACAGAATTAAATCTGGCCAGGGATGTCAAGGGCAACAAGAAAAGCTTCTACAGGTACACTGGTGATAAAAGGAAGATTAGGGAAAATGTGGGCCTTCTCCAGAACGAAATGGGAGACCTGGTTAGTCGAGATACAGAGAAGGCTGAGGTACTCAATGACTTTTTTGCTTCGGTCTTCACCACCAGGTGCTCAAGCCTCACCGCCCAAGCCGCAGAAGGCGAAGGCAAGGACTGGGAGAATGAAAAGCCGCCCACTGTAGGAGAAGATCAAGTTCGAGACCATCTGAGGAACCTGAAGGTGCACAAGTCCATGGGACCCGATGAGATGCATCCGTGGGTCCTGAGGGAACTGGCAGACGAAGTTGCTAAGCCACTATCCATCGTATTTGAGAAGTCGTGGCAGTCTGATGAAGTTCCCCCTGACTGGAAAAGGGGAAACATAGCCCCCATTTTTAAAAAGGAAAAAAGGAAGACCCAGGGAACTACAGGTCAGTCAGTCTCACCTCTGTGCCTGGGAAGATGATGGAACAGATCCTCCTGAAAACTATGCTAAGGCACATGGAGGACAGGGAGGTGATTTGAGATAGCCAGCATGGCTTCACCAAGGGCAAGTCCTGCCTGACTAACCTAGTGGCCTTCTATGATGGAGTRACTATAACAGTGGACATGGGAAGAGCTACAGATGTCATTTATCTGGACATCTGTAAGGCCATTAACACAGTCCCCCACAACATCCTTCTCTCTAAACTGGAGGGGTATGGATTTGATGGGTGGACTATCTGGTGGGTGAGGAATTGGTTGGATGGACGCATCCAGAGGGTTGTGGTCAACAGCTCAATGTCCAGATAGAGATCGGTGATGAGTGGTGTCCCACAGGGGTCCGTACTGGGACCAGTACTGTTTAATATCTCCATCAATGACATAGACAGTGGGATCGAGTGCACCCTGAGCAAGTTTGCAGACGACACCAAGCTGAGTGGTGCGGTTGACATGCCTGAGGGACAGGATGCCATCCAGAGGGACCTGGACAAGCTTGAGAAGTGGGCCCGTGTGAACCTCAAGAGGTTCAACAATGCCAAGGGCAAGGTCCTGCACCTGGGTCGGGGCAACCCCCGGTATCAATACAGGCTGGGGGATGAAGGGATTGAGAGCAGCCCTGCGGGGAAGGACTTTGGGGTAACTGGTGGATTAAAAGCTGGACATGAACTGACAATGTGCGCTCGCAGCCCAGGCGGCCAACCGTATCCTGGGCTGCATCAAAAGAAGCGTGGCCAGCAGGTCGAGGGAGGGGATTCTGCCCCTCTGCTCTGGTGAGACCTCACCTGGAGTACTGCTCCAGCTCTGGAGCCCTCAGCACAAGAAAGACATGGACCTGTTGGAGCGGGTCCAGAGGAGGGCCCCGAAAATCATCAGAGGGCTGGAACGACTCTCCTGTGAAGAAAGGCTGAGAGAGCTGGGGTTCTTCAGCCTGGAGAAGAGAAGGCTTCGGGGAGACCTTATTGCGGCCTATCAGTATTTAAAGGGGGCTTAGAAGAAAGATGGGGACAAACTTTTTAGCAGGGCCTGTTGCAACAGGACAAGGGGGAATGGTTTTAAATTAAAAGAGGGTAGATTTAGACTAGATATAAGGAAGACATTTTTTACAATGAGGATGGTGAAACACTGGAACAGGTTGCCCAGAGAGGTGGTGTATGCCCCATCCCTGGAAACATTCAAGGCCAGGCTAGACAGGGCTCTGAGCAACCTGATCTAGTGTAAGATGTCCCTGCTCCTTGCAGGGGTGTTGGACTAGATTACCTTTAACAGTCCCTTCCAATCCAAACTATTCTATGATTCTATGATAATAAATTTAGACTTGGAAAAAACCACCTTACGTCTAACACTTGAAGATAATAAGACCTTTAACTGAAACATACTTGTCACAGACTAACTATAAAATACATGTCGTAGAATAGAATCATAGAATCATTAAGGTTGGAAAAGACCTCTAAGATCATCGAGTCCAACCATCAACCCAGTACTCATGCCCACTAAACCATGTCCCCAGGCGCCACATCCACACGTTTTTTGAACACCTCCAGGGATGGTGACTCCACCACTTCCCTGGGCAGCCTGTTCCAATGCCTGACTACCCTTTCAGTGAAGAAATTTTTTCCTAATATCCAATCTAAACTTCCCCTGGCGCAACTTGAGGCCATTTCCTCTCGTCCTATCACTTGTTACTTGGGAGAAGAGACCAACACCCATCTCTCTACAGCCTCCTTTCAGGTAGTTGTAGAGAGCAATAAGGTCTCTTCTSAGCCTCCTCTTCTCCAGGCTAAACAACCCCAGCTCCCTCAGCCGCTCCTCATAAGACCTGTTCTCCAGACCCTTCACCAGCCTCGTCGCCCTTCTCTGGCGCCCTCGTCGCCCTTCTCAGTAGTAGTGGTTATAAAGACCATGCATGCAAACAATTCCACTGGTTTTAATAAGTGTCCATGAATGACTACTAACTGCTAGTTAGTAACTGCTAATGATTCTACAATCATTTTGAGTTCAAGAAAGAATGGAGTTGGGATGGGGAAGAAAAAAAAAAAAAAAAAAAAAAAAAAGAAGGCAGCTATCACCGAATAGGCCACCAAATTAGAAGAGCAATATTTAAAAGCTGGCGATTTCCACAACAGCTTCTTTGAGAAGATGCTACCTGTGGAACCTTTTGCACAGCCTTAAAAGTGATCATCACTGTACTGGGGAAACATTTGCAACTCCACCCTCTGCTAGAGACCTACAGCTGTGCTAACTAAAGTTCATGGGAATCTCAGGTGTTACATATTACTACTTCATTATGGAAACACGATAATACACACATAATTTAAATCTTTATCACATTGAAATGCATGCATGCAAGAGGGCAACAGTGAGAAATGTCCAGCTTAGAATCTGCCTTTCTTGAATGTTTGATTCTTTGTGACCCTGTTCCTGCAATTTTATACCACACCTAGAATAGAAAATCCACAATAAATTATAAAGGATTACTACAGAAATGTACACACACTATGCAATACTTGCATTGTCTGACTTCCTTGCACTTTACATGACTAGCTTTCCTCTCTCTGATTCACATAGAAGAGCACAATGAAAGAAGTATATACTCACTCTGCCTTTTGTTCTGGCATTGAGAAAACAAAATGTTCTGCCTTTAGCAATAATGTATCAAAAGAATGAAGTCATTCTGCACAGTTATAAAGACTAAGGGATAGTTTGTGTATAAGAACACATAACAAACTTAAAAACAATAAGGAGGCATTGCACAGAACCCATTTTCAGAGCTGAAAGTATGTACATTTTCAGTTAATTTCTTTTTTTGCCATTGTTTCCTCCTAACAAAATTAGTATTTTGAAACATACAAGTCTTTAAACCGACAAGAACAAAATAGCTTCTATATTTAAGTATTGCAAATAGCAGTTTCGTTCAAATGAGAAATGCTCAAAAAATCACTATTACGACTAAAATTGTAATATGGAAAAATCTGATATTGACCAAGAAGCAGCATAAAAATCCTGACTTTTTTTTTTCCTTTATTTTATTTGTCTTGCTTAAATTAAGGCAGGGAGGAAAAGGGGGGTAGGATTGAGTGATTTAATTTTCAAACATAACATTTGCATTTTTCCATGGTCATATTCCTGTCAGTTATTTAACATTATAACTGCAAAATTAAAAGTTCACATAATCTCTGAAATACCGTATTCAAGAGTATATATGGAAATTATTTCTCTTTCAACTGTTGACTGCAATAGTTTTGGAGCTTTTTGTTCTCCACACATTCACAGCAGTCTAGCTTCTTTTTCTATCTCAGATGCAAAAAAGGAAAAAAAGAAACAGGATTATTTTAGACTCTAACCTGAAATGCTACAACCTCTGGCCTGCCCTTCAGCCCTTCCACTGCAAAGGTCTCTAGGTGCAGTTTGGGTAGCTGCAGGGTGAAGTCATTCCTGGTTGCCGCAGTCCGTGACAGCAAGGTCTGATCTCTGACCTAAAGGGAAAAAAACAGCATCAATGGTAATTCCCCTTCAGACACATTAACTGGGATGAACTGGGTCCCCCTGAGCCCACTGAGTGGACTTGCATTGATCGCTGGACCTGAAATCCATGAATAAATTTAGGACTAATTGATTTTTCGTTGCAAATAAATCTCTAATTCAGAGTGCTGGGAGAGAATGTTAAGAAGAAAAAGCATCCTCCCCTGGTCTGAAATGAGAAGGAAAGAAGAGACACTAAGGGCTCACAAACCTACCTGGTATATACATTTCACAGATCCATTCCCTGCAAAAACTTCGTAAGAAAAGAAATAGTAATTGTACTTCTGACTCAAACAAACATCAGCTATGAAATTAAAAACTTCATGTGATCACACAAACGTTAAGCTGGCATGTGAGTTCCGTCTACTGTACGGAGATCATATCAGTCCTCAACAATAAGCTTCATTTAGTATCAATTCAGTTCAACGCCAGATTAAAATGAATAATCCTAAAAAAAACCAAAATAAACCAACCTGTAGCTCTGCAGTTAACAGAAGGAGGGGAAAAAAAAAAAAGCCCTGCTACTAGATTTCTTATTGTAGACTCACTGTAATAAATAATGCACTAATTGCTATTAATTGACTTTTATACCGTTTCTAACTATGCCAATTTGGAGTGGGAAACGCTACAATTTGCACAAAATTCAGACAGTTTGATATTCAGTCAGTTTTGCAGGCAGTCTGAAACGACAGGATAAAACAAAACCCCCACGCGGCACCAGTGTCATTYCCACAGCGGGCACAGCCCGCGCCACGGGCCCTCGGTGTCACAGCGCCACCTGCCGACCACGCGGGGAACCGCTTTTCCTTCGGAAACGCGCGCGCCATCCGAGCGACACAAACGCATCGGTAGAACTCGCAGCGATGTGACGTGATCAACGCTCTCCTCTTTAACACAACCAGACTGCCCAGTGTCGCACACGAGACGAATATTGTTATCGTTATTTACAAGGCAACATTTTTGCAGGTATTACAACATGTAATTGCTCTAGCAGCACGGATGGGACGTTACACGTATTTAACACGTAACTTCCATGGACACATCACTTATATTCGTATGCTGCCACACACCCATTCTTCATTCTATTTAACACAAAAACTATCACGTCCACCTCCAGGAGATCCCACTAGTCAGACTAGATTCTAACACAGATGGATAGACACACGTACAAGTATATGTTAGTACAAATGAATAGATGAAGTCCATTCATGCGGCATAGCCTGTATCTGTTGAGCAGCAGTAGCTGGTACTGCAGAAATAATTTACTGTCTTTTACAACAATTCACAGACTGATACTAAAACAGATACTAAATATATACTAAATACATAGAAATCAACAGATACACCATTTACTAAACACTATTTAAAATAAATTTCAGTCTTTCCTAGAGCCTCCCTTGCCCAAAAGAACTCACCAAACATGAATTAAAACATATGTCCATTCATTTTAAATCCCAGATTACTTTTTTGAACCACTTACAAAATGAGATTTTTGTAAAATGTTGATAATGAGTGAACATATTTCAAATAATTGCACAGCCTTTGAAATCCGCTCTGATTGAAAGAAGTATGCATGTGTAAATCTATTGATACAAAGAATAAAAGATTTTATTCGTTACTCTGTTCTGTGGGAATAGGGAGCCCTACATTTCCCAAGTTGACCTAAAGAATTCCTGTCAATATATGTGGCTGCCAAACATATGCACTATGATGCAATTTTTATAACAGGAAAGGTTCTCTACACATTTTTTGCACACATAGTGCACTAGGTTCAGGATATACAGTCCTGTGGAACAAACAAACTCTCCAGAGCGTTCTGTCAGCATGTGTAATTCCGGTCAGATGTTAACCTTACTGAATATAACAAAATGCATTACTTTAAATACACACATACACACACACATACATGCACTTGATTTACATTTTTATAGCTTATATATCCCAACTTTTCAGTGTCTTTGCTGCCAGTATGCACACAGATAAAAGAAAACATTAATGTGGATTAAGGTACTAAGAATTTATCAACATCAAACCACCAGTGTTTTGCCTTCTACCCTTCTGAACCATAGTCAATAGATCTAAATATTTTACTGCACCCTGGCCAATTCATTGTTTGATGTTTAAAAACTCACACAGAATCAAAGAAAATTTATTAAATTTCAGCCCCCAAATGAGATACTATTAGCTTTGAAAGTCAAGTTTAACTGCGATATTGATGATTCTCTTTTTTCTGTGACAAAATCCACAAGGGAAATGCCTATGTCAAAGTACAAAAGCAGATTGCTAATACTAGGGGGAAAAAACCAATGTATAAGCAATGTAGGTATAATACACACACAATACAGACAGTAGAAGTCCTTTTAACCCTATTAGTTTCAAACTCTCCATTTCAGTATTGGGGCCTGACACTCACTGGACAATAAAATACAAAAGCCATTTTTAAAATGGCTGAATTGTGGTAAACATATGCCATTAATACCACCGCACCAGAAGAATACATACTAGCTCCTTAAAGAGTATGACATTTGGTATGAAGATTCACAACTAAAAAAACAACCCCAAAACTTTTTGTGTTTGTAAATACTTAAGATTGTGAAGAGTGAATCTCATTATCAACTGATGCATACTGAGAAACAGAAAATGAAGCTAGAGTTTTCCTTTGAAAAATACTCACAACAGTTCAGGAAAAATAATAAAAACAAAAACTGGGCATATACTATACAAATATCATTACATTGTTTCACTAAAAGTGAAGATAGTCTTCAAGTTGGCTACCTATTCAAGGAATGGAAAGCTATAATGGCCATGCCTGCATGGAATCATGCTGGATAGGCCGTACCTATATGAAATCTTAGTTAAGAACTAATTTCATCACTTCCTGACTGTGATTATTTCCTCATTCTCTAAGCAAGTAAGCACAGTACTCACATACATACTTACATTACAGAACTATCAGGCAAAGGTAAAACTGGTAATTCTATTAAAAAAAAAAACCTTCTTTTTTTTTGCAGCTTGACAGGGAGGAAAGCCATCCTATGTAGTTACGCTTTACTGCACTTCGGTTTACCTGCACTTTGGTCACAACAACCCCAGGCAACACTACAGGCTTGGGGAAGAGTGGCTGGAAAGCTGCCCGGCGGAAAAGGACCTGGGGGTGCTGGTCGACATGAGCCAGCAATGTGCCCAGGTGGCCAAGAAGGCCAACAGCATCCTGGCCTGTATAAGGAATAGTGTGGCCAGCAGGAGTAGGGAGGTGATYGTGCCCCTGTACTCGGCACTGGTGAGGCCGCACCTCGAATACTGTGTTCAGTTTTGGGCCCCTCACTASAAGAAGGACATTGAGRTGCTGGAGCGTGTCCAGAGAAGGACGATGAAGCTGGTGAAGGGTCTRGAGAACAGGTCTTATGAGGAGCGGCTGAGGGAGCTGGGGTTGTTTAGCCTGGAGAAGAGGAGGCTGAGGGGAGACCTTATCGCTCTCTACAACTATYTGAAAGGAGGCTGTAGAGAGRTGGGTGTYGGTCTCTTCTCCCAAGTAACAAGTGATAGGACGAGAGGAAATGGCCTCAAGTTGCGCCAGGGGAGGTTTAGATTGGATATTAGGAAAAATTTTTTCACTGAAAGGGTAGTCAGGCATTGGAACAGGCTGCCCAGGGAAGTGGTTGAGTCACCATCCCTGGAGGTGTTCAAAAAACGTGCGGATGTGGCGCTTCGGGACATGGTTTAGTGGGCATGGGTACTGGGTTGATGGTTGGACTCGATGATCTTAAAGGTCTTTTCCAACCTTAATGATTCTATGATTCTATGATTCTATGATTTACGATGCAAGTTTCAGAGCTTTTTTGTATTTAATGACACTTCTTTTCTTCTCCACATGAAATCTAAAGCAAGGCTATTTTATCTGAGAGGTCTCGTTAGGCTGAAGACCTAACACTATAATCTAAAAGACCTAATCAGCTAATCAGGCTTATTGCAATGATTAAAAATGTCTAAAACCAGTTCCACTTCCCTATACTCAAAAATTAATAGAGAGAAAAAAAATATATAAATGTATCTATATCCAATGGTAGTGAAGATTTTGGCTATTTCTGATTTTGGTAAAAATAATTTTGGCTGAGACCATGAAAAGTGGCAAGAGTGATTTTATATGGAGCATATAAGTACTGCGACAGTGGGCTGCTAAGTATGATCATTAGATTTTTCAGTTTAGCCTTACACAAATACTGTCTGAAAACAGGCAAAATCACAAAAGGATCCACACAACTCTACTACAAATACCCAAAACATTTTAAATCAAAGGAGCATGGTGACTTATGACAGGGTTTAACTTTTTAATTAATTAAGAGAGCAACACAGAAGACAACACTATAGCCACTAAATTTAAAATCAATAAAGTACTGATGAATTCAGATCAAAGCTGAAACTGAATAATAAACTGAAGTTACATTATTGACCGAACCAAGGTGTGGAATTTGATGGGCTAATTCTGCATGTCCAAAAATGATATTAAAAATTCTCTGCTGATCAGAGATAACAGTAATTTTGTCTACAGACCACTTCTGTGCTCACTTCTTGTTTTCCCTCTGCACAGTTTGAGCTGGTATGTCCAGTTATGCCAATAAAGACATGGTACTAAATGCTAGCAAGTTGTAAATGGTATTAAGATGTGCATTACTCCCTGATGTCTTTGCCCAGTTCTGTCTGACTGGTACAACAAACCTGAGAATTTAGTTCCTTATTTTGGGTCAAATTCAGTGCTTTCTTATGGTGAAAAGAAAATAAGATTATTTATGGATATAAACTTCACTATGTAAGCTATATAGGAGAACCTTTTATAAGTTCAAAGTTCACCTGTTCTACATAAAAAATAGTACCTAGAAAGTCAAAGACTTTGGGCTTATTTTACTTTCATTTCTTACTACTGTTTTTAATAGCATATCATTTGCAATTTAAATAGTGGAACAAAAACTACAATCATGCAGTGATTTGGTGATAAGTGAATGGCAAACAATGATTTAGTCTGCTTGACTTTGAGATGACCATATTGCTGAGATAACAGAAGCTACAAATATGTTATGCAAATCATCCTAAACAAGTGCAAGCAAAATGGTTTCTACCACACCGTTACATGTTCTGCATGTGACATATAATTAACAAAAATGTTTTTAGAACTTTTTAAAATAGAAGGAGGCAGTCTGAATGCAAACCACATCTTAGTCTTAACCACAGTCTTGTAAATATGTGACGGATTTAGCTACATAATGTCCACAACTCCAGGGCAGTATGTTGCATGGAGGCCATATTGCACAAATCAAGGACATGCACATCTACTGAAGATGGTCCTTTGCCTTCTTCGATGAGAAGCACTTTAACAGAAGTGAGTTACATAGTAACTCATTTGAATGGGCAAGTCTTTGACACAGTGGCACAAATGATTATGGAACCAAGGAGAATAATAAAAAAATGCCTACACTGGTGGACAGAATTAAACCTTCATAAACACTTTTTAATTTTTTAATGTTTAGTTATGAATTGTTGGTGTTCTTTTACTCTATACTAAAAAAATACAAGTGAATATACCTGAAGTAAGTTGCACCAACAATAGTACTGAATAGTGTTGACAATAGTAGTTCTTCAAGTTGCCAATACAGATAATCTTTCTAAGGATATATTCATATACTGTCATTCCTGAGTACGGGCTTCTCTAGAAAACAGTGATCCCACCTGAAGTGTTAGCCCTTTAAGGGAATACAGACCCTAAAAGATTTGCAAAAGGATTTGGCATGTGTGACATCCAAAGAAGTATATACCACAGCACCCTGTCAGATCCAAGACACAATCCGTTAATACCAGTTGCCCATAAACACTAGAGTCTGAGTCTGCCCTAAAAATCAGGAAATCACTCAAAAAGTGGATATTCATGTTATTGAATGAGGGCCTATATAATCACAGACATAATATTTTCCATCAGTATGTTACAGGAATCAAGGATCACTCCAAAAGTAGAGAGACTGCCTGTGACAAAATTGCATTGCTTAAACTGAAGGCACTTTAAATCAAACTTCTGAAAACTGGAAAACTACAGCCGCAACCAGAGAGTGAAACAGGTGAGGAATGATGTCGGGAACTAAACCAGTCAATTGAACTGGAAAAAAAAAAAACCCTCAAACTCTTTTTTCTTCCTTTTTTTTTTTTTTTTTCCCCAAGAAGGCCAAACCAAACTACACCAAATAACAACATATCTTGCTTAGACAAAATAGTGCCTCTTAGGATGGAAAGGGAGAAAGAGCTACATAGAATAATTAAGGTTGGAAAAGACCTCTAAGATCATCAAGACTAACATGCCCACTAAACCATGTCTCGAAGTGCCACATCCACACGTTTTTTTGAATGCCTCCAGKGATGGTGACTCCACCACTTCCCTGGGCAGCCTGTTCCAATGTTTGACTACCCTTTCAGTGAAGAAATTTTTCCTAATATCCAATCTAAACCTCCCCTGGCGCAACTTGAGGCCATTTCCTCTCGTCCTATCACTTGTTACTTGGGAGAAGAGACCGAC